>NQII01002391.1:0-25156 GCA_002778355.1 Clitarchus hookeri
ACAATAGTTCAGCAGACATTTTGTGGTTTTGCCAGTTACACCGTACAGATAAGTGCGCTTTTAAACAACCACAATTTGTAAATAAGACAAAAGTAACAAATCTTTAAAATCACATAAAAAAAAAATTCCTTTTAGATTTGACTTGCACTCCCTTGTGTTCATGATACTAACCTAACGACCTTCACCTTACGACAACTGTCTTATTGCGCTAAAATTACTTTTGATAACTAGGTTTGTCAGGCAGTCAAATGGGCCAGAATATAACGCCACCTCTTGTAAGTGACTTGGACAACNGTCTTATTGCGCTAAAATTACTTTTGATAACTAGGTTTGTCAGGCAGTCAAATGGGCCAGAATATAACGTGACTTGGACAGCTGCACTTCAGAATGGCATAAAATGCCTCAAGGAGGACCATTAGCTCAATTGGCAGAAACATGAGACTTTAGAGGCACCAAATAAATATAAAATAAAGTCAAGTTTTTGTTTATTACTCTGTACTTTTATTTATCATATAAATGCAACAGTTCTCATACAATCGTCCGGTATGCAGAGTCACGAACAGCTTCAAAGACAAACAAGCAGAGAGCAGCGCCACAGTAGTTTAAGTAGTAACCACGTCACTTAAAACTCGCATCACAAGATAAAAATACAAAGGCAGCGACCTCCAACACCGGCGGAGAAATAAACGAGCAGGATNCTTAAAACTCGCATCACAAGATAAAAATACAAAGGCAGCGACCTCCAACACCGGCGGAGAAATAAACGAGCAGGATAAAGTTTGCAGGTGTGTGGGGGTTATTTGCCATGCCCGAGGCGGCCTCGGCGAGTGCTGGTTATCTACTCTATCTGCGGGCGATATGTATCAAGGATTTTTGTCGCTCCATGCCTATCTCAACTCCTCGCCCCAGAGTACCAAAACATAACCAAATAAGGGCATGGCGCGGGCCGGCATACCTTCTCCACGCCAGCCGAACTGCGTAGCCCTCCGAACTGCGTCGTCGGTAAAAAATAATCAAACCTTCTAGAATAAAAACTGCCGACTGCAGTCGGAAAGCTTCCATCTACTAATGCTGACGCATAACAAAAACTAAGATTTCCTGAAACGGCAAAAGTATGCCCGATAAACATAACTACCGCGACTTTAATTTTGAATCCCGATAAAAATATTACGAAGCCTCGCAAAACGAAAGAAATTTAACCAAGTATCCCGATTTTTAATACTCTGCGTCATTACATGTTACGCATTGAACAGTACACTGTACAAGAGAAAATATAGCTAAACCGTTACCTTTGCTCGGAAGTAATTTTTCTTTACTGTAAACCAAAGCAGCTCAAAAAATGTTTATTTCTTGGCTATAAACGAAACTTATATTGCCATAAACAAAAACACNCTGTAAACCAAAGCAGCTCAAAAAATGTTTATTTCTTGGCTATAAACGAAACTTATATTGCCATAAACAAAAACACAAAGGAAACAGTTATTAACAGCAAACCTATGTTTGTCTAGCCTTATATTCGAATTAGAGCAATATTTTGTTACTGTAAACAAAGCAGCCTCAAAGAAATGGTTTTCTTTGTTGTACAAAAAACTTTGAATGGATTTATTTTAAGTGTGCCTCAGAAGGCTTCAACATAAAAAAGAAGGGCCGTATTCAGAGCCGATTTTAACATTTTCTAAAACAATAACTATGGTTTATATCGCTATAGCCATCTCACACGACTTTTCGTATTCAGAAGGCGATATTAGATGCGACTATTTTAGTCAGTGTTTAGCTAGACATGGTTTTCTTTAAACTAGGTAGGGGGGTAGTTTAATGCCTGACTTAACTTGTGTTAAATGTGGCGGTGGCAGATTTTAGGTTTTACATATTGGAATTGTTGAGTAAATAATATTTCCCACTACATTACAGATAATACCTGTGTTTTTAGTTAACGAAATACCNATATTGGAATTGTTGAGTAAATAATATTTCCCACTACATTACAGATAATACCTGTGTTTTTAGTTAACGAAATACCAACTTGAATATTATTTCGTATGCCTACGCCGAAGTCGAAAACATAGCAAACCATATTTAATAAACGCATTTTGGAAGAGCGACATTTACAGATTTTAGTCTTCGTTCGAAAGCATGGGTACAAATACGAATAAACGTCATTACTTACGACCACGTTTCCGAAATAAACACTGGACCACAAAACAACATCCTGTTCATGTTTTAACTATTCTGTAATAGTGTCATCGTGGTAAAAGTTTTTATTTACATGAAATAAAGTGTTTTAATAGTTCACTAATGCAATATTATATAAAAACTAAGTGCTATCTACCGACGCGTTTTCAAACTACTTAAAATAGACAAATATGTTGCTCGTTCCGAGATATTGTTTTCCTGTAAAATTAGTATAACATGTTTATAAATCATATAATTTCTTGAAAGTGAGCATTGCTGAATGTATAACGATGTTAGAGAATGTGGAAGATGGTAAAAACATCGATGTGGCTTTCAGGTCGTGGAGTCTCGAGACATACACCAGAGTGCCAGCAAGCCAGCGCATCAACTGGATTGTGAAGTCCAGCTCTGCTTCTAAGAAACCGAGGTACATCATCGTTGGGCTACAGACTGGAAGACAGCACAATGTGAGAGTGAGCCGTTCGCAGTTCAACACATGTGAAAATACTTTTATATAGTGAAAGCTATCCGTACGTGGACATGAACATGAACTTTGAAAATGGCCAGTACCTGCTGGCATATCAAATGTGTATGCTCAATTCCAAAATGTATATTATTGACGTCTTCAATCTACGATATTGAGCCATGATACTTTCAAGTAGTTGGCCCCACTCATTGTATTCGATGCGAGTTAACAGGACGAGCGTATTACCTCCAATGAAATCGACTGCNCAAGTAGTTGGCCCCACTCATTGTATTCGATGCGAGTTAACAGGACGAGCGTATTACCTCCAATGAAATCGACTGCAGGATCGAATTGTGTATGCAAATAGCAATAATTTTTTGTGTTATTGTAATANATTGTGTATGCAAATAGCAATAATTTTTTGTGTTATTGTAATACATTTCTGTTTCTCTTTCACATCGTCACCTAGCTTACTGAACATTCAAATTAGCTGGTACATTGTTTTTTTTCCTGTTAAACCTCGTGTTTCAACAAAACAGCAGTTTACGATCAACATGATTTTAAGTGCCAGTTTTAACTACTGAAATAGAGCATTTATTAAAATAATAATTAAGGTATTTGCATACATGTTCTGGCTACAATTACATTGTTTGTTATTGCTTTCTGAAGTATTTCAACNATAATAATTAAGGTATTTGCATACATGTTCTGGCTACAATTACATTGTTTGTTATTGCTTTCTGAAGTATTTCAACGTAACTTTTGTCTCAGAAATGTATGGAATTTCACATAATATGTGGACATACAAAATGTGCTACTTCATGCAATCGAAGTTGGTACAAATTTTAAACCTCGAATAAACTTCAAGAAACTTCAAATGCGTAAGTTTTGTTATATTTGTGATGTGTTGCAATTCTGAAAGCTTTAAGAAATGTGTGTGTGTTATTTAGTATATACGTGGTTCCCAATTTACGAGGTGATACCTCCCCACGCACGTCACTTGTTTTGAATCAATAAAACCACGAAAATACTTTATACTGCATGTGAAAAATTCCTTGAGTGTTAGGAATATGCTAAAACAGTGTTACAATGTCTGCATGAACAGTTTAATTTGTATGAGCAGATACATAGAACAGTAAGTATTGGCTTCCACGACTAACCTGCAAGATAAGTATTGTTTGCGAAAATTTTATTTTGTAGTNACATAGAACAGTAAGTATTGGCTTCCACGACTAACCTGCAAGATAAGTATTGTTTGCGAAAATTTTATTTTGTAGCTAATGAGTGGATGCAGATCCATTAAATACAATGTCATCGGCTAGGTATTGTGTTTTTTATATTCTGGTGAACTAACGTTCATATAAGTGTAGGCATTTAAGTGTTATAAGCGAAAAGTTATTATTTTGTTAGTAAAGCAGTAGGCCTTAGAAAATGTTGGTGTCATGTGCTTTAAAAATTGTGTGGCTTGACGAATTTTTAAGAAACTTGCATCGAGTGAAAAACATTATTGTTGAAGTATACTGTGAAAATTTAGAACAATTCTGTTCAGTTAATGAGTTTCATGACAATTGTTTTCTTTACTAGTGATGTTACAGCAACGCCCGCCATTCCCTTGTGCATAGTTTTTTATTAAAATATTGATTCCACTCATAAATGTTATTAACATAATTCTTAGGCAATTTAACGATTGTTTCAGGCACGTTATCTTCTGTTTGAAGCAGTAAATAAACTACATTATCTAAAAGCGTGCCTTTTTTTAGTATGACACGTAAAATGGGCGTATGTTTAAGCTATTCATACTTTTAAAATCTGAATTTTTGAAACACCTTTGCGTTTTTTTTAAAACGGAAGAAAGTATAGGGATCAACTCTTCTGCTATTCTGTTGACAGCTTAAACCAAAACATATTTTCTTATGACCTCGGAAGGGTTGACCGCAGTTATAGGCATTAATTCATGTCTATACAAAAATAATGGTGAACATCAATCAATATTTACAAACCAGTATTAGTTACTGAAATTAACGTGTATGTGTTTATAGCGCTACTAACAATATTTTTGTGTTGTTTATTTAATAAGTGTGCAGTGAACATATGAGCCAGCTTATGTAAACACCAGCTGAAAGCCACATAGCAGTGTTTATTTTGATAAACACATGGAAAGCATAAAATTTTGCATACTATTATTTCTTAACTTAAAGTTGTTATCAGCCTTTAGTAGTTTCAAAAAAATAGATTCACATAGATATGAATTTACCTAAAAGCTATTACCATTGCGCTAACAATTGAGAAATGCATAATGTTTAATACTTCAATATTACAAAATTTTAAAAATGGCTTGTATTTTTTTTTTTTTTTATATTGCGTGGGAAGTGTTTCAATTCTTGAACAACCCTTCAAGTAGCGCTAAAAGTTGTCATCGTCAAAGTTATCTGAATGTGTCATATTTTAAAGCCATTTGAACAAATTTCGATCTCATAAAGTTAGACGCATCCTTTTCGGCATCATTATCAATTCGCTTCAAGTAGCGGTCACGTGGAGCGTATTAAGTAATGAAACTAATATTTAATTTATCAAGTACGAAAACTGGTATGAAACTTGGCTCGGACTGGTCCTGTTATCAAACCTGGCATGAAATTAAGCCATAAATTTAACAAATGCATGATGGCAACCGCAGGAGCTGGTTACAGGTTTGGCCATTAAGAGAAAGGGATGTCAAAACACAAAGGCCTAATATTCTCTTCTCTTTTACCACTTTTGTAATTATGGAATAAATCCAAGCCACCGAACTCAACAAGGACACCTGAGTTTAGAATATGGAATGATAAATTCTAGTTTCGGTAGCAGTCATCCGCGAAACAGAACCGTTAGAAGTGAGTGCAATGTTTGTGAAGCGGATGGGAGAATGGAAGAAGTAAACAGCAAAAATTTGGATTTATTGTCTTCCAGTTATGCTGGAAAGTCTAAAAATGGCAGGAACTCATGATTATAATGGGTTCCGAATCACCGGCTGCTGATTAGATACTAAAAATTTGAGTCATTGCTGAGGTTTGGCGCAAAGATACACACACGTTGAACTACGAAACGCACTGTAGGAGTGCACACTTTGATTTCATAAGTATAAGTACATCTTTTATAAATCTTTTGGGTCTCGACGGTAATAGACATTTAGAGATCACGGTTGTTGACGACCCTTGGGATACGTAGAGTTTCACAATAAATGTAGCCGGATAACTTGTCACTGTTGCGGTGATAGCAGTAGGGGAATGTGAGGCAAAGTGCGCAAGCGAGTTACGCATTAGTAGAGACCTGAAGAATTCGCGTATTCATTTTGAGACAAGCTTAGAATTCAAAACAGTTGCGTATATATAACTTTCGTCATTGGTCCACACGGTGTTTGACGCCTCCAGGAAAAGGCTGGCCCAATCGTCGCCTTCACTGAGTCAGCAGACAACCAATGTGCAGTTGATATCCACATATTTGTAAGTAAGACTATGGATTCTAGACTGCAGGTCATTGAACTTACGAATTTTCCAGGTCTCTACGCATTAGCTATTCTCCATATTCCAACGCTGGACTACTTTTCTGCGAATAGAACTATCAGTAACAACGTGGATAGGATTTAAAGTTTGAACACTGTTTATTTAAGTAAATGCTTTGCAATGTTTGTACACTTCCTCTAACCTAGTTTTAATGTAACTAGAGTTGATTCAAGTAAGTCAAAGTACTCATTTAAAAGTGTGGGTATTTCGAAAATTCACATGTAATCAAACACGTTTATCACTGTCGACGATGTGACTTTACAGTTGTACTGGTGATGAGCGAGTCAATGTTAGGGGCATGCGCAGAACACGAAAATTGGTCTACCTCATCTGTAGTTGGGATGGTTGCGCGGGTCGGTCCACCCTGGGAGCGGAGGGGTGTACAGCGGTTGTTCCTCTGGGCCTTGATGGATGCGGCGCTGTCGAAGTGGCGAGCAGGCCGCGAGGTGTCGTGGCGGCGCAGGGTGGGCGGGAAGGTTGTGGAGAGGGTGGACGGCGCTGTGGCGCCCAACAATGGAGGTCGGCGAGCGTGATTGATGCCCGGGCGCGGCGCTCCTTGTAGCGCATCCATCAGTGACAGGCGCCTTCTTCCTCCACTTCGCGTGTCTCTGGGTCGTTGCAACCCTCCTCTCTGGTAATTGTTTCCGTGTCGAAGACTGCGCGGTGCCTTAGAGCGGTTTACACAATAAAGAAACTTATGCTGTAGGTACTAAGCAGTAAGCACTAGGCTTCCCAAATTCAACTGACACAATAGCGATGTTACTGCTTAAGCTCGACTAATAGAAACACAGCTTAGTGTGTTCTGTATTCGATAAAAATGCAAACAGTCGTTTATTTATTCATAATTTTTTTTTCGGTGGTGATTTTTTTTCGAAACAAAACTATAGTGCATAATTTTAAATAAAAATTGTTTAATGGGCTTATTTAAATCTATGCTTTCAGAGATCGGTTAAACATAAGACTTCCAAAATATTTCCACTGCAGTAAGCAGTAACAACTCCATTGTGTTGGACCAGACTTCAGCCAATGTGTTGGACAATTTTCTACTGATTACTTCTTACTGCTTGCTCTCTAAGGTTATTACTGTGCAAACCCCTTAATGCATGGCGTGGCTGGAACAGCCAGTCAGTGACGGGGCTGACAGGGGGCAAGGGGGCAATAGGAGGCTTGCCGTGGCATTGACTTTAGTTGCGGTTACTCTCCTTGTCCTCGGAGAACAGACCGTGTCTGATCGATCGTGTCCTACTGTCTGATTCGTCTTCGGAGTGTGTTTTCCAACCCAGCTACATGTCATTTCATTGTGCAGCACCTTCAAAGGATTCATCACAGTTGCTAAAATCGTACACTGTAGACTCTTGTATCTTACGTGTATAATAATTCAGGCAGGAAAATTTCCTAGGGGCGAATTAATAGAAAATGTTTCAATTAGCGATTATAATTAAAATAATAATTCGATTTTAATTTTTAGTATATTCGCATTTGTAAATTAAAAGTCAATTTCCTGACATGACCGACAATTTTTTTTCTAAAAAATTCGGGTTCTAATTTTTTTTAAATTAAGTTCTTTAAGAATATTAGTAAAATATTTATAAAACATTCTTTACTCTATCAACCATTTTAGTCGCTGACANTCCTCCACTTCGCGTGTCTCTGGGTCGTTGCAACCCTCCTCTCTGGTAATTGTTTCCGTGTCGAAGACTGCGCGGTGCCTTAGAGCGGTTTACACAATAAAGAAACTTATGCTGTAGGCACTAAGCAGTAAGCACTAGGCTTCCCAAATTCAACTGACACAATAGCGATGTTACTGCTTAAGCTCCACTAATATAAACACAGCTTAGTGTGTTCTGTATTCGATAAAAATGCAAACAGTCGTTTATTTATTCATAATTTTATTTTCGGTGGTGATTTTTTTTCGAAACAAAACTATAGTGCATAATTTTAAATAAAAATTGTTTAATGGGCTTATTTAAATCTATGCTTTCAGAGATCGGTTAAACATAAGACTTCCAAAATATTTCCACTGCAGTAAGCAGTAACAACTCCATTGTGTTGGACCAGACTTCAGCCAATGTGTTGGACAATTTTCTACTGATTACTTCTTACTGCTTGCTCTCTAAGGTTATTACTGTGCAAACCCCTTAATGCATGGCGTGGCTGGAACAGCCAGTCAGTGACGGGGCTGACAGGGGGCAAGGGGGCAATAGGAGGCTTGCCGTGGCATTGACTTTAGTTGCGGTTACTCTCCTTGTCCTCGGAGAACAGACCGTGTCTGATCGATCGTGTCCTACTGTCTGATTCGTCTTCGGAGTGTGTTTTCCAACCCAGCTACATGTCATTTCATTGTGCAGCACCTTCAAAGGATTCATCACAGTTGCTAAAATCGTACACTGTAGACTCTTGTATCTTACGTGTATAATAATTCAGGCAGGAAAATTTCCTAGGGGCGAATTAATAGAAAATGTTTCAATTAGCGATTATAATTAAAATAATAATTCGATTTTAATTTTTAGTATATTCGCATTTGTAAATTAAAAGTCAATTTCCTGACATGACCGGCAATTTTTTTTCTAAAAAATTCGGGTTCTAATTTTTTTTTAATTAAGTTCTTTAAGAATATTAGTAAAATATTTATAAAACATTCTTTACTCTATCAACCATTTTAGTCGCTGACANAATTAAGTTCTTTAAGAATATTAGTAAAATATTTATAAAACATTCTTTACTCTATCAACCATTTTAGTCGCTGACATTTTTTGAGGGAAACGAGTACTAAGAAGGCGTTACACACCTTACAGCAGAGTAATGAAAAGTGTTTAAACTGCGGAAGTAGCACGATGAAAACCAAAGAAGTAAGTTTAAAATCAGTACATTTTAAAATATACACAGTGGGAAAAAATAATTTCTATACAGTTACCCTACATGCAGCGATATCTCAAGGGCGTCTCTGACCGAATATGAAACACTTTATATGTGCTAATAATTTAAGTATAGAAAGTTATGGTGTGAAAAATATGTGTGTACTCTGAGATGACTAAAGTATAAAGTTACAAAAACAAATGCGAACAAAATTCCTGTATTTTCATAAGAGTGTGCTCTCAATGAATCAATATATATGCGCCATGGTAGGTACCCCACATCCCATCTGCTTCACAGCCCCACCACACTGATATGTTACTTTACCCATATGATCGGTGGGAATTGAGCATGTTACTGTGTGCGCAGTCTTTATTCCGGCAGCAGGCGTCAATAATTTCCCCTCTATACGCACCATGCAAAAGAGAGAAATGTTATTCTCTAGATGCAAGTCTGGTGCATGAATTACAAAGTTGTACTACAATAAGCATTCCAGTAGAGACACAGTCATAAACTCATAATTTAGCGTGATAGAATCAATATACATTTAAAAAAGGTATGAACCTTCTACTCACAAAATTCCATTAATTAATATAGGGCCTCTCGAGTTACTTCTTCTCAGTCGCTCCCTCCAATCCACCGACATAAAGCCATACTTGACGAAAGACATTCCGTAAACTCCACAAATTTATCCCTCACAGCAGGTAGGAAATGTAAAGCCACTTTACTATTTTACAAGAATGGAATACGCACATATGAATAAAAATAGTTAGCATGATCTTTTCATTATAAAAGAAAGGTGGTTGCAGCATGATCTCTCACATCGAATCCGCGACTTTAGCATCAAGCTTTCAGAGTCAAAGCCTTCCTCGTTTTGGGGAATAAAATATTATCTTAAGAAAAATAACAGTATAACAGATTACACTGGTACTGGTAAATAACTACGAATAAAACGGTTTATCAAGCTTCAATAATTATACGATATTAGAAATTCACGTTACGATTTCTTAGCACTTTTTTTAGGCATTCCGAGTTACCATTTTGCATTTTTCAGGTATTTAGAGACACCAATTTTGCACCCTATTCGGTGGTGGTCCATCCAATAGTACCAGAAATATATACCGAAACGAGCCATTACTATTATCTTCGTATGTCAACATGTAAGACTTTTATCCCGCTGTTGCATATATTAAAAAATATCATACGTGAAATATATTCAAGTAGTTAGAAAATTGGGGTTCCACATCAACTGAATGCTGGATGGGGACGAAAAGACAAGCCAATTGCCATCTTGGATTTCCCTTATTTTGCTTTTTTCGTCATAATTTCCCTTTTCCCATCAAAAATATCCAAAAAGTATCTTTCTTTCCCTTAAAAACGTATAAAATTTACCGAATTACCCTTCGTACCAAAATTTTTATGAGTCACTCAGTCTGAAAATAGCATGGCTCTATACAATGAGGCTAAGTGACTTTATTTTGGGGATGTGGATGATGGATAACCCTTACAATCGCTCTATGTCATTCTATGCCAGCACCATCCATATTGTCTGAAAAATGTTCGAATCCATTGCCCTGTCATGCAATTTCTATCATTTCTTCCAGTCCCTTTCACCCACGCCCAGTCTGTCTCGCCTGCTCTATCCCTTAGGGTGTTTCTCTTATTCCTTCCGGTCTCATTTATTTTCTATCTTGTCTATTATTTGTCATGCTCTCTCAGTCCTTCCAGTCTCTCTCTCTCTCTTGTCCGTTTTATACATTGGCAAGGTTTTCTCATATTCCTTGTAGTCTCCTTTATTTTCACCCTTTCCTCTCTCTTGCTTTCGAGCCCTCCATCTTGGATGTTCCTTCATTACCGTCGTCTGCTGCCACCTTAGTTTTCTCATATTCTTTCTGGTCTCCTTCCCCCTAGACATCCTGGCGGGGATGAGCCTCATGCTCTGTCATTCCACCAGCACGACACAGAGAGAAACCTGCCCACGCACGCTAGCCTAGAGATGCACCCGTGCGTGCGTCAAGTGTAGTTGACCACCATTTCCGAATTTTNGAGCCTCATGCTCTGTCATTCCACCAGCACGACACAGAGAGAAACCTGCCCACGCACGCTAGCCTAGAGATGCACCGTGCGTGCGTCAAGTGTAGTTGACCACCATTTCCGAATTGTTTAAGATATAGGCATCAAATTCATAACGTATGCATTGCTTTTGATGCTGAATATGATGCTAGAGACAATTATACCNTTTAAGATATAGGCATCAAATTCATAACGTATGCATTGCTTTTGATGCTGAATATGATGCTAGAGACAATTATACCTTACGCCCTCGTATAAGAAAGGTCGGCTGTAATTTTCGATCTGTGTAAGATGACAAAAATTACCGCAGAGTCAGGTACGCCTTAAGCCCTCTTATAAGCATAGTTGACAACTATTTCACATCCGCCGAAGCTATTTCCACCAAATTTATATCATATGCGTCGCCTCCGACGACAAGTAGCATAACAAGGTCAATGGCACCCGTAAGACTTTGTATAAGCATAGTCGACCGCCATTTCCTATCTGCTGAAGCTACAGTCGCCAAATTAATATCACACATACATCGTTTTCGACATCGAATAGGTGGTAAGGTCCATTAGACCATAACCTCTCTCTCTTATAAGTATATTTGTTAACCATTTCCAATCTGCTGAGGCCATATTCGCCTAATTTTAATAATATGCTTCCATCCCAACATAGAACAGCGAAGAGAGGCATTTATGCATTAAGCCTACTTACAAACATAGTTGCCTGTAATTTCCTATCAGAGAAAGCTATGACTGCAACATTCCTGGATACAATCAATGCGATAAAGATAATTAGGACCCTAAGTGAAGTTATAAGCATAGGAGGGAGTCACGTCAGAACTATTTAATTTCGGCTAACATGTAACAGTTAGCCATACAAGAAAAGAAAATAAAGGTACGTATATATACAATTGCATTGCAAGCATGTCGTAGTAGTTAGCAGTTACCGATGTAGTAAGTAGGTGTGTAGTAGATGCCTGAAAAGGCACACAAACTAGCTGATCTGCAAACACTCGTCAATGATTTACCACCACGCTTGTAGTCTGCTACCGCAAGTGTTATATATATATATATATATATATATATACGTAAATAAAAGTTCGCACAAGACACATGCAACAGCCATCCATTCACGAAAAAGTTAAGGTATACACAATCATGCTGTGAGCAAGATGTATGTAGTCGTAGGTAGGAAGTTACAGCATAATCGATACACATAAATAAACACAGAGTCTGTCATGTGCACCAGCATCCCGATACCACGACAGCATGATTAATGCTTAACAACAACAGCCCACCCGTTGCAAAAATAAAGTTGTATACAATTGCATCAGAGTAAGGTTTTGGGTAGACACCAGTTGCATTAAAATATGTATGAGTTAATACAAATAAACACCGTCGGTCTAACAAGAGGTGTCGCGGGAACCTCATGTACAATAAATGAAACCATCCTGTACATGAAAAAAATGGCTACGTTACTATAAAAAATACCCATTGGTTCTGCAAACCATAATAGTGATATCAATGTTACCAGTGCATTATCAACTTTGGTAAAAAGTTGTAATACACGCCAACATGATACATAACTAATGATCACAAGGGCCTACCTAAAAATTACTACAATGTGTCAAGTGCGATACACATTAAGCGACATGTAAAGACTGTATTATTTTGTTTGAGACAAANAAAAATTACTACAATGTGTCAAGTGCGATACACATTAAGCGACATGTAAAGACTGTATTATTTTGTTTGAGACAAAACAACAAACATTTAAACCGTTAACCGCGCAAGAGACGTCACTGCTACGTGCTGTTGCAAAAAGATATAAAAATATTTATAAAAGGAAATGCGTATAAGCATTTATCAACCTGTGTAGTTTGCGCAAGCATCAAAAGTTTTACATAACGATAGTCTAAAAAAATACCTTTGCGAAGCCGAGATACACAGGTGCAATAAGGACAACACTGCTATACACCAAAGAAACATACATAACAATAAAATGTAATCGAACATAGTTATAATTACTTACCATCCAGCGCAATCACATATTACAGAAGAGTCGGATGCTGTACGCTGTGTTAAAAGATGCTAGTCAAAACCAGGCCATCCTGGTTAGTACAACAGAATAGCAAACTACTTCCGGGCGAACCGACTGAAATGAAACGATCACATTCACAGTACAGCCAACACTCACAACTCTAGGAGCGGAACACATCCGATCAGGACGAACATCGTGCGATCAACTAATATCGTGAGAATCTACAAGATAGCCCAGGTGGTCGACCCGAAGCGGGGCCACCCTGCAGATCTCGGCATTTCAAAGGGATGGCACAGAACACTCGCGGAGAGAGTGAGACAGAGAGAGGGTGAGATAGAAAAAGAGAGAGAGGTAGAAACACACGNTGGCACAGAACACTCGCGGAGAGAGTGAGACAGAGAGAGGGTGAGATAGAAAAAGAGAGAGAGGTAGAAACACACACACTCCCCTTTACGAGAAGAATTCAGTTATACAGTACAAGGTAACAACATATTGCAGTTTAAATAGTATATACATTTACTTATTTCGAATATGTACAATTTATATTGGTAGAACTGGAAGCACATTACGAAACGAATTATCCATGAATCACTTGCCATAAAGTATTTATTAATATTGTAATATCACTAAATGTACGAACTTTGTAATGACTAGTAAGAGGGTATCGCCACAAATACACACATTTCAACTANATGGCACAGAACACTCGCGGAGAGAGTGAGACAGAGAGAGGGTGAGATAGAAAAAGAGAGAGAGGTAGAAACACACGAACTCCCCTTTACGAGAAGAATTCAGTTATACAGTACAAGGTAACAACATATTGCAGTTTAAATAGTATATACATTTACTTATTTCGAATATGTACAATTTATATTGGTAGAACTGGAAGCACATTACGAAACGAATTATCCATGAATCGCTTGCCATAAAGTATTTATTAATATTGAAATATCACTAAATGTACGAACTTTGTAATGACTAGTAAGAGGGTATCGCCACAAATACACACATTTCAAACATGTATGTACTCTGCCTTTAGAAGATCCAAAATATTAAGATATGAGGTTTACCTTTACTGAAAAAACTTGTGTAACTGTTTCAAAACAGAAGCCCTGGAGCCCGCGAGTGCGTCTTCTAGCTATCAATGTGAAATCAACGTAAGCACATACCACAATGACTGTCCTGCCTTNAGTAAGAGGGTATCGCCACAAATACACACATTTCAACTATGTATGTACTCTGCCTTTAGAAGATCCAAAATATTAAGATATGAGGTTTACCTTTACTGAAAAAACTTGTGTAACTGTTTCAAAACAGAAACCCTGGAGCCCGCGAGTGCGTCTTCTAGCTATCAATGTGAAATTAACGTAAGCACATACCACAATGACTGTCCTGCCGTTCCATGCATGGTATACATTACCGACAATGAAAGCAACTCGGATTTTACAGGTATTGTAATTACCATCCTTGACAAAACTTACTTAATTTATAAATATGCTATTAAAATGTTTATAGGAAACAACTCCTGCACCCTTACAGTGCTGGAGGAAGTTCACCATTCTTGATTAAGAGGTAACGCAGGTTCAATCCCATAGAGAGTCCAATCATTTCACAGGTAAAAATACACCATTATATGCACTTAAAAAAATTCTGTAAGTTACATCTACATATTTAAGTATCGAGCACATAATGAAACAATGGGAATGAACTACACTGGAGAGCCAAAAAAAAACCGGTATAGGTGTGCGTATGCAAATAACAGAGGTATGGAACCGATCAGAATAACGCGATGCGGTCTGCAGCGCCTATATAAGAGAACAAGCATCTGGTAAAGTTGCTAGATCAGTTACTGCTGCTACAATGGCAGGATATCAAGATTTAAGTGAGTTTGAACGTGGTGTTATAGCCGGCGCATAAGAGATGGGACATAGCATCTCCGAGGTAGCGATACAATTTGGATTTTCGGGTACGACCATTTCCCTAGTGTACTGTGAATATCGGGAATCCGGTAAAACATCAAATCTTCGACATTTCTGCGGCCGTAAAAAGATCGTGAACGAACGGGATAAACGACGACTGACGAGAATCATTAAACGTGATAGACGTGCAACACTTTCTCAAATTGGCGCAAATTTCAATGCTGGGACATCAACAAGTACCTGCGTGCGAGTTATTCAACGGACCATCATTGATATGGGCTTTCGGAGCCGAAGGCCCACTCATGCACCGTTGTTGACTGCACGACACAAAGCTTTACGCCTCGTCTCAGCCCACCAACACCGCCATTCGACTGTTTATCACTAGAAATATGTTGCCTGGTCTGACGAGTCTCGTTTCCAATTGTATCCGGCGGATGGACGTGTAAGGGTATGGAGACATCCTCATGNTTTGAACGTGGTGTTATAGCCGGCGCATAAGAGATGGGACATAGCATCTCCGAGGTAGCGATACAATTTGGATTTACGAGGAAGACCATTTCCCTAGTGTACTGTGAATATCGGGAATCCGGTAAAACATCAAATCTTCGACATTTCTGCGGCCGTAAAAAGATCGTGAACGAACGGGATAAACAACGACTGACGAGAATCATTAAACGTGATAGACGTGCAACACTTTCTCAAATTGGCGCAAATTTCAATGCTGGGACATCAACAAGTACCTGCGTGCGAGTTATTCAACGGACCATCATTGATATGGGCTTTCGGAGCCGAAGGCCCACTCATGCACCGTTGTTGACTGCACGACACAAAGCTTTACGCCTCGTCTCAGCCCACTAAAACCGCCATTTGACTGTTTATCACTAGAAATACGTTGCCTGGTCTGACGAGTCTCGTTTCCAATTGTATCCGGCGGATGGACATGTAAGGGTATGGAGACATCCTCATGAATCCATGGCACCTACATGTCAACAGGGGACTGTTCAAACTGGTGGAGACTATGTCATGGTATGGGGCGTGTGCAGTTGGCGTGAAATGGGACCGCTGATACGTCTAGATACTGCCCCCTGGAACATAACCATCCTGTCCGATCACATGCATCCATTCATATCCATTGTGCATTCCGACGGACGTGGACAATTCCAGCAGGACAATGCGACACCCCACACGTCGAGAGTTGCTACCGAGTGGCTCCAGGAACACTCTTCTGACTTTAAGACACTTCCAGTGGCCACCTAAATCACCAGACATGAACATTATTGAGCATATATGGGATGCCTTGCAAAATGCTGTGCAAATGATATCTCCACCGCCTCGCACTCCAGTGGATTTGTGGACTACCCTGCAGAATTCATGGTGTGAATTGCCTTCTGCATACCTTCAGACATTTGTCGAGTCCATGCCACGTCGTCTTGCTGCACTTCTGCGTAATTACGGGGGCCCTGCACGATATTAGGCAGTTGTACCAGTTTTTTTTGGCTCTTCAGTATATATCGCCAACAAAATATGTTTGTTCATTGCCGTAATCAATGCATACTTATCTCAAATACTTGCATCCTGCCAGATTTTTATTAGTAGGTTTCAAGAAGGTCACACTGTGTCAACCCGAGACTGGTAACACTAAAAGTGTTACAAGTATACACGAATGCATCTTGTAAATAATGGTTCTCACTTCATCGTCGAGCATCGCGGAAATCAGATCCTTACATCTACAGTCATCAGGGTCACGTAATGTCATCAAAGGTGAATGTCAAGGTCATGGTTGCTTGTTGTTATGGTTCCTACTGTTGTGAGTAAGGCAAATAGGTTTTCTCAGAGTGTTCTCATTATTGCTTTACAAACAAAATGTAGGTTTTTAAGGACAAAATCATGGTTGCTTGTTAACATGCTGATTGTTTTATAAACAAAATATAGTTTTTTTGCTCCTTCCCTAGCTTATACGTCGTCCGAAATAATGGTCCAAAGGTAAAGGTTATATGACTTCACGGTTCCTGTTATTGTGAAGGGGAAAATGGGTTTTCTAAGAGTGTTCGCATGTTTTTACTGCATCGTTAAAAACGAATGAATTTATATTATATTTAAAACGAAATTACTTTTTACCATTTCTTTAAAAAACTGATTTCCTCTCGTAAAGTGAAGTGCATGTGAGTGACTCGACTGGTCTGCCACCCTGGAAACTAGAGCGTCTCTCTCTCGGCTAGTGTTCTTTGCCATCCATTCGGCTTGCTGAGACCTGCATAGTGCTCATACTGCCAGCCGACCACCTGGGCTGCCTTACAGATTCTCATTATGTTAGTTAATCGCACAACGTCGGCCGGGTCTTATGCGTTCTGCTGCTAGTGATGCAGGTTGTGTGTGTTGGTAGTTATCTGAATGTTATGTTTTCGTTTCAATCGGTTCGTAAGGAAGTCGTTTGCTATTATGTTGTGGTAACCAGGAAGGCCTGGGCTTGATTAGCATCATCTAACACGACATACAACTTTCGACTCTGGTGTAGTATGCCTTGGTTCATAGAGATGATACACTGAAGAGCCAAAAAAACTGGTACACCTGCCTAATATCGTGTAGACCCCTCCCACCCTCCGATCTAGCAGATGTGCAGCAAGACGACGTGGGATGGACTCGACTAATGTCTGAAGGTATGCAGGAGGCAATTCATACCATGAATCCTGCAGAGCAGTCCACAAATCAAATCTGCGCCAACTTGAGAAAGAGTTGTACATCTGTCACGTTTAATGACTCTCGTCAGTCGTCGTTTGTCCCGTTCTTTTACGATATTTTTCCGTCCGCAGCGATGTCGAAGATGTAATGTTTTACCGGATTCCTGATATTCACGGTACACTCGTGAAATGGTCGTACGCGAACATCCAAATGTTATCGCTACCTCGGAGATGCTATGTCCCATCTCTCGTGCGCCGACTATAACACCACGTTCAAACTCGCTTAAATCTTGATAACCTGCCATTGTAGCAGTAGTAACCTATCTAGCTGCCGACCGCATCGCGTTACTCTGACTGGTTCCATACCTCTGTTATTTGCATACGCACGCCTATTACAGTTTTCTTGGCTCTTCAGTGTAACTAGTTTCTTTACATTTAATTTTTTTATATTTGTTTGCATCGGTATGTAGTAGTGTCGACCTTGTCGCTCCCCCTGCTTCTCGACACTGCCATAGTATTTTATTTTAGCCTAATGTGACTTGCGTTGCTCGATGCTCGCACATTATGCATTGGTTGGTTGTGGAATTTGTGTGCATATGCACTGTAATGTGGCTTAGTCGGAGGCTGTACATGGGGAAAATATTTTGCTATTCTGCTGTACTAACGAAGGCCACCACGTTGGCTTTCAGATGCAAGGTCTTGTCTAGCAACTACTGATGCGATGTACAGTGCGCGTCGCTTGTGCGATACCAGTTGATAGGCGTTTATAACTATTTTCTTTTTTTTTTATGTATGCTGGTATCAGTGCATAGCAGTTATGACTTTATCGCTACCGTGTTTCGTGAGCGTAATGGTTTTGAGATAACATAATGTATAGTGTTCGTTGCTCGCACAATATGCATCGGTTGGTAGGTGTTTATAACTATTTTTCTTTACATTTATTTTTATATCTGGTAATCAATATGTAACAGTGTCATCGTCTCTTTGTATGACCAATGGTTTAAATGTGTGATGTTTAGTGGCAAGCAAGGGAACACAGCCTTTACAAGTCGTATAATGCATTTTTAAATTATCACCGCTGGTAAATAGTGTACTGCACTTGACATATTGTAGAATTTTTTTGAGTTTGGTCCTTGTGAAGATATGCTCTTTTCCTGTTGCTGGGCATTCCGAATTTTTGCTAAAGTTCTCGACGTAATAGCAACACTGATATCACTATTATAGACTGTGGAAATATCGGGTATTTTTTTGTAGTAGAGATTCGATACGACATCGTGCTCGCAGCACATTTGTTTACATGTTGCTCCTTTATTATTTACTGTATTATGCGAATGAATTTATCATGTATGGCATGGTTTCGTATGTTGCATACGATTACCCCCTTCCCCAAAGCCCTCGTATTAGTTTGATGCTGCAATGTGGGGGTTTAAAACGTGTCAGAATAGGCTGGCCAGCTTTGTTTCTATTCAGACTGCTAAGAGAGAACATCGGCTGTGGATAACGTGTTCTTATTCAACGGTGGAAAATATACATGAAAGTTGTTTGTGCTGCTACTGCAGGAAGATCTTTAGTAACATAAACAACTGCAGACAGCAGGGAGCTGGTTGTCATCAGAATCCAGAGCATACTATGTCCACACGCGAAACGTGTAAATCACAGTTTGGACAGCGTAGCACCTTGAAAAGATATATTGCAACATGTGAGGGTTTCCCTGCAATGCCTGCCAAGCGATATCTGCGAAGATTACCAAATACATGTGAGTGTTCATTTACAAATGATGAGAGCAGTTCTTTGCTCCCGCTAAGACATCCATGCAACCATTGTGACAAGACATTTACATATGCATACGACGCAAGGAGACATGAAAAAGTACATGTGTGAGGAGCATCATTCGTTTGACATATTGATGTGATAAGTGTCGAAGACCGTATGCTTGTGTTGACGATTTAAATAGACATTTAAAACTTTATAAATCGCAAAATAGTTCACATGCTGGCACTAATAGTATATCGGATATTGCACCTGCTACATCACTGACATCATCGTCATCTGAATGTGCAACACAGTCTAAGTCAGTGCTCTGCAAGCCAAAGCTTAATTTATTATAATGGCTTTTCCTGAATCTATCTGCATTCTGAGGGCTTCTAAAAGATTATTTTGCGAATAATATGACACTTACATGGAAAAATGTTTGCTCTTTCCTTTCTAGTATGAGACCTAATATAATAACCCAACTTATCGACGAAGAGTANGTTTGACATATTGATGTGATAAGTGTCGAAGACCGTATGCTTGTGTTGACGATTTAAATAGACATTTAAAACTTTATAAATCGCAAAATAGTTCACATGCTGGCACTAATAGTATATCGGATATTGCACCTGCTACATCACTGACATCATCGTCATCTGAATGTGCAACACAGTCTAAGTCAGTGCTCTGCAAGCCAAAGCTTAATTTATTATAATGGCTTTTCCTGAATCTATCTGCATTCTGAGGGCTTCTAAAAGATTATTTTGCGAATAATATGACACTTACATGGAAAAATGTTTGCTCTTTCCTTTCTAGTATGAGACCTAATATAATAACCCAACTTATCGACGAAGAGTAAAAACATGGTTATCTCAGATAAAATATATGACTGGACTGTATCTATACGAATCCAGACCTCCACAATGGTGAATATTGTACCAGAGCCTTCAATACCACGAATGTAGCTGTGTGTCGTGCATATGCAATAGGAAGCTCTATTGTTGATAGTATACATAAGCTATGTAAAGAGGAAGAAATGGTTACCACGGGTTCGGGCTGGACCCTGGCTTCAATAAATCATCGATAGTTAAGAACAAGGGGATACTATCAACTTAACAAACTGCACATACTGATTTCCCTCTACCCNAACTTAACAAACTGCACATACTGATTTCCCTCTACCCCACTACAGAGAATTACAGCATAGTTTCATCTTCGACCTGTTGGATGGTGATATAAATTATTGCAACCATAGGAAACTGTTCGGTTGTTAAACAGAACTGCGTGGCGTCGGTACTGCATGATGGAAAAACTGAGGGGTCAGCAGTGAGGGGTCAACACTTGTGGGTCAGCAGTGAGANGTGGCGTCGGTACTGCATGATGGAAAAACTGAGGGGTCAGCAGTGAGGGGTCAACACTTGTGGGTCAGCAGTGAGGGGTCAACACTTATGGGTCAGCAGTGAGAGGTCAACACTTATGGGTCAGCAGTAAGGGCTCAGCACTGTGGGGTCAGCAGAGAGGTTTCNTGGGTCAGCAGTGAGAGGTCAACACTTATGGGTCAGCAGTAAGGGCTCAGCACTGTGGGGTCAGCAGAGAGGTTTCAGCAGCGAGGGGTTAGCACTGTGAAATCGAGTACGATGCGTACGACTGCATGCAAAACCTTCACCGATTGGTCATAAATTACATGGTAAACAATGATGATACTCTGTCAAGACCTTCTGTAAAAGTTACAGTGCACGAAACCATGAAAGAGTGAATGTTCGAAGAAATCGACATCCAGAATACCTACATGTGATATGTGTGGTGCAACAATTTAGTAGAAGCGATAATTTAAAGAGATACACTTGTATGTGTAAAAGTAACACACATTCCCTTGACTCGAGACGGAATACATTGAACCTATTGCCGGACTGGCACTCGTCTATTGGAAGAATGAGCGCAGGGATTATTTGATGGTTGTATGCTTTAAGTGCAGTCCTGAGTTCCAGCTGGGTGAAGAACNTGGAAGAATGAGCGCAGGGATTATTTGATGGTTGTATGCTTTAAGTGCAGTCCTGAGTTCCAGCTGGGTGAAGAACTTGTCTGGAAGAAACTGTTGAGGATGTAAATATATGGTAATTTGAAAAAGAACTTGATATCATGGCTGGTAAAATTGGATGCATAAAAAACAATGCTTACACATATCTCACCAATGAAATGTATTAGTAACTATGCNCATGGCTGGTAAAATTGGATGCATAAAAAACAATGCTTACACATATCTCACCAATGAAATGTATTAGTAACTATGCATATACAGAAAAAGTTAGACCCAGTATATATCCGTGCTGCTACTGTGGAAAGAACACCAGTTACTTTTTCGCATGAAGATGGCACAAGTTGAGTATTGTACGAAGCATACTGTAGAGCCTGCCTCTATGGATGTACCTTCTTCCATGGCTCGAAAATTACTAGGAAAACAGTGTTGCTTCTGTGGAAAGATTTTCAGCAAAAGCTGCCATACTTGTCGACATGAGAGAACCGAATGTTTAAAATGACCGATCTCCAAATCACTATCATATACAAACTGTGGGACAGCATTTGGTAGAAGCGATAATATAAAGATACATGCTAGTACATGTAAAGGTAACTTACCTTTGATTGGCACGAGACTGCATGCATTGAACTTATTGTCACCCAACAAGGCAATGACTAGTCTTCCTGCTGATTCGTCGTGTAAACTAACGGTGGTTCGAGCGCCCATAACATTATCCAGGCTTGCATNTTGAACTTATTGTCACCCAACAAGGCAATGACTAGTCTTCCTGCTGATTCGTCGTGTAAACTAACGGTGGTTCGAGCGCCCATAACATTATCCAGGCTTGCATCGTGTTATGAAACAGTGTGTGAAGAAGGAAATACGAGTGTTGCAGACATTTACTATGAAGAGTGCGAGCCATACTGATCGCAGAAGTCGTGANATCGTGTTATGAAACAGTGTGTGAAGAAGGAAATACGAGTGTTGCAGACATTTACTATGAAGAGTGCGAGCCATACAGATCGTCAGAAGTAGTAAACAACAAAAACGAAGGTGAAACTATCCAGTACATCGAAATCGAAAATGTGATATCCAAGTCTACAGGTTATGATGTGAAATATGCATATTCTACTGATGATGAAGTGCCGATATCTTGAAAGAAAAGCATAAATGTGTTGCTGAAGCTAAGGGCTCCTTGAAGTTGGAGCATAAGAAATGCAGATTCGAACCCTGTACTCTGGTCCAGAGGTATCTCGCAACCTACTCATTACGAAAGAACATACATTCAGACATGTATCGTGATCCTTCTACGAATAGTGACGTAAAGTTTAGCTACTTATTTTCTGAAGACCCCAATGACCCAGCTGATAGACTGCAGGTATTGGTTGCATTGCAAAGAAGTCATTGAAGAGATAAATTCGATTATTGATTAACTCAAGCTAGAGGCTTTATTTCATGACATATTTTGTTTGTGTGTGATTGGTATAAGAATAGGAATTAATACAAAACAAATAAAAAATATATTGTTTTATTTTTTAAATTCTTATCATCTAAGAAATGTACCTAATGCTATGTGATTATAAATGTCTGGTAGGCTGCAAGTAAATGCCTTGCTACAATACTTCCACTCACTTCCCGATGAACAACAACCATTGTCTTTGCACTTCTTGCTATGTCTATTCAGACTATCACTGCAAGCGCACATGCAATGACAACTTTTGTGTCTTGGTGATGTAAGGTGCGAATCTCCAGAGTCTTTTGCTGTTGACATTACAGTCAGTGTTACAGATGGTAAGTCTTCAACCAATTATTCCATCTTCATATTGTAACAGCTTTCGCGATCGTGGTAGATGAATGTAGACGTAACGATCTGCTTTCCGTGACGCTCGACAATGAAATGAGAACCATTTTTATACGATACATGTTTGTATACCATTACCACTACATGACAGTTCATGTTGCCCATCTCGGGTTGACACAGTGTGACCTGCTTGAAACCTACTTATAAATGTCTGCAGGCTGCAAATATTTGAGATAAACATACATTGATTACGGTCATGTACAAACATATTTTGTTGGCGATATAGTTAATTAAGATAGTTGCATGATGTGCTCGATACTTAAATATGTAGTTATAAATCACAGCATTTTTAAATTGTCTATAATGTTGTATTTTTAACTGTGAAATGATTAGATTCTCTAGGGGATTGAACCTGCGATACCTTATTTTCAAGGATGATACACTGTGTCCATAACCGTCAGGGCACATGAGTTATTTCCTGTAAAAATTTCAATTGCATATGTAAAAAGTAAGTATGTTTTGCCAAGGGTGGTGTAATTACAATACCTGTAAAAACCAAGTTGCTTTCTTGTTCGGTAATGTATACCATGCACGGAAAGGCAGGACGGTCATTGTGGTATGTGCTTCCGTTGATTTTNTGCTTTCTTGTTCGGTAATGTATACCATGCACGGAAAGGCAGGACGGTCATTGTGGTATGTGCTTCCGTTGATTTTACATTGATATAGTCCATACGGTATAAGAAGGCCGTTTTCTGACAGTTCGGCGAAAGTAGCGCCAGTGTTTACATCTGACTNTGCTTTCTTGTTCGGTAATGTATACCATGCACGGAAAGGCAGGACGGTCATTGTGGTATGTGCTTCCGTTGATTTCACATTGATAGCTAGAAGACGCACTCGCGGGCTCCAGTGCTTCTGTTTTGAAACAGCTACACAAGTTTTTTCAGTAAAGGTAAACCTCATATCTTAATATTTTGGATCTTCTAAAGGCANAACCTCATATCTTAATATTTTGGATCTTCTAAAGGCAGAGTACACTCACAGTTGAAATGTGTGTGTGTTGCGATACCCCCTTACTAGTCATTACAAAGTTCGTACATTTAGTGATATTTCAATATTAATAAAAACTTTGTGGCGAGCGATTCATGAATAATTCTTTCGTAATGTGCTTCCAGTTCTACCAATATAAATTGTACACATTCGAAATAAGTAAATGTATATACTATTTAAACTGCAATATATTTTTACCTTGTACTGCGAAACTGAATTCCTCTCATAAAGGGGAGTGCACACGTCTCCCTCTCCCTCTCTCGCTCTGTCTCGCTCTCTCGACTACGGTTCTGTACCATCCCTTCGAATTGCAGAGACCTGCATGGTGCCTGCACTGCCGGTCGACCACCTGGGCTACCTTATAGATTCTCACGATGTTAGTTGATCGCACGATGTCTGCCTGATCGGATGTGTTCCGCTGCTAGTATTGTGAGTGTTGGCTGTACTCTAAATGTGATGGTTTCGTTTCAGTCAGTACGTACGGAAGTCATTTACTATTCTTTTATACTATCCAGGTTGGCCTGGTCTTGTCTAGCATCTTGACACCAGACACTTGTGTAATATGTGATTACACTGGTTGGTATGTAATTATAACTACTTCCCTTTACATTTTATTTTTGTATCTGTTTACATCTGCGTGTAGAAGTATTGTTATTTTCGCACGTGTGCTGTTGGGCTTTTGAAAAGTAATTTTTTTTAGACTAATGTGATGTATAGCTTTCGATGTTCATGCAATATACACAGGTTGATATACACCAAAGAGCCAAAAACACAGGTACACCGGCCTAATATCATGTATCCCCCCCCCCCC
>NQII01002391.1:25220-98337 GCA_002778355.1 Clitarchus hookeri
ACACGCAGAAGTACCTTAAGATGACGTGGCATGGACTCGACTAATGTCTGAAAGTACGCAGGAGGCAATTCACACCATGAATCCTGCAGGGCAGTCCACAAATCAAATCTGCGCCAATTTGAGAAAGGGTTGCACGTCTGTCACATTTGATGATTCTCGTCGGTCGTCGTTTGTCCCGTTCTTTCACGATCTTTTTCCGGCCACAGCGATGTTGAAGATGTGATGTTTTACCGGATTCCCGATATTCACGGTACACTCGTGAAATGGTCGTACGTGAAAATCCAAATGTTATAGCTACCTCGGAAATGCTATGTCCCATCTCTCGTGCGCCGACTATAATACCACATTCAAACTCACTTAAATCTTGATAACCTGCCATTGTAGCAGCAGTAACCGATCTAGCTGCCAACCGCATCGTGTTACTTTGATTGGTTCCATACCTCTGTTATTTGCATATGCAGACCTATACCAGTATTTTTTGGCTCTTCAGTGTTTGCTTATATATATTGGCTTTTTTATTATTATTTTTATCTGTTAGCATCAGCCTGTAGCAGTGACATCTCTCTTGCGTAACGAATGGTTTAAAATGGTGTGGTTTTTTTGCAAGTGAAGGAACACAGTCTTTACAAGTTGTGTAAAGTGTATCGCATTTTATGCATTGAAGTNGTGTGGTTTTTTTGCAAGTGAAGGAACACAGTCTTTACAAGTTGTGTAAAGTGTATCGCATTTTATGCATTGAAGTCATTTTTGAGGATAGCCCTTGTGATCATTCGTTCTTTCTCATGTTGGCATGCATTCCAAATTTTTACCAAAGTTGATGGTTCACTGGTAACATTTATAGCACTGCAATGGTCTGCAGAACCTACGGGTATTTTTTATAGTAACGTGACCGATTTTTCATGTGCAGGGTGGTTTTATATCTTGTATCTGTGTTTACAGTGTTAGACCAACAGTTTTTATTTTTATTAAAACGTACATATTTTAATGTAACAGGTGACTACCTAAAACAACGCTCTGGGACACATACGTATATACACCTTTATTTTTCTAAAGTATGGGTGGTTGTTGTTAATTATTATTTATGTTGTCGAGGTATCGGGATGCTGGCTCACGTGACAGGCTGACTGTGTTTATTTATATGTATCGATTGTGCTGTAATCCCCTCCCAACGACTACACACACATCTTGCTCGCAGTGTAGCTGTGTTTAACTTAACTTTTTCGTGTACGGATGGTTGTTGCATGTTACATGTGCAAAAGTTTATTTATTTCTTCTTATAACACTTGTAGTTGCATACTACGAGCATGTTGGTTTGTAATTGACAAGTGTGCGCAGGCCAGCACATACGTGTAATATTTCAAGCTTCCCTTACACTCCTACATGCATCGATAACTGCTTACCGCTACGACATGCTTGCAACGAAATTGTATATATACCTACCTTTATTTTCTTTACATGTATGGCTGACTTTTAAATGCTTGCCGAAATTTAATAATAATTCCGATATGACCCCCTCCTATGCTTATGTCAGCACTTTAGGCCCTTATTATACTTATAGAATTGATTGCTTCCAGGATTGATACCAGGTATATTAATTTTGCGGTCGTACCTTTCGCGGATAAGAAATGACAGGCCGCTATTTTTGTAAGTAGATTTAATGCATGATTGCCTTTTTGACCTTTTCTATGTTGGGAGCGGTGCATATTATTTTAATTTGTTGACTATGAACTCAACAGATGGGAAATGGTTAACAACTATGCTTATAAGAGAGGGGTTTTGGTCTAATGGACCCTGTCACCCCTTCGATGTCGGTAAATATGTGTGTGTGATATAATTTTTGTGACTGTAGGTTCTGCAGATGGGAAATGGCAGCCGACTATACTTATACGAAGGCTTGCGGGTGCCATTGACCTCGTCGTGCTATTCGTCGTCGGAGGCGATGCGTATGATATGAATTTGGCGGAGCTTCTACGATTGGGAACAAGTGGTCAACTATGCTTATAAGAGGATTTCAGGCATATTTGACTTGCGGTCCTTTTCGTAGCCGGGGTATGTGCTTATTTTATGAATTTGATGACTCTATCTTACAAAGTTCGAAAATTACAGCCTAACAATTCTTATACGAGAGTTTAATGTCTGATTTTCTCCCATCATATTCAGTATCAAGGGCGATGCCTATGTTATGAATTTGAAGACTATACCTTAAAAGGTTCGGAAATGGTGATCAACTATGCTTATAAGTGGGCGTAGGGCATACTTGACCCCACGGCCCTTTTCGCTGTAGGAGGTGATGCATATGTTAAAAATTTGGGGCTGTATCTTAAGGGGTTCGGAAATTACAGATTATTATCCTTATAGGTGGAGTAAGGGCGTACTTGACCCTGCGGTTCTTTTCGTCGACGTGAGTGATGCCAATGTTATGAATTTGGTAACTTTATCTTAAACAGTTAGCAAATTACAACCATCTATGCTTATAAGTGTGCTTAGATCGTAGTTGACCCTACAGTCCTTTTCTTCATCAGGGGCGATGCCTATGTAATTAATTTGCTGGCTGTATCTTAAACGGTTAGGATATTACATCCTACTATGCTTATAAGTGGTATTAGGGCATACTTGACCCTGCGGACCTTTTCTTCGTCTGGAGTGTTGGCTTATCATGAACGGTTCGGAAATTACAACCAACTATGTTTATAGGTGGGGTTAGAACGTACTTTAGGCAGGTGAGGTGCAACTCTCGGATATCGTACATGGGCAGGCTTCGCTCCATGTAGTGCAGGTAGATTGACAGAGCATAAGACTCGTACCCGCCAAAACACCAGATGTAAGGAGACCAGAAATAATATGAGAAAACCAAGGTGAAATGACAGAGCATGAGACTCGTCCCCACCAGGATGCCGATTGTAGAAGAACAGAATGAATATGAGAAAACCAAGGTGATACCAAGGTGGCAGCAGATGACGGTGTTGAGTGAACATCCGAAATGGAGGGTTCGAAAAGCAAGAGAGAAGAAAGGGTGAAAATAAAGGAAACCAGAAGGAATAGAAAGGACAAGAGATAGAGAGATAGACAGGAATGTTTGTGGGAGCATGAGAAATAAAAGACANAACCAGAAGGAATAGAAAGGACAAGAGATAGAGAGATAGACAGGAATGTTTGTGGGAGCATGAGAAATAAAAGACAAGAGAGAAAATAAAGAAGTCCGGAAGGAATATAAGAAAACCCCAAGGGATAGAGCAGAAGAGAAGGAACGGGCGTGTGTCAGAGAGACTTGAAAGAATGAGAGAAGTTGTATGGCAGGGCAATTACCTCGAACATTCTTTAGACAAGATGGATGGCGCTGACATGGAACGACAGAGCGTGAATGTTAGGGCGATTCCACATTCCTCATTCCCAAAATGGAGTCACTTGGCCACATTGTAGGGTCATGCTATCTTCGCACTAAGTGACTCATAAAATTTTGGTACGGAGGGAAATTCAGGAAATGTTGGACGTTTTTGAACGAAAAAAGGGAAATTCCAATAGAAAACTGTAAATCGAAGATGGCAGCTGGCTTGTCCCCTTGTCTCCAACTTACATCCAGTTGACGGGGAACTCCTTTTTTCTAATTACTTATTTACACAATGTTTAAAAAGTGCTAAACCATTAAGGAAAAAAAAACACATAATATTCAATCCCGCACGCATCCGTAAATACAAGTGTGGCCCACCTTTCACGAATATAATATTTAACCTCTTAGTGTCAGGAAAACCTAAGACATTTTGCACCGAAAAATTCTGCTTTAATGAAAACCAATTAAGGCAAGGGAATACGCCCCTTCCCCTTTTTGCAGAATTGGGAAAATTTAATTGCCCACAAATGAACGTATAATAATACACTTTATGGTCGGAGGATCACTGCATATTTATATTTCCAAAAGATCGCGATATTCANAAATGAACGTATAATAATACACTTTATGGTCGGAGGATCACTGCATATTTATATTTCCAAAAGATCGCGATATTCAGAGGTGAACAAAAGTTTAGAATTTTCATATAGATTGATTCCGCACCATCGCCGGTAAATCCCAATTTTTGCATAGATAGACGTTACCTACCCATTGAAAAAATGTATTCAAGTACTCTAACGTTATTATTATTAAATANAAATGAACGTATAATAATACACTTTATGGTCGGAGGATCACTGCATATTTATATTTCCAAAAGATCGCGATATTCCGAGGTGAACAAAAGTTTAGAATTTTCACATAGATTGATTCCGCACCATCGCCGGTAAATCCAAATTTTTGCATAGATAGACGTTACCTACCCATTGAAAAAATGTATTCAAGTACTCTAACGTTATTATTATTAAATANAATTTTTGCATAGATAGACGTTACCTACCCATTGAAAAAATGTATTCAAGTACTCTAACGTTATTATTATTAAATACATGGTAAATCAACGTGATATGATGCCATGAAACATCGGTGATATTCGGAATGCCGATAATAAATCAATTCCAGTCCATCATAAAGGCTGAATCTGTAGAGATACATATATACATTGGCGATGTTTCAGCCTAGGCATGTCAGTGTATTATAACCACATCCCCGATAAATTTCNAGAGATACATATATACATTGGCGATGTTTCAGCCTAGGCATGTCAGTGTATTATAACCACATCCCCGATAAATTTTCGCACTGCTAGAAGCGGGAGCTATCTCCTCCATTTACGGTGTTCATTTTTACGGCAAACTTCATTCACACATGGCTTACTACCACCATTATGCCCAGGAAAGGGCCAATTCTCGCTAACATACTTGCACCCTGTAATCTCCGCATTGTGTCACAATGGTAAATAAAGTTATTTATTTTGCAATCACATAAGCGATAAATTTGTAAAAAAATGTTAAACATACACGTATGCACACATATGATATTTTACACTTGCGCATAAATATCGTCAGGCGGCAGGAGAGATTACTCAGGCCAGAACGCCTACTGCAATCTGCGAAATTATGAAGTTTTGGACNAATATCGTCAGGCGGCAGGAGAGATTACTCAGGCCAGAACGCCTACTGCAATCTGCGAAATTATGAAGTTTTGGACGCGTCAGTTCAGGACACCAGTGAAAACAGTTCCCAGGGCCCATTTTGCAATGATGACATCTTCCACGATGAAGCATGCAATTGGATGGGGGGAAGGGCAGCGACTCAGCGACTATNCCATTTTGCAATGATGACATCTTCCACGATGAAGCATGCAATTGGATGGGGGGAAGGGCAGCGACTCAGCGACTATAGTGCTAGCTCCCATCATGAGCACACACACCACACGGTGTTTACCCCAGCACACATATTCGCTCATGATGGAAACCTCAAGGCCAGTCCATTCTTTACANCCATTTTGCAATGATGACATCTTCCACGATGAAGCATGCAATTGGATGGGGGGAAGGGCAGCGACTCAGCGACTAGAGTGCTAGCTCCCATCATGAGCACACACCACACGGTGTTTACCCCAGCACACATATTCGCTCATGATGGAAACCTCAAGGCCAGTCCATTCTTTACACTGCTGGTTCGCTTCAATACGTCGAACGAGGTACGATAACAGGCAGTGCATGTTTTCATGGGGTGCTCCCTAACACTGTTTGCCCTCAGATGTTAATGGTTGTAAAACCCTCTCTCAGGCACTCCTTTCTGGGTTACAAAACACATAATTCCATATAATCTCGATAGACACGATATTCGTTCCTCCGTACTTCTACATGCTATGGGAAAATATATTTCGCTTAAATAGACATCAGAGCCGCAGCGCACTTCTATCATGAGCCCACACGCAGCTTCCTCCCTATGCACCTACTGGCAGAGAATTGGGGGACTGGCTCATGGTCTTCACACCTCTGCTTCGCCCCCCAAAACGGCGAGCCAGGTTTGATTCCTGTTGGGTGCACCAACAGATTTTAGAACGGAGAAATCGTACCGGACGATGCTGCTATCCAGCAGGTTTTCTCGAACTTCTGTTTCCCTCGCCCTTGCAGTCTGGGCACCACCCCACACCCTCATCGTTTCAGCCTCATTGCCTCTCAACACTCTGATGTTAAACATTAATCAGGAAAATTCGTCTAATACATTCCTCAAAAACATTACACCAAAATATACCTCAAACATTTTCCTCACTTGGCGTGAAAAAAAAAAACAGTTCTCTGGGTCCATCCCATATGCTTTAGTGTAACGAGTCAATACGAGATACGCGAGTACATATTAAAATAAAACAACGTATCGTACAAAGACAGAGCAACGACTGACTTTATTTTTAAAAAAATCTTAACTGCTAACGACAGACGTAGATGGCAGCACTAGACATATATTGTAGATATCATAACAACACCCCCACTATATCTAACAATATATACGCTTATATTAAACAATTTGCACACCCAATTTATATAAAATTTTATAATGTTTAACAGAACATAAACTTTTGGTGAACAAATCAGCAGGCATTTCAGCCGTAGGCAAATACTTAACATTTACAACATTATTTGCCACACATTCTCTACAGAAATGATATTTTATGTCGATGTGTTTGGTTCTCTTATGAAAAACTGGATTTATAGTTAACTTTAGTGCACTCTGGTTGTCATTGAACAGATCAATAGTATACATATTTTGTGTAATTTCACATTGCAAATTTCTTAAATAAACAGCCTCTTTACAAGCTTCTGTTATCGCCATGTACTCGGCCTCACTACTTGACAAAGCAACTGTTTTCTGTTTCTTGGTTTCCCAAGATATTACACAACCAGATAAAGTAAAACAAATTCCACTATATGACCTCCTGTCAATAACATTTCCTGCCCAATCAGCATCAGCGAATCCTTCTAATATTGAACTACCATTGGCAGAATACTTTAAACCAAAATTTCTAGTACATTTTAAATACCTCAATAACCGCTTAACATATGCACAATGTTCTTTAGAATAACAATTATTGAATTGGCTTAAATACCCAACTGTATATGCTATATCCGGTCTGGTCAAAACCGTTAAATACATAAGACATCCAATTATCTGTTGATAAGGAAAATTACCTACACAATGCTCACTGTTAGATACATTCAACTTAGTCTCCATTGGAGTCCGAACTGGTTTACATTGACTCATATTAAATTTATACAGCAGCTGATCAATATAATCTCTTTGACTTAATGTTATTGTTTGCTGAGATTTATCAACAGTAACATTTACACCTAGACATTTTTTTATTTCTCCTAAATCTTTTATTTTGAACTGATTTGCTAGGACATGCTTCAAATGATTAGTCTCATTAATATCATTTGAGAAAATAAAAAAGTCATCGACAAATAATGTGACTACAGTTTTCAACTGATTTTTCATTTTTGTATACAAACATGGTTCTATTTTAGACTTATTATAACCCATGTTTAACAAACATTCATCTACCTTTTTGTACCAAGCTCTTGAAGACTGTTTCAGCCCATAAATAGCCTTTTTTAATTTAAGCACATGACCATTTTCTGTTTTTTCTGAAAAACCTTTTGGTATCTGCATATAAATAGTTTCTTCAAGAGTACCATTCAAAAAAGCAGTTGTAACATCTAGATGCGTAGTTTTAAATCCTAGTTGTACTGACAATGCAAAAAGTAATCTCAACGTTGTATGTCTCACTACCGGAGAAAAAGTTTCTGTAAAGTCCACACCTTCAACTTGCGTAAAACCTTTTGCCACTAAACGCGCACGAAAACGGACTTTATTTTCACTATCATACTTTTTACGAAGCACCCACTTGCACTGTACAACTCTACCGTCTTCTGGAGCATCACTCAACTCCCACGCATCATTGTCTTTGAAACATTGTAACTCTTCTCTCATAGCCGCCTCCCACTGCTCCTTTTCAGGCCCACTTAAAGCGTCGTGCAGAGACAGACCAGCCGCATCATCATATGTTTGACCGTCAACACACAGATTAGAGAACCCATATCTGTCAGGAACCTTCCTTACCCGCTTGGGTAGGCACTTTTGGCTTTCCTGCTCTTCGTCCTTCAGTGTGCTATCTGCATCTTCATATTCACTGGGAACATATGACTCATCATCATATCGGAAACTGTCTATAGAACTTTCAGAGTTATTTTGTATAGACTCAGGTTCTTGTTGTTCATCATCAGCAGGTTCCTTACGATCCCCCACTGAATCAACATTCTGAAAATTCTGATCAGCTTGCACCTCGATGAGATTTTCAGATTTTGATTCCTTCTCGATGATGATCACGTCCCTACTGGTTGATACTTTCCTGGTTTCTGGATCATAGACCCGATATCCCTTTACATTATCTGGATATCCTATGAGAATGCATTTAGTTGCCTTCTTGTCCCACTTCTTGCGCTTTTCTTTAGGTACATGGACCATCACAGTGCTACCAAAAATTCTAATATGACTAATATCTGGTTTGGAGCCAGTCCACAACTCATACGGAGTTCTATTATTCAACGTCGCTGCCACAATTCTATTCTGCAGATACACTGCCGTATTGGTGGCTTCACCCCAGAATTCTTTGCCTAAATTGGCATCAAAAAGTAGACACCTTGCCTTTTCTACTACTGTACGATTAAATCGTTCGCACAGTCCATTCTGTTCTGGAGTGTATGGATTGCTCTTCTGATGAATCATGCCGGCACTATTCAGGTAATCTTGAAATTCTTTGTTGCAGTACTCGAGCCCGTTGTCACTTCTTAATACTTTGATTGTCCTCTTTGTTTGATTTTCCACTTGAGCTTTGAAAATTTTGAAATACTTCAAAGCCTCATTCTTGTGTTTCAGAAAATAAACAAAAGTCATCCGACTATAATCGTCAACAAACAACAAGAAGTATCTCGAGCCGCCTATGGACACATTCTCCATAGGTCCACAGATGTCTGTATGCACAATATCTAGTAGATTACTGCTGCGCTGGCCAGTGCTCCTAAATGGTAACCGGCACTGTTTCCCTTCACAACATGTAGTACATGAGGACTTGCTTATTTCTACCTTCTCATCAAGGGACATACCCTGCACAGCATTCTTCATTTTATTTAAATAATCTTTATTAACGTGTCCCAATCTGCGATGCCAAGTTGTTCCTGACACAACTGAAGCTGCCAAACATTCTGGTTGTAACAAATTAACTTTGTACACTCCGTTGACCAACACTGCCTCAGCAACCAACTCATTATTCTGGTTGTAAACTGAGCAACCGTCTTCCTTGAAAGATACACTGTTGCCTTTTTCAATTAACTGGCTAACAGATAATAAGTTCGTTGTCAAACTCGGTACACAAAACACGTTCTCCACTACGATGTCATACTCGTGACTGTCGGTCGTAGTTGTGATTTTAACATCGCCGGAACAAATTACTGGTACACTCTGACTGTTTGCAACAACAATTTCCTTTTGTTCATACTTTGCATTCATAACCCAACTTTGATTAGCTGTTAAGTGTACACTTGCGCCTGAGTCGATATACCACTCGTCTTTGTTGAAACTTCCACTCAGGAATACTGCACTAAAAGCATTTGACTGCATTCGAGTACTATTTTTCTGCATTGACGAGGTATTTTCATTATTTGTGCACTGGTTTTTATAATGGCCGGTTTGTTTACATCGATAACATTTTATCTGTTTGACATTTGACTTTGACTTTGAAGGTTGAGTGTTGCCAACATCATTCTTTCCGGCCATAGACCAATTATTCTGCTTTCCCTTGAACCTAGAACGAGCCGCAAAAGCGCCGCTAACTTCACACTCATCATCATGACTTGCCAAATCCATATCCAACAGCTTTGTTTTGATAGAATCTGCCGTCATTTGAATGCCTGAATGCTCAATTGCCATGATCATAGGGGAAAAACGATCAGGCAATCCTGCTAATAGTAACGATCCTGTCCACTGATCATTAATTTCAAATCCTGTTCCGCTGAGTTTCTGTGCTGTATCGATAATCTGCGTCACATACGACGTCATCGAACTGCAACTCTCTCGGCGAATCGAAATCAAATTCCGTAGCAAACTTATTCTTCGTGAAAAACCGCTATCATCGAATAATTGTTTCAACTTTGCCCACAATTCTTTCGAAGATGTAACATTTTTTACGTGAACGTATAAAGACGGGTCGATGGTCATAATCAACTTCGCTTTGGTTCTTTCGTCATCTGCAGAATTTATTTCTTTATCGACTTCTGGCTTCACACAATGTTTCGTGCCTTCGAGTATTAAGAAATTCTCCGCCGCGAAACACCATTCGTTGTAATTATCACGTCCCTTTAACTTGGGAACGTTAACAAGATAGTTCGTTGACATTTTGAATCTGATGCACTAAACTTGTTCAGTCCGATAAATACAACAATCCGTCACGTCACAGTTCAATCGCGCACTTTTTGTAATCTGCTTTTAACACTCGCTAAACGTAACTGCGAAATACTTCTTAAAAGCAACAAAATCGCGAAACTTTTGTTTTGTAGAGCGAACGGCCCATAACCTAAAATAAAACAACGTATCGTACAAAGACAGAGCAACGACTGATTTTATTTTTAAAAAAATCTTAACTGCTAACGACAGACGTAGATGGCAGCACTAGACATATATTGTAGATATCATAACAACACATATTCTCAATGGGAGAAATGTACGACCTGTTAAATAGAAGAAGAAAAAAATATGAATTTAATCAGCTGGTAAACACAGCTATTAAAATACTTGTAATGATGGTCGAAACAAAACACATGCTTTTTAACATCAAAACGAATCCTCCAAAATTTAACTTGAAAAAGAAACCTAACATAAAAGAAACCTAAAAAAAAACCGTAAAAATAAAAAGAAACCTACAAAAAAACTTTAAAAGAGAAACCTGAAAAATATACCTCAAAATAGAAACANAACCGTAAAAATAAAAAGAAACCTACAAAAAAACTTTAAAAGAGAAACCTGAAAAATATACCTCAAAATAGAAACTTCTAATCGTAACATCAAAAGATCAATCTCACTTAAAACCATCAACAAATAAACCCCAAAAAGATACCTAAAAATAATTTCAAACAGAAACCTCAAATCGAAACCTCAATAATTATACGTCAAATAACATAAGCCCTATCGCAAAAACTAAACCTCGAAATTCATACTTCAAAAACATACCTCAAAAGTCATACTNAACCGTAAAAATAAAAAGAAACCTACAAAAAAACTTTAAAAGAGAAACCTGAAAAATATACCTCAAAATAGAAACATCTAATCGTAACATCAAAAGATCAATCTCACTTAAAACCATCAACAAATAAACCCCAAAAAGATACCTAAAAATAATTTCAAACAGAAACCTCAAATCGAAACCTCAATAATTATACCTCAAATAACATAAGCCCTATCGCAAAAACTAAACCTCGAAATTCATACTTCAAAAACATACCTCAAAAGTCATACTTTCAAAACCATACCACAAAAGCCATACATAGGAAACATACCTAAACAAAGTGACGTGCTTTGCATCGTCCACCATGTCTTCCTGTGGTAATCATCTCGCCATCAGCAACCCAAATCTAACACAACTCCAAATTTATGTTGTGATTTTTTTTAATAAATTAGTTTATTGCAGTGAAGTAACATTGTTTTGCCTACTCTACAAGAACAAAGAATTTATTTAAGGGAATTAATTGGTAGGCACTTCGAGCCCGAGCACAGTAAAAATTGCCTATTTAGGACTCCGTACCAGCTGTTCTGATACAATGTATTCTCATGGCACAAGGCAACAGCGCCCTGATCACGATTCGTGGATTACTGAGTGGAATGCATAATGGTAAAATAATAGTTTCGAGACAGCGACTCATGAACTCAGAGATATGTCGACCCAGAACATAACCAGCGAAATGCAGCCTTGCCGGTAAGTTCTCTATAGCCACTATGTCCACCGGGACCGATATGGTCGGAATAGATGGTGCGTCTGGTAAGAGTGGTATGGTCGTTGAGGTCGATAGGGACAATATGGTCGCTATGTCTAACGATGTGCGAGTAGTACCTATGCTCCGTGACGGTTATTACATCCCTTCATTTTACAGAACCTGGAAACTTGATTCACCATTGGTTACAAACAGACTCGTGGTTACTGCGAATACATAAGGCATATTTTTTCAACTTCGCTCCTCATTTATCGCCAGATATAATAAAAAGCTGGTTACCGTAAATAATGTAGCTGCAATAGCAGTCTGACTCCTGCAATCTCACTCCAGCAGACTGACTCCTGCCAGCTGACTTGTGCCGGCTAACCCTTGAGGCTGAATCCTGCTGGCTGTCTCCTTCCGAGGCTTTACTCGTCGCAGATTTCGCATTTCCCTCCTCTCTTGCATTCTGGCAATGCTCCAGTCACCTTATCTCCGAACTCTTATTCCCCTAGCTGGCCGGAGTGACAGGCATGTCCCTCGGGTAGGGCGACTAGCTCTGTTGGACACCAACCTTCATTCATCGCATATGCAGACCCTGCCCTAGGCAGGAACTACAAGGGAAATTTTCGTTTTCTCGAGTCAGCTGTTGGTTACACACTGCAACCCACTAGTATATCCAGTGGAAGAAACCGAGAATCTACAAATCTGTTGGTTGGGAATCAGTACTCTCTTCAGCCAGAAGGCAGGAGTGACTGGCCACAGGAAATTATATTACATTCGTATTTTCTGTCTGAATTAAACAGTTAAAATATTCCTGTGGACATCCACTCTTTTAAACTGCGTGATACGCATACAAATTCCCAACCATCAAATTCCTAGATTCTCAATTTCTTCCACCAGATAAACTGGTGAGTTGCACTTGACTTCACGGAATGTTCCTTTTTTTTTGGAATCATTTGTGGGTACCATTTACTTACTTGGAATAAAGGGTTCATGCATTCCATCCACAATTCGTTACGAATATCCCTCATTAATTTGTTCGTAGCCTGATGCAAGGTGACAACAGGGACTATATGGCGTTGTGGCCACTTCCAATACACCAATACACATGCACACACCGTAACGGACGTAGTTTTGCACTCGCAGCAAAGCTGTGTACTATACACGACACGAATGCTCTTGCTAACAGCTTTACTTTTGGTGGCAGCCAATTAATACATTTTTAATAAATAAATATACTAGTGGACGCTTAATGGCTCTAGTACTTGTTAATATACGTGTTAATGTAAACCACAATTTGTTTTTTTTTNATACTAGTGGACGCTTAATGGCTCTAGTACTTGTTAATATACGTGTTAATGTAAACCACAATTTGTTTTTTTTTTTATCAGCAACAAAATTTCGCCATTGGAAAGCATTAAAAAATAGTTTTTGTAACTACTAACAAAACTTNTTTTTTTTTTATCAGCAACAAAATTTCGCCATTGGAAAGCATTAAAAAATAGTTTTTGTAACTACTAACAAAACTTTTTTTTTTTTTCGATGTATGGTCATGGTTTAAGTAAAATTTTGAGTATCACAACGCAAAGTGTGTACAGAAAGAGTGGAATCTCCTAATTACAGTGGACCCCGAACTACGTGCTAATTCGGCGCTCATTGTAATAACAGGGTTTGCACGAGAATCATCACCTGACGTATCTCCTTGACACACTAGTGCGACGCCTTTGAAACCATGGTCGCCTGTTATAAAAATAATTTGTTTATTTTACATGTTTGACTAACGACGTGTATACAAGAAAAGCAACCCACGACCAATAAGCAGAACACACCTTGACAGACATGCCTTGGTGGGACCCTAACTCGGAACCCCATCACCAAATACACTAACCACGTGGCAATAATGTTCTCCTTGTAGCGTTTTCTGTTGATATTTACTGAGATAATATATACTTTATTAAAAATTATAACATTCATTCTCTAAATTGTAAGGTAAATGGGTAAATTTATATTTATTGTAAAATCTTATCAATAGTGACTCCTGATATTCGCGAAGAGCTTCATGCACGTTACAGTTGAGTATCATACGTGGTTACATGCAGTTTTACTTTTGTTATTGGCCGCGTGTTTTTGTGAGAAGACACCGGGGTATTTATTTGGCCAATCAAACATAAAAACAGATTACTCCATTACTCAACGTCTGTAATTTGCGAGCATGTGCTTTAGACGCGTAGCAGTTGAAAGCGGATCTCAGCTCAACTTTGCTCTTCGCAATACAGTGGAAAATTAACAATATATGTCCACATGTTGTTTAATATTCGGTCGTAAAACGGAGTGAAGTGGAGATATTAGGGTGGGTTTTAACATCGACGTCTTGAGAGCCGATGAGGATGAAGTGACCGGAGTATGGAGCAGCGCTGGAATGCAAGGGTGGGGGAAACGAGAGATCTCACATGTGAAAATCCGGNTGAAGTGACCGGAGTATGGAGCAGCGCTGGAATGCAAGGGTGGGGGAAACGAGAGATCTCACATGTGAAAATCCGGCACCGCCGGGAATTGAACCCGGCAAGTAGTCTGGCCACTACACTACCGCGAGTCCTCGTAAAATAGATTTAGCAAAATTTTGCAATACTTTAATTAGTACAATTACTTTAATTAATTGCTACAACAGACTTAAAAACTTACTTTTCATGACAGCTATATTTATTTTACTTTTAAAATCGTAATTTGTTCAGTGAAATAAGCATGTTTACGAAAGTTCAATTCCAAACACCATCGTATTTTTAATGTTTACCCTTGCAAACATCATTGGAAACCGTTATCAATAGTTACAAAATAAAGTTAACACTTAATATTTTAACTGGTGCAAGTATGTCATCATTTGTGCAAAAACGAACTTTCACACACAAAAATACAGAATATCTCCATCTCCGCTATCTTAAAATTGACCTCGTGACTGAAATTTTCTAATGCCAAACTCTGCCGTAAGCGACATAGTTTTGTTCCTAACCTGTGTAGAACAACCCTACTAGCGAACATGAGGCCACTCGCTTGCCCAGGCGTGAGCCAAGCACTTGTCTTGTCTTCAAAAACCAGTGCTTCAGCTAAAATGTATTACAATTTTCCAACATTTCTAAAACATTAGTAGGCCCCTAAGTTACATGTTTTTATGGCAATCAAGGTTTTGTCCTGTTTTATCCCCGAATTCATAATTTATATTGTGATAACCGTTTTTTGACTGTTTATGGTCTACTTCTTAATTACTTGGAAATAAAACCAAATATAAAATAAACGATCAGTGACATACATGCTGATCACGCCCGTTACTTCAGGGCGTCACACCCGTTACCAAAATATGACATTTATATTCCCATTCCATGTAAAAATATGTAAATTGCAGTGCTATGGGAAGATTATTTGTTCATTCTTTTGCACAAATAAAAATTATCGTTAAAATTACTTGCACCGGATCAGACGAATTTGAAGTAGTTCATGTAAGCCTCGTGACTTTGAGTCGTGTGAGTCACATCCATTGCCAGCTATATCCCGCCATTTCTTCTATCATATTAATTTTTTGGATTTAANCCAGCTATATCCCGCCATTTCTTCTATCATATTAATTTTTTGGATTTAAAGGATCCAAAGAGGTAGAAAATACTGAATATTACATGACGCTAGAGCTTCAAATTGAATTACTTGATTTATCTATAGTTTTAATGATAATAGCTGTGTGTCACATCCGTTACTTTGGAATGGCTGTGTATGGTCTATTCGCAGTTTCTTCACACTTTTTTAATTACACCTTTGAAAAACCAACCAATGAATGGCGTGTTTGGTTGTTTCTTAAATAGCTCAGACATCACACGTGTTTTATACTTGTGTGTTAACAAAAAAGAATCTTGTATTTGGTTAGATTGAGATTTTATTTATTTTTTATCTGNCGTGTTTTATACTTGTGTGTTAACAAAAAAGAATCTTGTATTTGGTTAGATTGAGATTTTATTTATTTTTTATCTGTAAATTGTAATATTTTATTTATAAATAATGTGAATGAAAAGAGGGATAAAATAGGTGTTTTGGTAATGCCTAGAAANTAAATTGTAATATTTTATTTATAAATAATGTGAATGAAAAGAGGGATAAAATAGGTGTTTTGGTAATGCCTAGAAAGAAATATCTCTAATGCAAAATATTATTCAAGTGATAGCGCACTAATGTGGTACGCTGTCCCTTTGGTGTAATTTNAAGAAATATCTCTAATGCAAAATATTATTCAAGTGATAGCGCACTAATGTGGTACGCTGTCCCTTTGGTGTAATTTTCTAGACTTAGTTAAGCTTTGTTTGCATGAGGCGGAGGAATATCGTGGAAGCAGAACATTAGCAGGACTGTAGAAAAGCGAGAAGTATCCGTGAATGGATGTGTAGCTGTGAGCTCGGGTGGAGGAAGACGCCTGTGTGTGCCAGGAAAGACGCTGGGCATGAATGGAGCGGCGCGGCGGGCGTGCTGAAGAAGCGCGGGCGGAGCGCCATTGTGGGGTGCCTTCCCGCGGTCGAGGCCCCGGAAGACCTTGTATTGACGGCCGCCAGGTGCCCCACGGAGAGCCCGCGGTGACAACACTATCGTGTGAGGTCCCCGCCTGTCGGTGACAAACACCCGGCCGGTTGGTGGCTGTCTGGCGTGTGCTGGCAGGCACTCACTGCCCGGCGTGCAACACCGGCCCATTGCACCCAACACTTCTCGCATGAACTCTTAGGCTGTTCGAATTAGCACTTTCACTTAATCAATAGTCGACTGAAATGATGACGTATTTAGTATTTTAGTATTAGGTTTTTAGTATCTAACGAACGACAATGACTAAAAATTACTAAATTACCAAATCGCAACTATCGTTGAACAAGTAACTGTCGACAGCGTTCAAGTTGAACACTAAAAATACTAAAATACTGATATACTAAACGGTCAATTCGAACACGGCCTTAGAAACACCACGACGCACGTAATATTTTGTACTATACACTCACTGAGTTGTTACGGTAAAATTGAAAGCAAATTAAAAATAAAAAGTTTTTCTTATTACCGTCACGCGGTTATACGCCGGATTTACGGGGCTTTTCACGTCTCGGAACCACGCATTATTTCGGTGTTCAGAAGTTTCTGAGCCATGCTGGATGGAGGTGTTGAGGTGTAGGCCTTAACTGTCTCTGACGACGTACGGCCATCGAGAATCAATCAAAGTATGAAACTTAATTTTATGTTTCACCATTTTACACTCTAAAATGGAAACACCTAAGACTATTCCAAATCAGTGAATTTAGCTGTAGATGTGTTGAAACTTCTCCACTTGAATAAGTCAAATTATACTGATCATTTAGTTGCTGGTATTAACTACTTAAACAGTGATATGTGATTTCAGCCGATTCTTAGTGAATTGAACTGAACTGACAGAAGAAACCTCAGTGCATTTCACTGATTCGCCAGCAGATAACAACTAATTAACTGAAAATTCAGTAAAATAACTATATTGATTCAAAACCTTGATTCAGATTTAAATTGTAGTAGCCTAATCCTTTCTTGTTTAATTAGATGCAACTAAAACACNTGATTCAAAACCTTGATTCAGATTTAAATTGTAGTAGCCTAATCCTTTCTTGTTTAATTAGATGCAACTAAAACATGTGTATATTGGTTTTATTCTCACTATAGACGTAGTAATAATAGGTGTATTATGAACCTATTTATGTGTAACTTATAACAATTTTGCTGTCGCACTTGATCCTGCATCAGGTCCCTAATTATGCGTTGGTAACACTTGCCGGAAGAGTAGATGACAAGCTGGGATAAACTAAGCAGGAATTTCGGAACTGCTCAATTTACCATAACTACGACGCAGTTAGTTTCTCAGGTGGAGTCTGTGACCCGAGAGTGTTTTGTTGGTTTGTTTTGTTTTAATATTTGTTTTATTTAGTGTTTGACTGTGACATGTCTTTATTTATTTGTGTACTTTCCAAACAAAGAGAGTACATGCATGCCAGCCAAATTAGGCTCTTCTACAGAATTGGGTTCTTGTGTGACATAGTTAGCTGGAAGAAGAAAGAAAAAACAATGATTAATTATACAATCTGGGGAAAAACTCTCCAAAACCCCAAGTGACCCGAGAGTGAAACTTGCTGGATGTTGCATGTGGTCGCAGAGATACTCCCGCTCATTTTCCGGCGTTGCTTTNGTGACCCGAGAGTGAAACTTGCTGGATGTTGCATGTGGTCGCAGAGATACTCCCGCTCATTTTCCGGCGTTGCTTTTCTTTACGCCTGGTTTTTGAGCATCACAATTACTTTCGCCGAGGGATCACTACCATCCTTCCAGTGAACACCATCACTTTTCCTTCATAGCTGGATTCACTTCACTCACGAGAACCCATATTTTATTTGCAACACAGTAAACTCACCAGCGCCATTATCCGAGTGGAAAATGCTGTGATCTAATAATGCTCTGCACACTCATTAGAACTATGATTGGCTCGGCAAAGCGGAGTGAGATCATAACGTTCATTACAATTCGTGAATAAATAAATTTTCCGTTTAAAATAAATTTATTTATATCTGTGTGCTTTACGTGTATGTGCACCAACTGATCGAAAGCTCTTTCTCAGTCACCGCATTAAATTCTTCAATTTCTTGCTGACAGAAAATTTTAAAAATGAAAGTCTCGAAAAAACGAATACGTTACTTGATTTACTAACTTTGATGCGTGACAGGTACATGGGATAGGCATTGCGCTGTATTCACACCCTGGGGGGAAAAACCCTCAGGGTAGTTCCAACGTATAAGGGCACACTGGTAGGAACCGAAGTCGAGAGAAACAGGGTAAGTCGCGAGAAATAGCTGATATGCGACCCTCGGCGAAGAAATCAGGGGGTGCCCCCGACGAGAATTAATGCAGACACAGCTCACATAAATCCCCGAGACCTCCTGCCGCACCCTCTCTCCGCCCTAGTTGGAGCACACAAGCAGCTGACGAGACACGAAATCCTACACAAAAAATGCGCGAGGTAACAGGGGATTTCCCGTTTTCTCTCTCGAGAAACTGCTGACAACTAAATTGAATATAGCGGGAGATGAGTTAAATTCACGAGGCAGCCGAGGCAGAGGGTCAGTTGTTCAGATCAGTTGTTCCGAGTCAGTTGTTCGCGGAAGTTGAATCCGCTCCATCGGGAGAATCATCAGTCAGACAGACATATCGCACGCAGAGAGGCGGCAGTCGGGTGAGGCAGTCGAGGCCAGGTTCGGATCCCAGCAGAGTCAATTATCGCCAGCCGAGACAGGATGTGTTCGGCGGTACAGCCATGAGACGAGATAGATGAAGCCGAAACGGGAGTAAACAGTCGTGTGACGACAACAGTGCCGAGAATATGAGTAAATTCCCGGAAACCAGTGGTAGACCCAGAGCCACAGCCGAAACCTCATGTGTAAATTCCCGAAACCAACCCAGTAAAAGTACCGAGAACTTATGAGTTCATTTCCGAAAACGTAGTGGCAGTTTCCGAGGTGGGGAAGTCAGAAATGCGAGCCGGATCGTTTCGGACGTCGACACAGACGAGGAGACGCGCTCTCCTACGAGTAACGCCAGCCGAGGTCGCAGAGAAAACACAAGTCCCGGGAAACNCGAGGTGGGGAAGTCAGAAATGCGAGCCGGATCGTTTCGGACGTCGACACAGACGAGGAGACGCGCTCTCCTACGAGTAACGCCAGCCGAGGTCGCAGAGAAAACACAAGTCCCGGGAAACCAATCCCGGACTTCCGAGAGAGTCAGTCAAAGCCGCAGGAAGAAGCCATCTGAGTATAGCACGCCAACGAGAGCCAGTCCGAGGGCCTGGCAATGGGCCACCCAACTCGCTATGCCTCAGCTACCAACGAAGACAACTCACCAAAAGCCGCAGTCACAGATAAGTAGAGAAACGTCTCTCTTCAACAACCTTCCCCGACGCATAGTATTCAGCCCACCAGCCCTTCAGGCCTACGACTTGTAGGGGGGCTCAGTCTCGCCAGTGTGTGTAAATACCTATGTTACCTTCAAACAAATAAAATACTGGTGTGTTAAATAACGGATAATACGAGTATTTGTTTACCCCTAATGCAACAACCATGGGTGCCCTTAGTCTGCACCAAAATAAATTAACTATGTAACCTACTAGCCATCAACCTGTATAACTCAGGTGGCCTAGTAGCGACAACTTTTCCCTGCATTGCATACATACCATCAAAATATTATAACGTATAATTATTATACTATTATTAGAATAATTTATTTTCAAATGTATGTTAGATTAAATGTAACATTATTATATGCTAACCGTTTATATATTTTATGTATACATGAACGCAAGGTAAATAGCTAATGGGCTACAGTGGCATTTTCAAAATTTTTGTTCTTAAACTCTTCAGTAAGTTAAAAATCAATTAATCTAATGTGGCGAATGAAATGATGCATTGCATGCTAACACCAATCTTAACAGTAATATAAATTAAAAATAAACAATAAAATGTCAGCACGCTGCATTTATGATAAAAAATCTTCAATAAAATAATTTTTTTTTTGTGTTGGCTTCATACCGAAATAGTAACTCACTTGAAAGTGTAATGACATATTTATCGTTTGAATACTACAGGATATGGTCATTGTTATCGAAAATGATTGATATGTATACCTCGCAACAGAAACCTGAGTAAACGTTTTCACAAATTACTGTATTTCATTCCTTTCCTATCCAAGCAGTTGACGGAAAACAATTTCTCTCCTGTAGCCTATGTTACATTGTTATGACGTTTATGCAATATCACAGTTTACGTACACATGTCAGGGGTCATTGCGTTGTATATGTAAGTTATACACACACATATACACAAAGAAAATAGTTGAAATATGGAAGGGGAGGAAATGTTATTGCAGTTTTGAGTAATGATTATTTAGAAACGCCGACACGCGCAGTATGTAATGCAGGATAACGAATTTATAATTTTGCGAGATGGAAGACATGTCCAGAAATTCGTGATTTGGTCGCTATGGGGCAACAAAATTGAATACAAATTGTGTTTTCTTAAAGATGCGCAACCCATTAGCATTGGTGTACTATCCGTGCCCTAATATTCTCTACGCATGAGCGACCACATTTCACAGTCCAAAGTCCACAACCTATCGCATCGTTTGTGGTATGTTCCATTCACGTTGCTGATGGCAGAAAGATAACACGATTGAGCGCACAACTACGAGACTGACTGATGTGTTGTTTGTATACCAAAGCACTGATAGCAATGGCAGAGCCGCTCAACGGTTGTATGCGGAAAGGTTTCCCAACAGAAATACTGCGCATTATTCCACGTTTACGGTCATTGTAGGAAGAATATGAGTATGCGCACAGTGGAAAGTAGACATTTCTCAGCTGTCATCGTTCCACAATTGTAGTGTGCAAAATGTGCGAGACAGTACTTCTACACACATGTGTACGTACACTATTTTACTGTATTGACGAATGGGCCTGTAATTATTCTTCTGTATTACCTTCCTGTGTTATATGTCGAGAAATGGCGCGGGTTTTCCACTCTCGGCTATAACACTTCATTTTGAGGAAGACGTGTTGAGGGGATTCGAAGAGTAGCCGTCCACTAGCATGTCGCCAAGTGAGGCATGGCATAGGCTCATGTCATGCTAACGTGCAGCATGTTGTCCACCGACAGCACNTGTCATGCTAACGTGCAGCATTTTGTCCACCGACAGCACCTTCAGCCTGTCCACTCATTAGCTGTAGAGATCTATCAACACCGAGTAGCATCTGCACAGTGATTTATCCAGCGCTGCATAATCCAGCTTGTATTCCCAACACTGGTGTTATTCACGGATGAGTGTACTTTCACTCGAGACGGCATTGTGAACTTGCACAACAGGCATGTGTGAGACGATGAAAATTCTCATAAGCAAGTGGTTTACGGCAGTCAGTGGGCGTTCCGTGTTAACGTCTGTACTGCGATTATTGGTGACCATTTCATGGGGCCGTGTCTACTGCCTAGGGATGGGCCAAACAGTTATTTTTGTTTAACGTGTTCCATCGCTCCAGTTCCAAGTAAGTAACACGTTTCAGTAACATGTTATTTTTGTAACAGGTGACTGTAAAACATTACTCCCCTGCCCCGAAGTTCCGGGAAATAACGATTATTTTGTTTAATGTTCCAAAGCTCGCCGGTCCAAGAAATAACGTTCGCGCAAGCGCACTGTTGCAAACCAAGNGATTATTTTGTTTAATGTTCCAAAGCTCGCCGGTCCAAGAAATAACGTTCGCGCAAGCGCACTGTTGCAAACCAAGACGTTCCAAAAAGGAACTTTGACGCACAGTTGCTAGCCGAGACGTTCTAAAAATAATTGTGGGTGAAGTTGAACAGTGAAACTGGGTTTACAATAGAAAAATTAGGTGTTAAATTACCCGTTTAGACATGTGCAGAAAGAGCGTTATATTATGCATTGGTTTCCAATGTTACTTAGCAGGCCGTGTGCGTTGTTGGGATTTCTTTAAGCATTAAAAGAAATAGTTATGTTTTATATTTTAAGTGAAACTTGTGCGGCTGCGACCAATCAGAACAGAGCAGTCTGTGTTGTTGGCGGGAAACTCTTATTTACAGGAATGTAGGTATAAATAATATTAAAAGGGCGTATGGTTGCACATGTTTATGATTCACAAGAAAAAGCTTCTCTGATAGAAAATGCCGGATTTTAAGTATGATTTGCTTAAGTATGGTTGTGATATACGTTAGATTAGGAACAAAAGTAAATAAGAAAGCCAGACTTTCCAAAAAATAACTTTAACGCAGGCGCAGTAGTCAAGCGTTGGTTTAAGAGAGACAATGCATGACGTTCCAAAAATAACGGTATAAACAATGGAACGTGTTACTTGTGTAACGCGTTACTAAATTGTAACAGTTTTTTTATAACCGCTACGTTAAATAACGCCCATATCTACTACTACCAAACAGACAGAATGAACAATTCCACGTACGTAACGGATGTTTTAACTACACTGCTGANGCCCATATCTACTACTACCAAACAGACAGAATGAACAATTCCACGTACGTAACGGATGTTTTAACTACACTGCTGAGGGAGGTACTGTGGTTTCGACAAGTAATGTGATTGCCACACGACGGAGCTCCAACGCACTTTGACAAAAATGTGGGGGACCACCTGGATGTCACATATTCAAATCGATGGATTAGCAGAGGGTGACCTGTTTGCTCCATAACCACTAGGGTGAAACTAATTTTTTTAAAATTTGTAATGTAATTTTAATAGTGCCAAAAAGGCGCCTTTTAATGCCATGGTTATTTATACAGAGTTTTATTTCAATAAAAATATATTTTCAGTTGCCCCCCAGCACCTAAAGTTTCAGAANGCCCATATCTACTACTACCAAACAGACAGAATGAACAGTTCCACGTACGTAACGGATGTTTTAACTACACTGCTGGGGGAGGTACTGTGGTTTCGACAAGTAATGTGATTGCCACACGACGGAGCTCCAACGCACTTTGACAAAAATGTGGGGGACCACCTGGATGTCACATATTCAAATCGATGGATTAGCAGAGGGTGACCTGTTTGCTCCATAACCACTAGGGTGAAACAAATTTTTTTTAAATTTGTAATGTAATTTTAATAGTGCCAAAAAGGCGCCTTTTAATACNGTAATTTTAATAGTGCCAAAAAGGCGCCTTTTAATACCATGGTTATTTATACAGAGTTTTATTTCAATAAAAATATATTTTCAGTTGCCCCCCAGCACCTAAAGTTTCAGAATTTTAGGTAAAAATATTTCGTGGTCTAATTTCATCATGATATAATAACTTCAGACCTGACGTATCTAAAGCGAAATTCCCGCGTAAATAGTAAGTAAAACTGAGGAGTGGGGTGCGGGGGTGAAGGTCAAGGTATCGGGTCATTAATTTCGTAGTCAGTCGCCCGCGCCACGGGCTAGCATAAAGTTCTCTTGCACTCGCGTCTCGCAAATTTACGTATTAATAGTTTTCATAACATTGTCAAGTTATTTGCTGTAATATTATTGAACTTTGACCTTTACTAATTATTTTTACTGACTATTGTAAGCAAATAAACTTGGAAACTGTATCTCAAGTGCAAACTAGGAATAAGTGTATTAATTGGGCAATACTTGGTGCTCCAGAACTACTACGTGAGACTGTTTTACCTACGTACGATAATGTTATGAAGTTATATCTCTGGATAAAATACGAAAGCAAGCACCAAAGAAATATTAAAGAGCCGTCTTTTCAAGAAATAGCCAGTCAAGTTGCGTTAAAGATCGAAGAATTGTGGCAGAAGGCTTCAATTCCAACTGTCTCTCACACACGCATTCTGCAGTTTTTACGGTCTTGCCATGACAAATATAGAAATCTTATTAAGCCGTTAAAAGGCCGGAAAGGCAGTGAATTCCTTAACAAAAATATCAAGGATTTCCAGGATAGTGCAATAACAAAGTTGTTTGATATTTCCTCTTGCAAATGCTCTGATTTCCATTGTTGTAATTGCGCAAAAGAACGCAAAGTTCCAGTGGCAGAAGGTGCGTTTCTCTTGGATCAAAGAAACAACCGAAATATGGTAATGGGCTCAGTAGATAAAACTGAATCGTAGGTGAATGAAATAAAAGCTCAGAGACAAGTTAAAAGTTCATCTCGACTTGCTAAATACAGAAAAACTTCAGCCGAAAGTAGATTGCCTCTGTCCAACGATTAATATTCCAGTTTTCTTTCTTCTGATGTCAATATTGACGAATTTATCCCAAGTCTACAATCAAAGACGAAAAAGTTTCCGCCTAGAGAAAATCCCACTTCTCAATTGAGACTCTCTCTCTCTCTCTAAATTTGCATTAGCTTGCGACAGGACAGGGGTGTCTGATAGAAGTGCAGCGTCCATTGCCAGTGCTGTTTTAGAATATGTCGGCATTATTACAAAAGAAAACACCTCAAAGGTAATAGATAGAATAAAAGTACGGAGACCGCGAGAAAAATTCCGCTAAAATCTGCAAAAGAGAGACATGAAAAATACTATAATGCTGCAGGGCCTATATTTTGATGGAGGAAAAGACGATACAATTAAAGTTGAAGAAAAGTTGGGAAAATCCTATCGTACAACAATAAAAGAGGAACATTTTTCGTTGATCCAGGAACCAGAGTCTATTTATATCGGGCATGTGTCTCCTTAATCAGACTCAGCAAAGTATGTTTCGTCTTCTATTGTCGAATATCTAGAAAAAAACAATTTCGACTATCCAAATCTCTCTGCTGTTGAATTCGACGGCACTGTGGTTCATACTGAACTCAAAAACGGAGTTATCACAAAGCTAGAAACCTTTCTTAAACGTCCTGTTCAGTGGCTCGTATGTCAACTTAACGTCAATGATCTTCCCCTACGCCATCTGTTTCAACACCTAGATGGATCGACTACTGGCCCTCGGGAATATTCAGGTCCTATCGGCANCGCCATCTGTTTCAACACCTAGATGGATCGACTACTGGCCCTCGGGAATATTCAGGTCCTATCGGCAAGCAACTGATCGGATGTGAAAAGCTTAAAATAGCAGACTACCGTCCGATAGTCGCAGAAATACCAGTCATCGATAAAAACGACANATCGGATGTGAAAAGCTTAAAATAGCAGACTACCGTCCGATAGTCGCAGAAATACCAGTCATCGATAAAAACGACATAAGTGCAGACCAGAAACACCTCCTAGATATTTGTGAAGCAGTTGTAAGTGGTTCGTGCTCAGGAAGTTTGTCACTGAGAGATCCGAGTAAGATGTCCCACGCCAGATGGCTGACAACTGCAAACCGGATTCTGCGTTTATATATTTCAAGTGAATAACCGTCACGTAATCTTAAGATACTAGCCGAATACATTGTGAAGGTGTATACTCCTACCTGGTTTGCTGTGAAGTGCCACTCTTCATGCAAAGGCGGTGCTAAACATGTTTTTAAAACGATCCAAGCTTCGCGTTACCTAAGTAATGAGTTTAAGATCGTGATAGATCATGTAATTGGGAGGAACAGCTAATTTGCGCATTCCAAAAACATTTTACTGGCCATGATTACTGACGACACAAAACACATTCGANTGGGAGGAACAGCTAATTTGCGCATTCCAAAAACATTTTACTGGCCATGATTACTGACGACACAAAACACATTCGAGAGCTTGGTTAACGTAGAATAATGAAAGCTAAAAGTTGTTCGTGAGGTATTTGTACCTTTGTTATTCCTCCTCTCAACTTTAATGCAAAGGAATATCAAGATGATATATTCTGGCAGTCGTGCAATATCACTGAACTTCCGCTTACATTCCCGGTATCCCAAAAAGAACTCGAGGATCTTATAAATAGTGAAAAAACAGAGTTGAGTTTTCCACGATTTCCTTGTCACGCCCAGGCGGTAGAAAGATGCGTCAAACTGGTCACTGAAGCCTCATCAGCGGTGTGTGGATACAACAAAAGAGACGNGCCCAGGCGGTAGAAAGATGCGTCAAACTGGTCACTGAAGCCTCATCAGCGGTGTGTGGATACAACAAAAGAGACGGACATTCGTAAGAGACGGACATTCGTACGAGACTGGAATCTCGACAAAATATGCCTAGATTTGAAACCAAAGTGAATTATGTTGTTTGAAAGAGTAAATGTCAAATTTTAAGTGATTTTTTATATTAAAATATTTTATGCCCCGCGGGGCAGCTGAAGACATTTTTATTTTGTATAGAGATTTTGCATGCTTCATACATAGTCTAAAAGGCAACTTTACCGCACTATTAATAAATGATTTAAAATAAAAATTCATTTTTTGTCTGTTTCGTTCTACCCTAATGACCATCTCTATCCCGCAGATCTTGCGCCTTAGAACTATTTTTTTGGGGCCCTCTGAAGATTGTTATATCCGTAACTCCGGTAATATCTTAGGAATATCTTATAGCGAAAATCCACGCCGCGGCTAAAAAACCCTCGTGTAAGCGATTTGTCCTTGTTTGAGGTAGGGCTGTTTGATATATAGATAATTATCGATATCAAATAACTTATCGATCTATATGTAACTTAAAAAAATATCGGTATATCTATGTTTTGATATTATAGAAGTTTTAGGTATTATAGAAGTTTTCAATGTTATCGATGTTTTCAGTATCATCGAAGTTTTCAGTATAATAGAAATTTTCGGTATTTTCAAAGTTTTCAGTATTATTGACATTTTCGATAGTATTTAAATTTACAATATTATATATACTATCCGCATTTCCCATATTATCGTCATTCTTGATATTATCTAGTCTTAAAGTTAAAACATTTTTGTCAACTGCAATTCAGTCTANTTTCCCATATTATCGTCATTCTTGATATTATCTAGTCTTAAAGTTAAAACATTTTTGTCAACTGCAATTCAGTCTATTTTTGCTGTATGCAAATATGAATAAAATATGGTATGATTGTAAAACATTTATATGTTTATTACTCTTTTACATTATCTCCTGGCGTACGCAACGTTCAAGTTATCTGTTCCATTGTTTTTTTTTCCAGTCCGCGTTGATGTGTAAACAAATAGCGGTTCACGACCAACCAACGCAACGTGTCAGTTTGTGTCTCCTGAAATAAAATATTCAATAACGTAAAAAAGTAAAACATTTTGTAACATGTTCTGAGTGAAGTGATATTGTTTGTAAATTTTTTCTACTGTGTTTAAACGTAGTTTCTTGTCCCAGATATTCTTGAAATAACACACATGATATGCCGATCTGGAAAATGTGNTTTCCCATATTATCGTCATTCTTGATATTATCTAGTCTTAAAGTTAAAACATTTTTGTCAACTGCAATTCAGTCTCTTTTTGCTGTATGCAAATATGAATAAAATATGGTATGATTGTAAAACATTTATATGTTTATTACTCTTTTACATTATCTCCTGGCGTACGCAACGTTCAAGTTATCTGTTTCATTGTTTTTTTTTCCAGTCCGCGTTGATGTGTAAACAAATAGCGGTTCACGACCAACCAATGCAACGTGTCAGTTTGTGTCTCCTGAAATAAAATATTCAATAACGTAAAAAAGTAAAACATTTTTTAACATGTTCTGAGTGAAGTGATATTGTTTGTAAATTTTTTATACTGTGTTTAAACGTAGTTTCTTGTCCCAGATATTCTTGAAATAACACACATGATATGCCGATCTGGAAAATGTGNTACTGTGTTTAAACGTAGTTTCTTGTCCCAGATATTCTTGAAATAACACACATGATATGCCGATCTGGAAAATGTGCTGCTGCATGCAATTGAAGTCCGTATACATTTTAAATCTCGAATAAACTTGTAGAAACTTCTGACGAGTGTGTTTTGCTATGTTTGCGATGTCTGTTTCAATTCTGAAAGCTTTAATAAATGTGTGTGTTATGTAGTATTTACGCGATTTGCAATTTACGAGCTATAGGCCTACATCGGCACGTATGTCAGTCGTTTTGAAACAATATCGCCATGAAAATATTTTATGCTTCACGTCACGTCATGGCTCAAGAGTTAGGAATACATTAAAATAATGATATAACGTCTGTCCAAACGGTTTAATCTGTATGAGCCGATACATCAAACAGTGAGTACAAGCTTCCGCACGGCTAACCTTCTAGGTAAATATTTTGGGGGTAAATTAGACTCTGCATTAAATGTGTGGATGCAGTTATATGAAATATATTTTCACCGGCTAGGTGTTGTTTCATAAGTATTCTGGTGAAGTTTCGTTCATACTAGTGTAAGCATTTAAATTGTATAAGCGAAAAGTAATTTTTTTCGTAAGAAAAGTAGTAGGCCTTACAAAACGTTAGTGTCATGTACTTTAAAAACTGCATGGCTGGACAAATTTTCGCGAAACTTGCATCGAGTGACAAACGTTAATGTGGAATTAGGTTGTAAAAATTTGGATCAATTCTGTTGAGCCATTGAGTTTCAAGAGTACTGTTTTCGTTATTCATATTTTAATAGCAACGCCCGTCATTTGCTTGTGCGTGGTTTTGTATTAAAATATTGATTTGTGATGTATTTATGCAATATTATTCTACTCGTTAATGTTGTTAAACATAATTCTTAGTCATCTAACGATTTTTTAAGGCACGTTGTCATATGTTTGAAGCAGTAAATAAACCTTATTATTAAAAACCTGCTTTTGTTTAATGGGCGAGCATTTCAGCTATTCGCACTTTTTAAACGGCGAACGTTCGAAACGTCTTGGCGTTGTCTTTATAACGGGAAAAAGAATAATGATTAACATTTATGCTATTATGTTGACAACCTACACCATACATATTTTCTTATGACCTCGGAAGAGTTGGCCATACTTGAAGGCATTAATTTATGCCCAAACAGAAAAATTATCGTCAACATCAAACAATAAGCCTATTCATATAACCAATATTATCTAATGAAATTAAGGCGTACGTATTAATAATGCTGNCATCAAACAATAAGCCTATTCATATAACCAATATTATCTAATGAAATTAAGGCGTACGTATTAATAATGCTGACTAATATCTAAATAGTATAAAACAAAGTCGCTTATCCACGTCTGTCTGTGTATTCGCTTAGTACTTCTAAACTGCTAGATGGATTTTGATGCGGTTTTCAACATCATTTAGAGAATGACTTGAGAAAGGTTTTGGTGTATAATTCATTTATATTTAATGTAAGGATAGTAGAGAAATGTCAAACCGTTTGTAATCAAGTCGTTAAAAACAGCTTTTCGGGCGCTTACATGGCTTGCACTGACTAAACCATAAGTCTGCAATAGCATATGTTTATCTTTTAAGTATGACCCACAGTAACCATTTTTGTCTTTAAATTGTCTCGCTGTAAAAACTAAATTGTTACCGGGCGAAGCCGGGCCGATGCGCTAGAGTTATATATATATATATATATATATATATATATATGCATTTTTTTGTTTTTTTATTTAATGAGTTTGCAGTGGTCAAACAGCCCAGCTGACGTTAACACCAGCTGAAAGCCACATGGCAGTGATTATTTTGATATGCGGAGGGATACGCAACTTCCGATTGTTGTTTCGGTTCTCCGACTAAGATATCAGGATTGAAATCTTTGCGTCACTCGCTACGCCATCCGTCGTCAAACCAAAGGTGACACTTCGTGAGAAGTGAGGTCATACTGGTTTCTCAGATCCACGGAACAACTTTTGCCGTGAGTGTCGGTAACGGACATTTATTGACAAACAAAGGCTTCTTTTTCTTTGAGGCGATCGCTGATGTTTCTGTGCAGCTGACTTTCGCTGTACTGTATTACACGTGTTCTCGTCACTTATAGTAGTGTTCTTTTGTGCCTGAAACATGGGACAGCCATGAAAGAAAAAACGAAGCTTAGCTTGGGGGCATTTCGATACTAGTGATGACAGTGGCACCACAGTAAAGTGTAAACTGTGTAAAAAAAGTGTTTCTGCTAAAAGTGGAAACACTTCAAATCTTTTCTTTCATATAAAATTACATCACTACCGTCACTTCAGTGAACTACAAAATGAACGACAAGAATATCAGCAACAAAAGAAAGAAAGATGTGTAATTGTAGTTTAAGTTAGGTACAGTCATAAAATTGAGTACTTTAGCAGAACCTCTAACAGTTATATTGACAATNGTGGCACCACAGTAAAGTGTAAACTGTGTAAAAAAAGTGTTTCTGCTAAAAGTGGAAACACTTCAAATCTTTTCTCTCATATAAAATTACATCACTACCGTCACTTCAGTGAACTACAAAATGAACGACAAGAATATCAGCAACAAAAGAAAGAAAGATATGTAATTGTAGTTTAAGTTAGGTACAGTCATAAAATTGAGTACTTTAGCAGAACCTCTAACAGTTATATTGACAATNTGTAATTGTAGTTTAAGTTAGGTACAGTCATAAAATTGAGTACTTTAGCAGAACCTCTAACAGTTATATTGACAATCAATACAGTAAACATATGTTTTTTTCTTATTTTGACAGTAGTACTAATCAAAACAATAAGTTGAAGTAGTGAACATTTTTAACGTGTAAGGCAACTTTCAAAAAAATTTCTGAATTTAAAAAGAACATTTTAAAAATTATTTTACACGAAATAAAAGAGAAATCTAACGAAAGAGAACATAAAATGATATATTTACAATTATTTAACTGAGTTAGAATACATCGGAATACCCACACTTCAGTTCAATACTATAATTTATATTTCAAATAGTAAATCAAATACGAAGAGCGCTGATTTTTTTATTCGTATGAAATATAAATACCACAAAGCATGGACTTAATTTCGTGTTCTATTTCTTCCCGGAAAATTTAGGGAAATTCAGTTTTAAAAATATCACCACTCACAAATAGTAGTATTTAATTTTTAATTATTTGACTGTAACCATGTAGAATTAATTATATAAAACAATCCAGTTAATTTTTCTAACACACTTTGACAAACAAATTATGCTGTTGTATAATATACAACCCACGTATCTACTGTTTATTTAGTTAAGGCGCCTTCCTTCTCACCTACATGGAGATTTTAATATTTCATGATAAAATATTGTTTATGTACGAACTGTGTATGTAGACTTGCGTACTTATTACACAGTCCATTCATATTAAATGTAAAACTATCTGTTTTTATAAAAATACGTTGNTATGTAGACTTGCGTACTTATTACACAGTCCATTCATATTAAATGTAAAACTATCTGTTTTTATAAAAATACGTTAAAAAAACTGACAGGTAGTACACAATTTTCGGAAAAATATAAGCTACTCATAGTGTTAGAAGTAGTTTCACTTCAAATATGTTTTTTTAAAAGATAAAAGTGCACTATTGCTTTTTGTAGAGCTGCAAGAAAAGCATAATTTGGGTACATAATTATCAGCAGCATGGACGATACACTAATACTCATCAAGTGTGCTATTGCCTCTGTACAACAGGATCTATTGGCATGCAATATAAAACAATACTACTGCATTTAGCCTGGTGAGATGACCTTACAATTTTATTGACAGAATGTAATGTAGTGGCTTGTACACAAGGGCGCCTAACTAAAGCAATGTAAGCGAAAAGAAGGGTTGGGGGAGGGGGGAAGCCAAGAGTCCTAACTCGGTGACATCTTTACTGATAAACCCAAAAAAAGTTATAGTTGTTAAAAATAGAGCAAATTTTAAAAAAAAACTTCTGCTATAAGCTAGAATGAAGAGTCCTTTCCTGCNTAAAAAAAAACTTCTGCTATAAGCTAGAATGAAGAGTCCTTTCCTGCTCCACTACATGGGTGCCAATGCATACAAAACTTTTACCTTTTTTTCGGTTAAGTGTGATTTATTATTTTTAAATACTGGAGCTACGTTTATTTTCCACAGGGAACCGTTTAAAAATTGTATTTTACTATGAAAACGTACTTCAGGTTTTTCTTAACCATTACCGAGTTTCCTGCGAAAACAGAGCTGTGAGTTGAAACTACATGTTCAGACATTTATTTCAAGCAAATCCATAGCAAACTTGTTACTGTTCATTAGACTCGCCAAACTGCAGCAGAGGGTGCCTGTAANTTTATTTCAAGCAAATCCATAGCAAACTTGTTACTGTTCATTAGACTCGCCAAACTGCAGCAGAGGGTGCCTGTAAGGGGATTCCCTAGTGAGCAATGTTAAACACTTCAAGCTACGTCTCACCAAGAGAAAGGCTTGTTCCAGCCAACAAAATATGTATTTGTATAAGGGCAAAGACATATTTGGTACCACGGACAAAATATTTTGTTGACTGAACAAAACTTGAAAAGTCACAAAATTGATTTTGTTCATCCAACAAAATGCACGCTTGACTAAGCAAAACCTCTGTGTTGAGCCAAACAAATTAAACTGTCAACAAAATATTTAGTTGAATCAACTGTATATACTTGCTTGGCCACTTCGTAAGAAAATACAGCTCGAGAGCTTGTTTGTAATTTTTGTGAAAATTAGGATACTGACAGTGTTTGTTAGTGCATTAACGTTTTACAATAGCATAAAAATCTAAATGAAACAATTTCGACAGGAAACTAAGAACTAAAGCTGTGGAACATTAAATAATTATTTACGTACGTTGTCCAGTATTTTATTTTAATTACTTAAAAAAATTCCCAGTGTTCCGAAGTTAGTGTAGCTGCGAGCGTAGAGCTCCAGCACAAATTATCCGCCTTCGAGTCTCGGTAGTGCTTTCATTTTTTTTATAATAATCAAAACTGTTTAATGTAAGAAGAGCCAAACAAATATTTAGTCGCACCAATNAGTGCTTTCATTTTTTTTATAATAATCAAAACTGTTTAATGTAAGAAGAGCCAAACAAATATTTAGTCGCACCAATCTCATATTTTGTTGCACCAACGAAATATTATAGTCTGTAGCAACCAAATAAGAACAACAAAATAATTTGGTTTCATTAGCAAAATATTTCACTGTCCCTATACACGCAATTNTGTAGCAACCAAATAAGAACAACAAAATAATTTGGTTTCATTAGCAAAATATTTCACTGTCCCTATACACGCAATTGATATGGTTGCACCAAACAAACTTTTATTAATTCAACAAAACGTTTTTGTCAGTGAGTTATAAGGAAGCATCGTGACGGGTCCATTCCCGGAAAGCTGAATTCCTCGCAGATCAGATATGAAACAGCAGGATGGCAACCATTGGATTAAACTACAGATGCCACTTTGTACTTTACTCATATCCCTTAACGGAAATGCAGAGGAAAGCCCTATAAATGCAATTTTAACAATTTTATATTTTTTTTCTTTCTGAGTATAAAAAGTAGGATAAAAGTAAAAATTGGTGGCTTTAGAAAATTATTTTTTGCCTTTCTTGTAGAAAAATTTGTATTACCAGAAATATTTATTTACTGAGATACGTGTATACGCACAAACACTCATTTTACACAAAATATTTTACTAGGGAGTTCCCTAAAGGGGCCCACCTCCTGGAGATATTTTGAGTTTCATAATTTTAACATCAAAGAACACTAAGGGAGATACAGCATACATAACTGTTACTGCTCTATAAAATAAATGGTATACACATTTAATAAAAATATGTTTTTCCAGTATTCCCTATTAAAGAATTTTCCATTAGCGTTGTAATCTGCATTCAGTTGCGTCTCCTAAACAAATATGGTAGACATGCTGTTACCATCGCATATTACATATACTGAGAAAGTGCATCATAGCGCAGCAAAACACGGTTTACAGAATATCGGTTTTCAAAGTGCATGCTAACAAAATGTACAGACTAATAATTACCTCGGATTTTTCTCGGTCACAGTCTGGCCAAAGTATGTTTCTTAATTATTTATTTTAAGTAAATAACTGTAAGGGGTTACATATAACTGTTTATAGATTGACATTACTTGTAATTTTTTTTTTCCTGGAGCAAGAATTTTTCAATGACATCGATGTAAAACAAATTTTTCTTCTTCCAAATTGTAAGAGCTGTTCCACAGAAGCTGTGTATCAGAGGTTTGTCATAAAGTTTGACAATTTATGCACTTGATTTAATTAACTCAGAATAAAGATTATGCTCATTCATAAATGTCACTAACTTGGACATTCTTCTTGGAAGAGACCTCGAAGGAACTAGTGTACACTCGGTCAATTTTAAGCAACAGTCGAAGTACGGTCCATAAGTCAAACAATTTTAAAGTTTCATAGAAGCAAGTGGGAGAATGCACAGACTGCATGCCAGTTGAGGTGACGGAGATGAGGCAGGTAATGCGCGTGCCTGGGCCGCCGTTAGCGGTCTGCGCTTATAGGACTCTGATACTCAAAATACCACCAGCCAGATGGCGCCCTTAAGTGAATTGTAAAAATATTATTATGCTCTACATCTGCCTGGAACATTATTTATTTATAGTACGGTTTATACGCATTTCGTAAAAAATATTAATGCTTCTTATTAATTGAATACACTGGAGAGCCAAAAAAACAGGCATAGGCGTGCNCGCATTTCGTAAAAAATATTAATGCTTCTTATTAATTGAATACACTGGAGAGCCAAAAAAACAGGCATAGGCGTGCGTATGCAAATAACATAGGCATGGAACCAATTCGAGTAACGCGATACTGTCGGCAGCGTCTATATAAGACAACAAGCGTCTGGCAAAAGTTGCCAGATCGGTTACTGCTGCTATAATGGCAGGTTATCAAGATTTAAGTGAGTTTGAACGTGGTGTTATAGTCANTTGCCAGATCGGTTACTGCTGCTATAATGGCAGGTTATCAAGATTTAAGTGAGTTTGAACGTGGTGTTATAGTCATCGCACAAGAGATGGGACATAGCATCTCCGAGGTAGCGATACAATTTGGATTTTCGGGTACGACCATTTCACGAGTGGACCGTGAATATCGGGAATCCGGTAAAACATCAAATCTTCGACATCTCTGCGGCCGGAAAAATATCGTGAACGAACGNTGAATATCGGGAATCCGGTAAAACATCAAATCTTCGACATCTCTGCGGCCGGAAAAATATCGTGAACGAACGGGATAAACTACGACTGACGAGAATCATTAAACGTGACAGACGTGCAACCCTTTCTCAAATTGGTGCAGATTTCAATGCTGNTGACGAGAATCATTAAACGTGACAGACGTGCAACCCTTTCTCAAATTGGTGCAGATTTCAATGCTGGGGCATAAAGTGCCGGCGTGCGAGCTATTCAACTGACCATCATTAATATGGGCTTTCGGAGCCGAAGACCCACTCGTGTCCCGTTGTTGACTGCACGATACAAAGCTTTACGCCTCCCCTGGGCCCGCCAACACCGTCATTTGACTGTTTATGACTGTAAACACGTTGCCTGGTTTCACGAGTCTCGTTTCCAATTGTATCGGGTGGATGGACGTGTACGGGTATGGAGACATCCTCATGAATCCATGGACCCTACATGTCAACAGGGGAACGTTTAAGGTGGTGGGGGCTCTGTCATGCTATGGGGAGTGTGCAGTTGCCGTGAAATGGGACCCCTGATACGTCTAGATACGACTCTGACAGGGGACAGATACATAATCATTCTGTCCGATCACTTGCACCCATTCATGTCCATTGTGCATTCCGACGGACGTGGACAATTCTAGCAGGACAATTCGACACCCCATACTTCGAAAGTTGCTACGGAGTGGCTCCAGGAACACTCTTCTGACTTTAGANCTAGCAGGACAATTCGACACCCCATACTTCGAAAGTTGCTACGGAGTGGCTCCAGGAACACTCTTCTGACTTTAGACACTTCCATTGGCCACCTAAATAACCAGACACGAACATTATTGAGCATATCTGGGATGCCTTGCAACGTGCTTTTCAAAAGAGATCTCCACCGCCTCGCACTCCTATGGATTTGTGGACTGCCCTGCAGGATTCATGGTGTGAAATGCCTCCTGNCTAGCAGGACAATTCGACACCCCATACTTCGAAAGTTGCTACGGAGTGGCTCCAGGAACACTCTTCTGACTTTAGGCACTTCCATTGGCCACCTAAATAACCAGACACGAACATTATTGAGCATATCTGGGATGCCTTGCAACGTGCTGTTCAGAAGAGATCTCCACCGCCTCGCACTCCTATGGATTTGTGGACTGCCCTGCAGGATTCATGGTGTGAAATGCCTCCTGCATACCTTCAGACATTAGTCGAGTCCATGCCACGTCATCTTGCGGTACTTCGGCGTGCTCGGGGGGCCTTACACGATATTAGGCAGTTGTATCAGTTTTTTGGCTGTTCAGTGTTTGTATATAATTTTAATTTTCTTGACTTGTAAAAATTAATTGAAAGTAAATATTTGTATAATTTTGGGACAGCTTTCTTCAGTAGGTGCAACTAAAAAAAAAGTTGTCTAGGATTAGTGAAAACCCCACAATGCTTGCAAAAATCCAATATAGTACACTTAAAACTCAAACTGGTGGAGAACTTTCATTACGATTTTTTAGGGACATTTATATCATAAGCCGGGGAACTCCTAAGTGACATTCCAAAGTTTCAGCGTATTTTGAATCTGTTGGTCATACCATATCTTGATTGTACTCTACAGCTCGCTTTTAAGCGTCCTTCTTTCTGCAGCCAGTCACGCGCATTGTGCCAACGAAGGTATCCAGAAAAACCGTAAAACGTACTGCTGTTACTCTTACCCATTGTATACATTTTCTTACAAAGCTAATATTTAAATTTTATTTTTATTTTTAATTGATTTTTTGAATAGCGTTTGCATCACACACCTACCAAACATCGACCGTACACCACGGTCCGAAATATAATACTTAAAATCTAAGTTTCATAAATTAGTTGCGCGAAATAGGATTGCAATATTTTCCACCATCCTTTCTTTCATTTTTCACACAACAGAAAATAAACATTAATTTCCATGCAAATTAAAAAATTTAATTCTTTTATGCACTAAACATCGTTATAATTTGGGCTACGCAATGTTCCCAGTAGTAAAATTTGGTTGTGCCGACGTTAGCCCAACATTTGGCTCTACCGTCGTGCCAACGTTGGCAATGGCATATTACATTGGCCCAGCGCCAAAATGTCATGAGGTCCTACGTTGGCCCAAAATGACTTTTATGTTGGTTGCCAACTGAAATACAATATTGGCCTAATATAATGCACACTTTCAAGAGAAGTGTGTTTTTCTTTCAAGAAAGGCACTCACACGGCCATTTACCAACCAAAGNGCAATGTTCCCAGTAGTAAAATTTGGTTGTGCCGACGTTAGCCCAACATTTGGCTCTACCGTCGTGCCAACGTTGACAATGGCATATTACATTGGCCCAGCGCCAAAATGTCATGAGGTCCTACGTTGGCCCAACATGACTTTTATGTTGGTTGCCAACTGAAATACAATATTGGCCCAATATAATGCACACTTTCAAGAGAAGTGTGTTTTTCTTTCAAGAAAGGCACTCACACGGCCATTTACCAACCAAAGATTTACTAACATGTTTGAGCCAGTGTACAGAGCGTGGGTGTCGTATTGTAGTGTGTGAAAGTGACGTGCGTCGAGCTCAAGTTAGACCAATCTGTTGGCAAATGCCCAGTTCACAAGAGCGAGACATGTGGACTGAATATCTGCCGCGGAGGAACCGGGGTGCGAACTCCCGACCCTCCGACTACAAGTCGGCCGCCCTGCCGCTGAGTTATGGGGGCAGCGCTACTCTTAATTCGTATGATGGGCAAAACAATAATTACATACCGTTATATTGCTGTTTAATATACTGTGTTAAATTTTTATAAATGAAGTAATGTCATATTTTACACTGTTTTTAAATATCATCCCATGATAAATAAACTGATATAATTTAAGTTACATCTTATACACTTTCTAGTATGGCAGATATAATTTATTTTAAGCATTGTGTTGAGTCAGAGCTCTCAATGTAAAAAATTATTAGCAATATCGCAAGATAATATTGTCACATGTGCGTAAAGCTGTAAAGAAAACTGGTGTATGTTAGTACATGCCAATTTTTATTCCATCATAACATACATCCCACCATGCATATCACCATGCCAACCAAACTTAAAGTTAAAAAATTGAACTTAATTCCGCTGTTAATTCCTTAGACTTTCATCACTTAAATATCAGTTACCCGAAAAGAATGATAGAGCAACATTAAATTTATCACTGTATTCCAAAACATTGACCAAATATTTGGATTCCAGCACAACATTTTTCCAGACTTACCAACCAAATGCCAACAGTTGGAGGAGTTTGCCATACGAGCCTACCATTTACAACAATATATTTCGCAAATAATAACCAATACATAACCAACAATAGATAGATTGTTTTTAAGGAATCTCTGTGTGTAAAAAAACCCGAACCATTAAAAAAAATAAAATTATCTATCCTATGTTGGCAGAATGTCTGCAATGCAATGTTGGCCCAGCGTAACGAAAAGTAACCACAACACTGTTATATTCACAACTTTGTCTCAGCACATGAGGAACAAAACACAGTTTAAAGAAAAATTGAATATGGAATGTCTTCATATTCTGTGAAAATGATTATGTTTTTTTTTTCATTTATAACTATTATTTTCTGTTAGTGAAATTATGTTGGCTATGCAATGTTGGCCCAACAAATGTTTACATACCAAATGCCGACACTATGCTTTCCAACAAGTATCCAACACCTCGCCATCGAAATCAATTTTAAATAATACATGTTTTGTGTGATTAAAACATTGCTTTTAAATAATCATACGATATGATAGCGTTATTTAATCAGAAATGTGGCAATTGCCATCGTTGGAATAATGTTGTGTTCACAGTGTTAGCCTATTAAAAGTTATTTACCAAATTCCAACAGTTTGTTTTCCAAAAATTTACCAACACATGATCAACGAAATCAATTTTAAATAACACATGGCTTGTGTGTTAAAAAACATAGTTTTTAAACAATTATACGATATTATTGTTTTATTTCATTAGAAATATGGCAATTAACACTGGTGGCACAATGTTGGTTACGCAATGTTGGTGCAACAGGAATTTATGTAGCAAATGCCGATAATATGTTTTCCAACAAATAACCAACACATGACCAACGAAATTAATATTCAATAATACATGCTTTGTGTGCTAAAAATTTAGATTTTGAACAATCGCACGAAATTATAGAGTTACTTCATAAGAAATATGGTAATTACCATGTTGGCATAATGCTGGTTACACANTGGAGGAGTTTGCCATACGAGCCTACCATTTACAACAATATATTTCGCAAATAATAACCAATACATAACCAACAAGAGATAGATTATTTTTAAGGAATCTCTGTGTGTAAAAAACCCCGAACCATTAAAAAAAATAAAATTATCTATCCTATGTTGGCAGAATGTCTGCAATGCAATGTTGGCCCAGCGTAACGAAAAGTAACCACAACACTGTTATATTCACAACTTTGTCTCAACACATGAGGAACAAAACACAGTTTAAAGAAAAATTGAATATGGAATGTCTTCATATTCTGTGAAAATGATTATGTTTTTTTTTTCATTTATAACTATTATTTTCTGTTAGTGAAATTATGTTGGCTATGCAATGTTGGCCCAACAAATGTTTACATACCAAATGCCGACACTATGCTTTCCAACAAGTATCCAACACCTCGCCATCGAAATCAATTTTAAATAATACATGTTTTGTGTGATTAAAACATTGCTTTTAAATAATCATACGATATGATAGCGTTATTTAATCAGAAATGTGGCAATTGCCATCGTTGGAATAATGTTGTGTTCACAGTGTTAGCCTATTAAAAGTTATTTACCAAATTCCAACAGTTTGTTTTCCAAAAATTTACCAACACATGATCAACGAAATCAATTTTAAATAACACATGGCTTGTGTGTTAAAAAACATAGTTTTTAAACAATTATACGATATTATTGTTTTATTTCATTAGAAATATGGCAATTAACACTGGTGGCACAATGTTGGTTACACAATGTTGGTGCAACAGGAATTTATGTAGCAAATGCCGATAATATGTTTTCCAACAAATAACCAACACATGACCAACGAAATTAATATTCAATAATACATGTTTTGTGTGCTAAAAATTTAGATTTTAAACAATCGCACGAAATTATAGAGTTACTTCATAAGAAATATGGTAATTACCATGTTGGCATAATGCTGGTTACACATTGTTGGCCAAATTTAATAATTAGTACCAATTACCAACCACTGTGTTCCCAACATTGACACAAGATATAACCAACTAAACGTATTTAAAAGAGATAGATCTCAGGTCATGAGAAACTTTTATATTTTATAAAATAAATGAAATTAGCATTAGTTTCATTCAAAAAGGGGTGTTCCTTCCTTTAAATAAAATGTTGGTTTCACAACGGTGGTCCAACAGAAAAATGCATACTAATTACCAACAGTATGTTTACCAACTTGTTACAACCATGAAAAAACCATTTTACCGTTTAAAAAAGTACACTTGCGACATATTCTGGCATTTTCTGTTTTAGTGGCATCATTGTCTAACGGGCGCTAAGCAATATTATAACATTTTAGCAATAGTAAATTTTCGTTGGAATTATACGTTGGGCCAACATTGTATTACTGTGTGTGTTCCAGCCCAACATGTAGCCAACCTTTCCAACCAAATGCCAACGTTGAGCCACACAGGTTGCTACTGGGGGTATTATACAAACTCTTAATGATCAACTCATCGTATCTTTCCAGATCATTGGTGGGAACGAGTTTGGGAGGAGACACTCACACTCACAATTCCGATCATAAGTCGAGTGAAATTCTATGTACAAGTAGCAGCTTTCCCTCCCAACCAAACATTGAAACGGATGTACAAACAGTAAGTATGCGTGCATCATGTTCTTCAGCTTCAAGTTTTAAAGGCACTGCTATGAGTTTTGTTCAGAGTAAATTGGACACATTCAAAATTCTGGACAAAATATCAACAGAAAAATTTACTTATCCCGCAGCTTACTTTATTGCAATGGGTATGACGCCATGCAGCATAGTTGAACGAGAAGGATTTAAGAAAATGGTGAGTGTTTTCCAACCTAACTACAAAATTCCAGGAAGGAAAACTTTCAAAGAAACAAAAATTCCTCGTTTGCTTCAGTAAGTAAANTTCCTCGTTTGCTTCAGTAAGTAGAAGATAAAGTCAAGCATTTGTTGAATGAGAAAGATTTTGTTGCCCTTATCACTGACTGCTGGACATCTGTGGCTATGGAACCATTCATAGGTGCTACTGCTCATTTCATTAATCATGTTTGCTTAGGTGGCTTCAAAATGGAAGCTGATCATACTGNCTCATTTCATTAATCATGTTTGCTTAGGTGGCTTCAAAATGGAAGCTGATCATACTGCAGAAAGCTTACAAGAGGAACTTATAAACTTTATCGAACAATGGGATATTAATGTCGCTGAAATAAGTGGTTGTACAACAGACAATGGTTCCAATATCGTGAAACGCATAATACTTTTTTCTTGGAATCACACAAGTTTCTTTGGTCACACAGTCAAAATTTGCGTAAAAACAGTTTTTCAAATCACAAAGTACAAGGAGGTAATAACGAAAGCCAAGACTATTCAGAATTCAATTTCATAGAGATGGCAAATGAAAAGGAATTTAAAGGCCATACAAGAAAGGCTGTCTATGCCTCAGCACAGCATTCTGTTTCTTAGACTCGTTAGTGATCAGTCCTCCACCTGCTGAAAACCATTGTAGAACAACACAATGCACTGGTGACTTTATTTTCAGAGAGCAAAAAACTCAAATACAGAAACCACTCAATAAGATTGAAGAAATGCACCTCGTCAAATGCATTATTACTGTACTGGAACCACTGAAAATTCTGTGTGAGCATAAGTGTAGAGAAACTTACGCTACATCATCTGCTCTCTGGCCAGTCTATAAAAATTGAAAGGATATATAGTTGTTACAGATAAAGCAAAAGACCAAGACACAGGATGGCAATGATTGCAGCAATGGGCATGGAATTAACTAAATAATCGTCGGTGCTTTGGAAGAGCATTACATGCAGGCGAATGCTCGAAAATTGTTACAAGTGGCATCATTTCTTGACCCTCGATTCAATAGCGAGTATGTCGAGTCGTATCCGTATGAAGAAGTTGTCGCCTGTGTAAAATACGAAGATCTAGCAGTAGCACTGGCCAATCAAACTGCGGAGGAAAGACGAACTGATAGTAATGATGAGAAGACTGAAATCAAAGAAAGGATTAGCAGAAATCCTTAAGCCTTCGACAACTAAAAAATGTGGAAAATTGTTNTGAGAAGACTGAAATCAAAGAAAGGATTAGCAGAAATCCTTAAGCCTTCGACAACTAAAAAATGTGGAAAATTGTCTGCTGAGATGGTAGAAGAAGAAATAGAGAGTTCCCTGAGAAGGACCCCCGTCGATTTAGAAGACAACCCTTTACTGTGGTGGAAGTCCAATTCTGTTTACTTCCTGAAACTTGCAACACTAGCTAAAAAAAATAGCTCTGCTTGACTGGAACTAGTGTGCCATCAGAGCGAGTTTTCAGCTGTGCAGGAAACATTGTGACGGGGACACGTTCTTGTTTTCCATCACAACATATCAATAAACTTGTGTTCTTAGCTATGAACAAACAGCTGCTTATGTAAAAAGTTGTGTTTTTCCTATGATCTTGGTAAATTTTTTTCGTGACAGAAGTTATTGTAATGTTCGTCATTTTTATAGTATGTAATCANTGAGAAGACTGAAATCAAAGAAAGGATTAGCAGAAATCCTTAAGCCTTCGACAACTAAAAAATGTGGAAAATTGTTTGCTGAGATGGTAGAAGAAGAAATAGAGAGTTCCCTGAGAAGGACCCCCGTCGATTTAGAAGACAACCCTTTACTGTGGTGGAAGTCCAATTCTGTTTACTTCCTGAAACTTGCAACACTAGCTAAAAAAAATAGCTCTGCTTGACTGGAACTAGTGTGTCATCAGAGCGAGTTTTCAGCTGTGCAGGAAACATTGTGACGGACACACGTTCTTGTTTTCCATCACAACATATCAATGAACCTGTGTTCTTAGCTATGAACAAACAGCTGCTTATGTAAAAAGTTGTGTGTTTTCCTATGATCTTGGTAAATTTTTTTCGTGACAGAAGTTATTGTAATGTTCGTCATTTTTATAGTATGTAATCATAAAATGTGATTATGCAGTTATGTTCTTTGTCACGGTAAGCATTTGCGTATTTACTGAAATGCCAAGATTTCTGCAGGTTCAAAAATAGATTTCATTCTGATTGTAACTATGTAGTTTATTTTGTCAGTTCAGGGAATAACGATCAGCCTGCTCACACAAACCACCTAAAATTCAGAACTAATGGTGTCTTAGCATATTAAAAACAATTTCTGAAGTGTACAAAAGGACATTAACCAATGTCAGAAAAATAATATTGTAAATTAATTTGTGGAAAGTCTTTGAAAACACATATTTCTGGTTGCATGTAAAATATAAACTGTTTTAATAAAGTCTAAAGAATTGGGTACATTAAAACAATATTCTGAACAATTATAAAACAATTCATAAATTGAAAAAAAAAAAAACATTTTATTAAGTTTCGTAATAATACGTTTGAAATATATGCAAATATTTTATGTATATGAGTTAAAACAACCAGAATCAGCACAAATTCGCCAAAAACCAATAAATACACTGCCAAAAATCGATGCAAGCACTGTATCAGAAATAAGAATTCTGTTGAGATTCCCTGAAAATATTCTTTGTTTTCTTCAGGAACATACACACAAATGTTTATCCTGGCACTGACTTTAGCTTCTACTAATACTTTGCTGTCTGAAAATATGGTGTGTTGTAGTGTTCATAAAAGTAGAAATTCGAGTGAAATCGACTTAGTAGTTCTTAAAGTTAGTTTTTTTTTTCCCAGCCTTTTTTCAGCTTTAATTTTCATGTGGCGTTATCTTACAAAAATAGTGGGCCAATGAATATGCGAATTTCTGAATTCGATGCTGAAGCGTCGTTTTGAAGTACCAATTTTGACACTTCACCTAATTTTCTTTGAAAGTTAGCGTATTTGAAAATAATTACACAGCATGGTCAAAAACTTAAAAAATCAGGTGTAATTACTGTGTACTACAGGTGTATCGTCTTACACTGTGATAACTTCGATTCGTGTCCTGGACGTCTAAAATTGTAAATGAGAGTAGCAAGTTTGCTGTAAATAGGTGCATGGAAAAGCAAGTTTTTAAGGGAGTGGTGTAAAGTATATAGGCAAATGCCACAGACGAACATGTAAACAGGAAGAAGAAGTCTACCTTTTCATCGGAAAGTAGGCTAAAAAAAATTACGTATTTGATAGAATTAGCGATTTATTTGTTTTCAGCCAAGGACAAGAACTAGGGTAAGTTAAAAATATTGTTTAATATTTGTTGAAAATAACTACAGTAATATTATATTCTATTTTGTAAAATATCAAGATTTGCTGTGAACTTGAATTTATGATTATTACTCTTCACTGCATAATGCTATGTGATAAAATTAACTCTTACTATTTTCAGCAAATGTATATTAGCAACAGTCTTATCACACCCACATACATATACATACACACACATATTGCGATGTAATTTTACTTGTATTAATATGTACATACGCACATATTATCTTTACTTCTCACTCACTTCTTTTATATGGTTTTTGACTAAGTAGCACGTCCACTGTGCAGTGCAGTTGCGTCTCGTGGATTTTCACAGGCGGAGTGGGCGCTGCTAGAATTGTACACTGTATGCTCCGAGCACGTAGTTACGTGCGTTACGTTTAATTCTTAATACATAAAGCAGTAAAACGCGTTTCTGCAAGTTACGTCAGTGGTTGCTGGAATGGCTTCATTGACGCCCGTTTATGCTCTCGTTCAAGAACCATCAGCACTTAACAGTCTGCTCTGATGCGCCATTACTATCGAAAACACTAATGATATGTATGTTATAAATGTATTTATTGATATATAATTGTACCATTGATAATATAAAAAAATTTGGTGATACTGTCTAAGACTGTATCGGTATAATTTGGTGTTACATTATGTGATACCGATGTCGCTGGTAGTTTAAAAATGTTAACAGTATTGATACATAATCACACAAATGTTTTCAGTAATATCAGAAGTCAAAAGATACCAGTATTTTCAACGACGCTAGAATTTAAATGATACTGTTACTAACTATAAATATTTTAACGATATTATAAATTATTTCAATATTATTATCGACGATTTCGGTATTATCAATTGTTTAGGTATTATCTAATACTTAAGGTATTATACAAAATTTCGATATTATTAATAATTTCGGTATTATCAACAATTTCGATATTATCGGTATTACCTATAATTTTGGTATTATCGATAATATCGATATTATCAATAATATCGATATTATAGATATATCTAAAATACCGAGTAACTGTTTGAAAAAATATAGATACTAAATTTTTATTACACCGAACAGCCCTAGTGTTAGGCAGTTTAACCATTCCATCCTCTAAACCGAGCTTCACTGATTCACTGATCTTAGTTCAAAAATGACCCACGGATCAGAGCTATAAGTGATACACAAACGAAATCTGAGGTTCCTTGATCTCGAATCACATGAACTGAGGTTGTGCCAAATAGTAAAGTAGACAACACAATACAGGACAAAACTGTTCAATCCATATTTGAAGTCAATGTTCCTCCGAAATTATTATTTAAATATAAAGAAACTATGAGCCGTAATGCTGGCAGTTTTTCAATGCTTTTAATTTTTGATATGTCGTAAAACTTTTTCTTTGGGGAGGTGCAACGAATCAAGAAGAAGTATCCATAAGATTTTTTATTTAAAATAAGTATATAATTACTGTACATAATAAAGAGATCATAGTCACATAAAAATTTAATTTCATAACTACATATTTGGTTTGTAGAATATATTTGCGTTTCTCTCCATTTGTATGAAGTTGTAACNAAAATTTAATTTCATAACTACATATTTGGTTTGTAGAATATATTTGCGTTTCTCTCCATTTGTATGAAGTTGTAACCGACTTTAAATTTTCTGCATTGTTAACTAACAAGCAAAAACTCAGAATTTTTTCTTATCCAGTATAAAATTTGTAGTGGTATTTAAGAACATTCACAAATTGTAAACAGAACGTTCGCAATCGGCAAATGTACAACTGCATTTCATTTAAATTTAAATACAAAATAATAACTTGTGCACATATACATAACTGCGTATATTTGAATAAATTATTTTGACAGAAATAATTTGAAATAAAAATTTGTGTTAGGATTGTTAAATTACATCTAGATCATGATACTAATAACTTAAAATCTTCATTTGAGGACAAAAATGATTTTAGATCATCTACTGATCAAGGTTTGTGCAACGTTTCTGGCCGCTGATCTTGGAAAATGATCTCGGATCACGTCCAGGACTAGTTTCTGTGACTGGGCATGAGAGTCCTGGCCCCGGGAGCTTCTCTTGATAGTCAGTGATCAGGTATGATGATTGTGACTGGTTCTCTATCAGTATTTCACTTTGTCGTAGAGGATGGCGCGCGAACAAAGGTAACTCGCGTCTGCAGAATATCATCAAACAATAAACCTTGCGAAATGGCAATGTTACATGATTTGTGCAGTTTACTTTTAAATATGTACTGTATTTTCGGGATGTAATCTGTAGATTGTAAAATCATGCGAGAATATCAGGAATGCCCTATGAGAAACGAGTCCACAGATAAAACTTGCAGCAAAATATATTCTTCCGTGAGAAAGGTTGATGACCTCGGAATATCTTAACTAGCCACAATTTTAATAATCATATCGTATGAACAAACTCCATTTAAAAGTANACTAGCCACAATTTTAATAATCATATCGTATGAACAAACTCCATTTAAAAGTAGTGGTTATTAAACAGGGCAGTATATTTCTTATACTCATACAAACATTTGATTCCTCTACGCACAGCTATATTATTTGCGATTTTCCTACATGTTTGGTTGATATATAGGAGGACACATGACTAGCATACAACGACCGACATAATAACTCGTTTCGTGCAAAAACTCTCCTGGAAATAGGGCATGGTGTATGTCCTGATTTTTAATGAGCTCTGCCTTGCACGAGATATTCTCGCATGAGATTAAGTATGAGTGTGCCAGTTTGCAAGGATTTTGCATGTACCTTGCGCCGTATAAAAGCTGCTTAATCAGTCGCCACGTTACAACTGAAACAATGTTGATAGTTGGAAATCATCTTGAATGCAACGGAAGTGTTTAAAAATCTTATTTAAATGATTTACCTGAGCGAGTTGGTGCAGTGGTGTCACGCTGGATTCACCTTCAGACAGATCAAATTCCATCCCGCTCCGGATTATCCAAAAAATGGTTCGGTCAATAATCATTCTGCTTTCGACCAGGCGTTAAGTACGTAAAAAAAATATACATATTTGTAGGCTGTTCAGAGGTAACTCAGCCCTTTTCAAACCAACCTTTCNCGTTAAGTACGTAAAAAAAATATACATATTTGTAGGCTGTTCAGAGGTAACTCAGCCCTTTTCAAACCAACCTTTGAACTTGAACCCTACCTACAAATGATTTGACGGGCACACCGACTTGCATGCACCCAGTAAAGTTGGCAATGCTGGAGATAAAGTAGTTATATGTATAAACGTTGAATTAAAAGTGATAGGCANGCGTTAAGTACGTAAAAAAAATATACATATTTGTAGGCTGTTCAGAGGTAACTCAGCCCTTTTCAAACCAACCTTTCAACTTGAACCCTACCTACAAATGATTTGACGGGCACACCGACTTGCATGCACCCAGTAAAGTTGGCAATGCTGGAGATAAAGTAGTTATATGTATAAACGTTGAATTAAAAGTGATAGGCAAACATTTGTAAATATTGAAATGATTTCTTTTGTTTCCTTCTCTTTAATGAATATAGGTGTAAGAGTTGGCAATTCTGTAAAATATTTACTTTTATAACTATTTCACAGTTTCACTTGACTCACACATGAAAAAAGTGACCATACACGGTAGTAAAGATAATTTTACATACAGACTGGTCCGCTTAACGTTAACACCCCTAAAATTTCCGGAGCGGTTGCAGATCACGGAATGCGGTTTTCGCTAAATGGAATTATGTACGGCGGCAAGTAATTTGTCGCAAAGTGACTAATCGTAACACGTGTATGGACTGAGATAATTAAACCACATATGTTTATTCTCATGGAAACATACATTTATTTCAACAGCATATGAAATGACGTGCAAAAAGGAATTCAGTGACATAGCATATGCAATGGAAAGTAACACAGAAACTCCAAGAAATAATGTGCAAATATGATTAAGTTAAGTGGGCCGGTAGCATGGGACAGTGGACTTGTACGCACAGCTGTAAGCAAGCAAAACACGCCGTGACTTACCCTGGCGGGACCACTTATTAATAGCAGCATCAGTCCCCGTAATCTGTTATGGTAAGTGGTTTTGCAGTGTGTGGCTGTTCGCACGCAATGAAGTTCACGAATGAGGAAAAACTGGACGCTCTACATATTTATGGTGAGTGTGGCAGAAATGCTAAGCAAGCTGTCCAAATGAATGATGAAAAGTATCCTAATCGGACACCCATCTCATGGCAAACGATACGAAGAATTTGCACACGTCTCTCGTCACGAGGTGATTGGAATTCCACAACATGAGTGTGACGAAAGACTGCTACGGGCGAGACGCATCAACACGGTGGGTTGGCACGTGTCGATTAGTGTTGTTACGAATATTCGCATTCGCAAATATTGGCTTTTTTTAATATCGGCATTCGCATTCGCAAAAAATTATGCCTTATACATCGTTTACATAAACCGTTACTTTTTACTTTTATAAATACAAATAACAATGCAACTGCTAAGATTGATAGTATTTTTATTTAGGTATTTATATTTTAATAAAAAAGTTTTAATTGGGGAACAGTTTTGATGTTACTCATTAGNTTTAGGTATTTATATTTTAATAAAAAAGTTTTAATTGGGGAACAGTTTTGATGTTACTCATTAGGTACATACAGATGCTTTTAATAATCTTTTATTCTTACTTATCTAAGCAAAAATCAAATTTAGGTAGGTATTTACCTAAACTTGCAAACTAAAATATCAAATGTATGAAAACAAAAAATAAATTTCAAACTTCNATTTAGGTAGGTATTTACCTAAACTTGCAAACTAAAATATCAAATGTATGAAAACAAAAAATAAATTTCAAACTTTTTTAACACAAAACAATGGAGCTAACTATTTTACCACATTTTTAATTAAATTAATCCACTTTAAATGAGATTGTTTGTGAGAACACAAATGCAACTTGATAGGAATCTAAATAATATTAAATCTACTAGAGATTTATGTATCTAATCATATTGTACATTAAATCTATTACTTATAAATAAAGTTAACAATATCTTTTTTGAGAAATGAAATTAAAACATTTCGTCTTTTTAATTAAAACAAAACATAATCTTCTTCAAATTAACATGTTAATTTTAACTTTGGTTGTAGTTATATTATTTTTAACACAGCCATTTAACATTTCTTCTTGAATTCCAAATAATAATAGATAAACTATAAAAAAATATACTAGTAATTAAGTTACAATTTAATTAACAAATATACTCAAGTAAGTTATGTAAGTTTCATAAAAAACTTAGTAATTAAATTGTAGTAGAGGAATATTAAAATTCCAAAATAAAAGTTCTCATGCCTTTTCTCCTTGCAGCCTATTTCAGTGGGATGTGTAAAGAAGACCTGCCCCACTAAAAACTCTTTCGCTAGGTACACTGGTGGGTGGTGTTACTAAATATTGCCAGGCTATAGGAAAAAGAATACCATACTTCTTATTATTCACCTTCCACCGTGTAATTGGGTCTACATAATTTTCCACACGTTTATCCATTAAATATTCATTGATGGTTTTTTTAATCAAAACTTCTATAGGGTTTGGACTTTCATTTCTCCTTCTTCTTCACTTTCACTGGAATCCAACAGCAATTTCATGGTGTCTCTTAAAGATGTAGATTTCCCTGATCGACAGGCACTGGATCCAAAGGTTTCAATCCCATGATTAGTAATTCTGGTACGCTTAGGATTTGAACAGGAAGATAGCCTTGATTCATCATTTCCAATGGATTCTAAAATAGTTTTCACATCTTAATCTTTGGTTGAAGAATTTTTGAAAAATTTCACTTTGGATCTCGGGTTAATGAAAGTAGCCGTAGCAAACAATACGTAATTTTCCAAATGAGAAAATCTGCGACTTAATTCTTGTTTTAGAACAAGAATCGTGTTTCCGATGCACTCGTCAGTCACATAAAATTCATAAATTATCTTTTCCAAGGTGGCCAATAATAGAATTACTGAAGATATGGAAAAATTGGCTGCACTTTGTTCTTTTGTAATTTCTTTAAAAGGACTGAGCAAAGCAATTAGTTTTTCCACAGTTATCCACTCTTGGGAAGTTAGTTGTGAAATTTTGTTATTTGTGGAAGCGTAAAGACACAACGAATCTTTGTTTTTGAAAATGCGCTCTATCNCGTAAAGACACAACGAATCTTTGTTTTTGAAAATGTGCTCCAACATATAAAAGTTGCTATTCCATCTTGTAACACAGTCATGTATAATCTTAAGCTTTGGTTGATTGAGCCTTTCTTGTAGAGCTGCAAGTTCATCTTGAGCAATATTTGAGTGGTGAAAATGAGTTGCTATCTTTTTACATTTTGTTATCACTGCAATAACGGAATCTTGTGCCTTAAGTGGTGTGATGAACAATTAATGCCTTTAATAAATAACAAGGAAATACATTTTTTCATGTTAGTACCACCATCCCTAACAATGCATTGCACTTTTTATTTGGGTATTTCCCATAATGACAACATGGTTTCAAGTTTTATAGTTATATTTTCACCAGTATGTCGGCCATCGTCAAATACCTCTGCTTTTAACACAATCACTTTTCTTTCGATTTATTTTTTTACGCCGTGACATGTAAAACTCAACAACGATACTCCTGAACAAGAATCAGACTAGATATCAGTTGTAAACGCCATTTTTAAATGATTTGATTAATTCCAAAATTTTATCTTTTACCTTGCCGTAGAAATTCTCGCATATAAACAAAGTCAAATGTTGTCGAGTTTTTAAATTATACGACGGACATAGGTGGTTCATCAATCTGACGAATCCAACGCATTCCACAAAACTAAAGGATAAGTCCTCCAAAGCAATCATTACGCTTATTAAATTGTCAATTTCAACAGACTTGGCGTTGTTATTATCCCACTTTTTAGTTTTTTCGACGCAATCAGTCAAAGACATTTGTTTTAGGTCGGTTTTAGTACATTGTCGATAAGAGGACGCCAAAGCATTTGTTGTAGAAGCATTCCGCTTTTCATTTTCCCGTTTTTTAAATTCATTATACTCATTTTTATGCATACCTTCCAGGTGATTTCTTATAGCACTAGTTGATCTTCCTTTGCGCTAGTATTGTTTGTTACATATTTTGCAATTCACATTTTCAGCATCACATATTGTAAACTTCGCTAAAATATTACTTACCCATGTTGAAATACACTAATCACTTTATAACAATTTAACAATGGTTTCTATAGAAATTCAACAAATAAATAAAAGTAACCTCAAAACAAATCTTTACGAAAAAACTATTAGCAGCAAACTTCATTTAATGAGCGAGCAATCACGGTGTGTTTACTTCGTGTAGTATCGGCTACTTTCGGTTTAAACAAGGCCGGTCCTAAACGCGCGGTCAAAATGTGAGTTCGTGGGCGCATGCTTTGGGCGCCATATTGAAAAAGCCAATATTCGCATTCGCATTCGCGAATATTGAAGATGAATATTCGCATTCGTATTCGCATTCGCGAATGTGAGAAATCCAACATTCGTAACAACACTAGTGTCGATTCAAACCCCCACATAGGTACGCGACAACTTTCCAGGTTTGTAGGAATTAGTAAAACAAGTTTGTTACGGATTACTGCGTCAACGGAAATTCCATTCATATCACGTGGTTCTTCATCAGGCATTACATGAAGGTGATTTCCAGCAGGGTGTTGAGTTTGATGTGTTTGTGCTGATTTCTGTAAGGGATGACAGCTATTTTGGGAATAACATTCTATCTACCGATGAAGCGACCTTCACAAACCATGGGCGCGTAAATGTAAGAAATATGCACTACTGAGTGACGGAGAATCCGCGTTGGGTCCGGCACGTGGAGCACCAGCGACAGTGGAAAGTNCGGAAATTCCATTCATATCACGTGGTTCTTCATCAGGCATTACATGAAGGTGATTTCCAGCAGGGTGTTGAGTTTTATGTGTTTATGCTGATTTCTGTAAGGGATGACAGCTATTTTGGGAATAACATTCTATCTACCGATGAAGCGACCTTCACAAACCATGGGCGCGTAAATTTAAGAAATATGCACTACTGAGTGACGGAGAATCCGCGTTGGGTCCGGCACGTGGAGCACCAGCGACAGTGGAAAGTNTAAGAAATATGCACTACTGAGTGACGGAGAATCCGCGTTGGGTCCGGCACGTGGAGCACCAGCGACAGTGGAAAGTGAACATGTGGTGTGAAATCGTCGGAGACTACGTCATAGGGCCATACTTCATTGAAGGTACAATGACCCGCTGTACATACGCCCATTTCCTCAGAGAGACCTTACCGGTTCTTCTGGAGGACATAAAACTCGACAGACGTCGTGATATATGGTTTCAGAATGATGGTTAAGACAACCATGGAGGGAAAGTAGTTATATGTCTAAACATTGGATTAAAAGTGGTAGGTAAACATTTTTAAATATTGAAATGATTTCTTTTGTTTCCTTCTATTAATTTATATAAGTGTAAGAATAAGAAATTTTGTAAAATATTTACTTTCATAGTTTCACTTGAACAAAGAATATTGCTTTTATGGCGAGGCTAGTGTTAAATGAAACGTTTCCAAACTGGTGGTTAGGGCATGGTGATGTTGTAAGATGGCCAGCTCGCTCCCCTGAACTCCCACCTCTCGTTTTTTTCCTGTGGGGAACATTGAAAGACAGGGTGTATAACACGGTTCTTACGACCCCATAAGACATGCAGGAATGCATTCTGGCAGCTTGCAGAGGCATTACGCCAGAAACACTTCAGGCCACTCGTCGCTCGCTACAAGTGCGTTTACAGATGTGTACTGCTGTCGATGGTAAACACATCAAGTACATGCTGTGAAAAGACCTAATATGAAGCATTTCAACCATAACTGTTCTCTTTTGTACTATGCATGCGTATGCAATTGCATTTATCCTTAGGTTGGTTTGTTCTATTTTTGTTGTGCATCTGTACGCACTCGTTACTCACTACAGTTAATGACTAGGGAACAAATCTCTTTAATCACATTGGTATCTGAATAAGATGTAATGTATTGATGTCAGACTTGCACTCACATTGCCCGTCTTCCCTCCGCTGCGATGGTCTCCTTTGTCCAATAACGCATTCCGTGCCCCTTGCCCCTTTACGGTAAGCGCTACGCTGCTATAAGTAAGCGGTCCCGCCAGGGTAAGTCTCGGCGCGTGTTGCTTGCTTACAGCTGTGCGTACAGGTCCACTGTCCCATGCTACCGGCCCACTTAACTTAATCATATTTGCACATTATTTCTTGGCATTTCTGTGTTACTTTCTATTACATATGCTATTTCACTTAATTACCCTTTGCACGTGCTTTCAGATGCCGTTTGAATAAATTTATATTTCCAGAGGGAAAATCATGTAAGAATTTATAATTTCTGTCCATACCCATGTTACGAAATTATTTTGCGGCAAATTACATGCCCCCGTACGTAATTTAATTGAGCGAAAACCGCATTTCGTGATCGGCCACCGTTCCGTATTTTTTTTTCTGAGGGGGGAGGGGGGTCCAAATTAGGCGGACCACCCTTAAAAGTGGAAAAATACACAATTTTCTTACAAGTAAAGATTATTCAGGACTTTCAAAAGTGTTCAGTTTACCTATATATGTCGAAACACATTTAGGGATTGCAATCCGGAAAATCGGATCCGGTATTCCGGCGGATCCGGCATTACTAAACGTTTACCGGATCCGGTATATTGGTACCGGATCCAGTAGTAGCAATTTTTGGCAAAATAATCGCGCTGTTGCATGAGTAGGTACTTTAAATGCGTGGTGCGTGTGCGTGCGAGTCGTTCGACGCTGAGTCGCTCCACCACGCCGCGCCACCGCGTCGCGCCACGTGCTCAGTCCTCTGTATCATTCGAGTATTCGACTCGCCCGAGTCAACAAATGTGTGTTTTGTTTTGTCGCGCTGCTTAGTCAAAATGTAAGTAAATATACATTTTTCTTGTATTTACACGAGCACTAATGATTTAAGATTTAGGATAAAATGAAAAATAAATCAACGAGATTATCCGCTAAAAAGTGTTTTATTTAAATAGACATTGCTTTTTGCTGAATTGATAAATGAATTATGTTTACGTTACGTTCCACTACTTCCACTTATGAGTTTGAGAATGATATAAGAGATTATTAAATAAATAAATAATGCCGGAAACTTTACACAAATCGTCTGAATTATTAGGAACAAATTGAGTTGAGTTACGTAAATGAACAAAAATTTGAATTAAAATTGTAATTAAATATTTTTGGTATTTTGTTTGTTACAGAGGTACTACTCGTACTACTAGCCTAGTTAACAAAAGTTTCAAAACATTTCACTTTCAAAACCAAGCCAAAATGAGGAGGATTATGGTGGGGACAGTGAGAAAACTGTATGGCATTATTTAAAAAAAATGCAAAAAGACAACTCTGTGAACGCGAAATGCACATTGTGCTCTAACATACTAAAAATAAGTAAAGGTTCTTATAAAGGTTTAATAACACATTTGATAACAAGGCATTGCATTGATCTAAGTTCTGAAAATAGCCAATTAAAACGTCCGAATTCTAATTCATTTCCTAAACCATCCACATCAAAAACTGATTCAGCTGATATTATTTGTGAGGAGGAAATACCCAAGAAAAAGTCTAAAACAATTGACAGTTATTTTAAAAAGGAAAACTCGATGGAAAAGATGATCTCGAGAATGGTCTGTAAAAATGGTGTGCCCCTCAGTTTATTTTGTACGTCGCCAGATTTGAGATATTTGTTTTCAAAAAGCGGATTTCAACTTCCTAATTCACTAAACACTATAAGATCTATAGTTACAAATTTTGCAAATACCGTCAAAGCCAACTTGATAATTGAGTTCGAATATCTTAAGNTAAACACTATATGATCTATAGTTACAAATTTTGCAAATACCGTCAAAGCCAACTTGATAATTGAGTTCGAATATCTTAAGAAACAAGGAAAAAGATTCTCTTTGAGTTTTGACGAATGGACGTCCCAAAAAAATCACCTTTACTTGAACCTAAATGTACACCAAAAAGAAAAACACTTTAATCTGGGCTTGATAAGAATACATGGTTCGTGTACTGCGGAACATACTATCAGTCTAATAAAAAACCGCTTAGAAATCTTCGGTCTTGATTCTGATACTGATATTATTGGCATGAGTACTGACGGCGCAAGTGTCATGGTCAAAGGAGGTAAGCTCATGAATTGCTATCAGTAACTGTGCTTCGCACATGGGTTACAATTAGTCGTGGTCGATGTTTTATATAAAAAGAATGAAGACAAGGAAGAAGAATACCTAGGAAAATCGCCAACAACATCTAATGAATCAGATACAGATGACGAAGACACGACGAATGATACTCTTGAAGAACAAGGATATACAGTATTAATAACGGATCCTCGTCATCCTTATCTTTCTAGGACTGAAGTAATTCCTAGATACAATGATCTTCTTCAAAAAGTGCGAAAAGTGGTGAAGCAGTGCAAAAGATCGCCTACTAAATACGATATGTATCTGCAAAAGTATGTGAAAGAAGATACAGGTAAAGAATTAAGACTTATTTTGGATTGCCGCACGCGTTGGAATAGTCTTCTGGCTACGATAGAAAGATTTTATAAGCTGGAAGTGTGTATCGATAAAGCTTTAATAGATATAGGATCAGACAAAAATGTAGTGACCTTGAATGGTCGAAAATAAAAGACTTCATTGCCAGTTTGCAGCCATTTAAATTGGCTGTAGAGGCCCTATGCAGAAGAGATTCGACCCTGTTAACTGCTGAAACAACACAAAAATTTGTTTTAGAGATGTTGTTCACTCATGACACGGTGTTAATTACTGAATTATCTGAAGCACTACGTACAAGGATTAAAGAACGCCGCACTGTAGTAACAGGAATATTAATATACTTACAGAATCCAAAGAAATATCATGAAGATACAAACCGAGGTGATGATACATTTACTATGGCAAAGAAAAACGTCATACGATTAGAAATGAAAATTTTTTTAGAAAGACTTATTCAAGATTATAACTCTAACGAAAGCGTGGAAGAAATAGTAGAGAAGAACTTAGATTAACCATCACTGAAAAAAGATTTGACATCACAGGAAGAATTACAATTACAAATCCAGCAAGAAACAGCGTGTTATAGCATACATACTAAAAAAGAGAAAGATTTTGATAAAGCACTAAAAAAGGAACTGACTGCATTTGAAAGTGAAGGAGTTCGAGGAGAATACTTGTCTACTATTCATGATTATTTGCTGACAATAAAGCCTACAAGTGTAGAAGCTGAAAGGGCCTTTTCGGCCGCAGGCTATATTTGTAGCTCTGTTAGAAGTCGACTTGTAGATGACACAATTAACACTATTTGTTTTCTACGATCCTTTTTTCTGTCATAAATATAAGAATGAGACTTGTTAGCATTCTCAAATATCTAATTATTGTGATCTCAGTTAATTACGTAAGGTTAATTATGTTATATTTTATAAAGTTACTTACTAAAATTGATTTATCTATGAAAGTGAACTCTAGGAAGACGTGAACCACCCGTTATGTGTAGTTAAAATTTAACTAGTTACCTACGCTGTACTAGATTTTAATTGTTTGCTCGTTGTCTAATTTTAACATTGGAAATAAAGTTTATTTTATATATGTTTTTTTTTATAAATTACCTATAAGTAAAATACACTCGATTAACTCATTAACAGTTTATTTCGGTGGATCGAAAAGGGAAAATCATCCTGAGTTGATCAATCTGGTCGGACCCGGCCGGATCCGGCCGGATCGATGGGAATCCGGTCGGATCCGGTCGGATTGAAAATGACGCCGGATTGCAATCCCTACACACATTATCCCGTATACACAAACACTTATTCGAACTTGTACAAGTAATACTAAAACCGGGATTTACTAAAACAGGTGGAATTTTTTTTCGTTATTTAAACTAACTTTATTCATGAAATACTGGAAATGGAGCAAAATGAGAAAACATAGTAAAAATGGCTCCACTTTAAAATAGTGGCAACGTAATTATATTTTCGGTAACTGTCTTNCTCCACTTTAAAATAGTGGCAACGTAATTATATTTTCGGTAACTGTCTTTCACTGACTTAAATATCGTTTTTTGCGTTGTTCAATGACGGACACCTGTGAACAGGTTTTATTTCAAAATTTCAAAACAGTTTGAATGCTAAATACACGTTAATTACCGAAGGAGGAAATATTTTTACATAGCGAAACTATTGCTGTTCGTTCCCCACTCTGCGTGTTTTGCTCTCATTACATTTATTTTCGATGCATCAAATACTTTTATCTAGCGAAACGAGTACTATTCGCTTGGCATCGTATTTNGAGGAGAATACTTGTCTGCTATTCATGATTATTTGCTGACAATAAAGCCTACAAGTGTAGAAGCTGAAAGGGCCTCTTCGGCCGCAGGCTATATTTGTAGCTCTATTAGAAGTTGACTTGTAGATGACACAAGTAACACTATTTGTTTTCTACGATCCTTTTTTCTGTCATAAATATAAGAATGAGACTTGTTAGCATTCTCAAATATCTAATTATTGTGATCTCAGTTAATTACGTAAGGTTAATTATGTTATATTTTATAAAGTTACTTACTAAAATTGATTTATCTATGAAAGTGAACTCTAGGAAGACGTGAACCACCCGTTATGTGTAGTTAAAATTTAACTAGTTACCTACGCTGTACTAGATTTTAATTGTTTGCTCGTTGTCTAATTTTAACATTGGAAATAAAGTTTATTTTATATATGTTTTTTTTATAAATTACCTATAAGTAAAATACACTCGATTAACTCATTAACAGTTTATTTCGCTGGATCGAAAAGGGAAAATCATCCTGAGTTGATCAATCTGGTCGGACCCGGCCGGATCCGGCCGGATCGATGGGAATCCGGTCGGATCCGGTCGGATTGAAAATGACGCCGGATTGCAATCCCTACACACATTATCCCGTATACACAAACACTTATTCAAACTTGTACAAGTAATACTAAAACCGGGATTTACTAAAACAGGTGGAATTTTTTTTTCGTTATTTAAACTAACTTTATTCATGAAATACTGGAAATGGAGCAAAATGAGAAAACATAGTAAAAATGGTTCCACTTTAAAATAGTGGCAACGTAATGATATTTTCGGTAACTGTCTTTCACTGACTTAAATATCGTTTTTTGCGTTGTTCAATGACGGACACCTGTGAACAGGTTTTATTTCAAAATTTCAAAACAGTTTGAATGCTAAATACACGTTAATTACCGAAGGAGGAAATATTTTTACATAGCGAAACTTTTGCTGTTCGTTTCCCACTCTGCGTGTTTTGCTCTCATTACATTTATTTTCGATGCATCAAATACTTTTATCTAGCGAAACGAGTACTATTCGCTTGGCATCGTATTTGTGTACACAGCGTTAAGTGGACATACAGAGTATAAAAACGTTAAGTACTGTGTGTTTTTGACCGTGGTACAATTACACCCACCTTCACAATTATTTTTCAATTATAAAATTTATTTATTTATATTAATTTAAACGAAAATACTTTTCATGTAATTTATTGTGTACAAACACAAATTATTAATCTAAAAAAAGGGTGAACAATATAATTAAGAACATGTCTCACGTCGTATTTCCAAAACGTGACAATGAAAATAACACAGTTACACTAATTCCCTTTTCATTCGTCTAATTGGCTAGTCTGTAAAACTGACTTTCGGTGACCATTATTTCACCGACTGATATCACTGATTTGCATTTAGAGTGTAGCAAACTTTTTCTATTTGCATTGCAGATCCTGCACTTGCACATGCGCAGTATAGTCTATGTGCTTTACGAAAAGAAAGATATAAACTGCCTGCGTGCCACCTTGTCTCGATGAACGACATGCAAGTCGAAGCAGAATAGTATTTTTCTTATAACAATTCGTCCATCCGGACATTTTGCGATACAATTTTTGTGGAACGTGACAGTCCAGGCCAGATTCTATATACAGGCATACAGTGCACATGCCCTGGAGCCCAAGAGGTTTGGGGCGCAGTGTCTGAGCCAGGAAAATTACAAAGAAAATATAAGTTCAATATACAATCTTGTATAAATATTGTAATAAGGTAAAGCTGCGAATACGTCTCTGATTTGTATTTACACGTAATGTTCATAATAGCAGCGAGAGCGAAGGCTGGTAGATATGAATTCTGTATGTAGGGGAGGGGGCGCTTACTCATGTCGTGCCCAGGGTGCTGTAGACGTCAAAATTGGACCTGTGACCTTCAAGACTACAAAAACAATTTTCTCATTTATCCACTGGGACATCTGGTACAATAATGACTTTACATTCATTCGTGGTTATTCTGCACTATTACATTATTGACATTTTCTCGTACTTAAATACTTTATTTCGTACGGGATTATTTCGACACGTGAAGAGTAGTATACACAGGCTAAAGTCATTAAATTAATGCAATGATTAATGAAGAAAATTGTTGTATATTATTTCAAATATTAATTAAAACACAATATGCCAAGCTGAACAGGAGGTTTTAATGTGTTATAACCATTATTGCATTCCTCCTTATCTGCGTAAATTTATGCGTACTTCTGACATTTGTGATCTTGTTGATTGAACGCTAATTTACAGTACGACTGATAATAGGTTCAACTGCTGTGTAAGGAATGGACAAGTGAAGTGTTTTACGTGTACGTTAATGCTAATTTTATTTGTACGGTAAACGGTACCTCTTTAAGTGAAATTCAAACAAGAGGGAGTATTTGTGTTAGGACAATCAACATTAACAAGTTTTAGTTCAGCGTACTAGTAATTACTCAGGGCACTACCGGCTAGCTTTTTCTGGTTTCTCTCAAATTCGCCTTGCCTTTTATGTCGTCTCGTGTTGTATTTGTGTTGTGTTCATTCGATGTATTTTGTATTTTTGTCTGTAGACTTGATTTAATTTCTTTCATCCATATCCCTGTTGTCATCTATTTGTGTTCAGTAGCGTTTATATTGCTGCTGTATTGTTCAGGCGCTAGTGCATGCGCTAAAATCCTATAATTTTGTTATATTTTCATTGCATTAATTTTTTTTACTTATTATTTAATTACTTTCATCATTTATGTCGGCATTACTTATTATAAATACTTACTACTTACAAACAAAGAAGTTTTTGATTTGTTATCAGATTTTGGCCATCCTGCAGTAATGTTTTAAAATAAATTTTTATTTTGTTTTTGTAATAATTTTCGCCATATTTGTAGTTAATATATAAAATGTGAGAGACTGTCCTAACTAATGTAACNTTTTGTTTTTGTAATAATTTTCGCCATATTTGTAGTTAATATATAAAATGTGAGAGACTGTCCTAACTAATGTAACTATCAGCTCCGTGCCTGATACACCAGTGGACTGTCTTTGCACAACTGGTAATGCTTCCAGACTCAGAACCAGGTAGCTTACAATATTAATTTTAACAGTGAGTGACGTGAACACAATAAACCAGTATCAGTGAAATCTGTTCAAAATCAGTGATTTACTGTACCAAATAACTATACTTACAGTCAGTGGTATTTCGATATTTTAAATAACCAAAGGCCTTATTTAANTAGTATTTAGAGACCCGTATTATTAATTGTCCGGGGATCATCTTGCTTAAGTATGGACTAACTTTCAGTCCTGACTGTGGGTAGGACTATCAGCGTATTAGAGTCAAAAAGAAATATGGTGAAATTAAAATACGATAGTTCTACTAATATTACATGCAAGTGAAAGCTAGATAAAGTTTACTACCCACAAAAAAATACGTTTAAGGCCGATTCTGTCAATCACTTTAGGCAAAAAATGTCAATTTAATAGATGAAACCTTCTGCGCCAAATATTAAGAAGGAAATGTAATAACAATACATCAATGTTTAGCTATAACAAGGCTTGCATGGCCTTTTGAATTTCTGTGCCTTCTCGGAGAATACATTTTTACCACATGTGATGTTAACATTTTCAAACAGAAATGTAATACAAATACGACTTCATAATACGTGTTTGTCACGTCTTGTATTTATTGGTAAGGGCTGTTCACGGTAAACTGAGCATTTTTTAAAACCCTGCTTAAGATCTAGGCTACTTGTATGGATATTGTGCATCCATACACAATATGCACAATTAACATTGCATGGGCGGAATCACTTTATTAATGCGTCAGTTAAGTGAAATTATAAAATTATCACAAAAATAATTATTTTAAAAATTTGCTGACATTTACGTTTATATTTATCAAAAAATAGAAAATGAAATTAATAATAGTATTATTGACAAAGTTTACCTAACACTTTTGTTTCAACGTTAATAAATGTAACTTATTTCTCTGCATCGTTATTAACTTTAAAGGCACATGCCAGTTAGCGTGTACGTTAAAATATATGAAGGTAGGAGCAGGGACATTTTCCACAGGTTAATTTGGAAAGTGCTCAGTTTATCTTGAACGGCTCTGTGGTAGCGTTCTCGCTTGCTGTACAAAACAGTGCTGGTTTGAATCTGCTGTGGATAAATATAATGTAATCCTTTTAGAATGTATTTTTGTTTTTATTTTGTACTAAAATACAACTAATTATCATTAAATAGTCGACATCCAAGTGAAAAAATCAATCCAGCCCATACCGATAGTGCATAGGTGTGTGCAATTCACTAAAATGTACGACAAAAAATGAACAAATCAACATGGAAGTATAAGATTAAAGAGTAANATAGGTGTGTGCAATTCACTAAAATGTACGACAAAAAATGAACAAATCAACATGGAAGTATAAGATTAAAGAGTAAAACAACATTAATATTTTCGGCTTCCATCCTGTGGTATTAAAATATATGATCGGGAATCAGATATAGTCTATAATAAAGTTTTAAAACAAAACAAAGTTTAAATATATTATGGTTTCAAAACGGAAAAAAAAAAGACGAATCAAAAGATGCATTTTGTCAACTTGTACTTCCTGACAAAACTGAGTAAAAAAATGTTGAAGCAATGAAAGATATTCGAACGCACAGTTAAAAGTTTGTAGGTTTGTACATTATCCACTCCACTACAGTGCCGCACACAACATTGTGTTAACGAATAAACATATAACGAAACACTAAATCATAGATGAAGCATTTAGTAGGCTGCATTTTACGGGAAGTTTNTGTTAACGAATAAACATATAACGAAACACTAAATCATAGATGAAGCATTTAGTAGGCTGCATTTTACGGGAAGTTTGGTTATAAGAAAAAGGAACAATATCTGTTTGAAATTAATGACTGAAGCTAATTGTAATGTGCGTGCTGTCTCAAGCGTGACTTTTCTTTCTTTTGAAAGAAAGTTCGCTTTAATTTGAACGAGAATCTGCATCGCACATACCAGAACATCTGTCAACAGTGTACTTCGACGATCCCTCAACTAAAGTTTGTCCTCTTGTGGTCGTGGTATTTTAATACGATAAAATTGGCTCACCCTTAGACCGAACTAACCTCAAACCAACTCCGAAGCAGATGATTTTTGGATCAACCCGGAACTACGACCTGGCTGTGAACAGAGGACCAATATCATTGAGTGATCGAGCAGTTTTCCTGCAGTCACTAAAAGTCTATGTACAAACCATAAATAGCCCCAAAAGGGAAGGAATAAAAATATTCAAAAACCCACAAGTTTTCCATCTATGCTGGACTCGCCTTGTAACAAATATGTAGATTTAACCCGTGCAGGGCACATTTTCTGAAGTGCGTAAAGTATAAATGTGGATTAATGAACCATTCCTTGATGTATCTTCATATATTGAATGGTGTAACTCGTACCCACGATCTTCCAGTTGTTTGGCAGGTACCCCGATGTCTACGCACCACCGGAGGATGGTTAGTTGGGGCAATTGCAGAATTAAATGCGAAACCTGGTCCCTAGTCGCCAATTGTTATAAGTGGGATAGTTAAAAAAAAAATTAAATTATTGCCTAACCTTTATTAGTGAAGGAGTACTGCGAAGTGCTGCGAGACCACGAAAGTCTTCCTGCCAGTGTTCAATAGCAATTTAAATCCTCATGGGTTCTGATGCGCAGCAAACCACAGGCTTTAAAAGGAAAAATGTCGTGCAAACTGCTAACACAATATACAGCTTACTTCCTTAGATTAGAGTATATATTTCAAGTACATTGCACAAAGCATACAACATTGCTGTTTCGCAAGGTTTATAGTCTGATGTGACTTTCTGCTGACAAGAGTCGCCTTTGTTCGCGCGCCATCCTCTACGAAAAAAGCGAAATACTCATTAGACAACCAGTTATAATCAGCATGCCAGAGTAATGACGAGAAAGAAGAGCTTTCCGGATGTTTCTTGCATCTGCCAGTATCTCTCTTATGTCCAGTCGCAGAAACAAAGTTTAGGGCGTGACCCGAGATCATTTTCCACAGGATCCAATATCAACGGCCAGAAAAGTTGCACAAACCTCATTCAATAAATTATATAAAATTATTTTGAAACTTGATCGCGAACTGCAAATGTTTTGTCACTTCTATCATAATATCGAGGTATTTAACAATACTAACTCATTGATTTTTATTTGAAATAAGTTTTTTGATCAAAAGAACTTAACTTAAATATATGTAGTTTGTGCTAGAAATATTCAATTCTGAAAACATTTGTGTCATATGTGCGAGTTATTCTTTTGTCTTTATATTTAAACAAAATGCAGTTGTATACTTGCAAATTTCGAACGTTTTATTAAGAAATGCTGATTGTTCTCAAATACCGCTATAAACTTAATATTTGGAACAAAAATTTCTTCTGAGTTTTTGCTTGTAAATCAATAAATATAATCACGAAAATATTGTAGAAAATAGTAAGTCTGTTACCACATATAAATAAAAGCAAATATATTCTACAAACCAAATAGTTATGAAATTCAATTTTTGTGTGACCACAACCTCTTTGCCATATTCAGTAATTAAGCTGAATACAAGTACTTATATTTGAAATAAGACATTTTATTGCTGTTTCCTCCCATTTCATAGCATCTTCAAAGAAAAACATGTTTTACGACATACCAAAAAATACAGAAAAAATGCCAGCTTAGGTACTCTCAGCGGAACACTGACGTCACGTTATTTTGGCTAATAGGGATTGAACAGTTTCGTCCGGGACAGTACTGCCACATTTAATATTCGGCTCAACCTCAATTCATGTGATCCAATATCAAGGAACCTCAGATTTCGAGTGTGTAACATCTATAGCTCTGATCCGTGGGTCATTTTTCAACCAAGATCAGAGTATCACTGTTTAAAGGGTGGAATGGCGGAACCACCGCACACGAGGGAACATCGCACGCATTTAGCAGGGCAAAAGTGGAAAACGAAAGTGTTGGCAACCAACCGAAACTACGCTGAAAAACGTACATTGAGAGTGCAAGCATCTTTAGCGCTCAACGAAACGAACCCAAACATAGCCGAAGTCTATCGTTGAAGCGGAGCGAAACGCGAATTGTCAGCCGAGCTCAAGTGGTTAACAAATACGGGCGTGAATTTTGTGTGTTATAACGTGATTTGTGGTAACGTTTACATATGGAGTATCTATTCACAGATAAGGACGATCATTTAAAGGCATTTTTAAGGACCTTCCTATTAAAACCAATTATGGTTATGGAAAATAATGACTAGACCTTTGTGTAAACCTACATGGAGGCCTACAAAACTACAAAAAAAGTACCACCAAGTACCACTCTCTTTCTTTGTAAATAAACAAGCCTTGATAATCACGAATGTCTCTGCAAAGNTACGGGCGTGAATTTTGTGTGTTATAACGTGATTTGTGGTAACGTTTACATATGGAGTATCTATTCACAGATAAGTACGATCATTTAAAGGCATTTTTAAGGACCTTCCTATTAAAACCAATTATGGTTATGGAAAATAATGACTAGACCTTTGTGTAAACCTACATGGAGGCCTACAAAACTACAAAAAAGTACCACCAAGTACCACTCTCTTTCTTTGTAAATAAACAAGCCTTGATAATCACGAATGTCTCTGCAAAGNAAAAAAGTACCACCAAGTACCACTCTCTTTCTTTGTAAATAAACAAGCCTTGATAATCACGAATGTCTCTGCAAAGAACTGGCTATCACTATGCATCATTTTCTGAAATAAACCCAATTGTCTACAGATGTTTGTCAGGTGATCCAGTTACAGAGAAAAAGAAACAGTTTGTAAAAAGACTATACGCAGGGCCGGATTTACCACTAAGCTCACTAGGCCCCGACCTAGGGGCGCACAATGCCAGGAGTCGCGCACGCTAAAAAAAAATATTTGTCTAATTTTAATATGTCAATAATATATAATACATACATGTATTTATGAGTTGATAGCTATCGAAAATATTAAACTTATTTACAATATCTTGTTAGGTTATTTCATTTACTTAATACACCCAAAATACAAAAATTTTATTCTCAAATTATTTTCATAAGTGATGTTATTATNTTACTTAATACACCCAAAATACAAAAATTTTATTCTCAAATTATTTTCATAAGTGATGTTATTATGCGATAAAATCCCCCCCCCCTCCACCTCTCAGTGGTATGAAGAGGGGGCGGCAAAAACTCTTGGGCCTAGGAGCGTCCAAACTTTAAATCCGGCCGTGACTATACGCTTGTGGAATTCCTAGAGTTCTGAAATACTTCTTTAAATTCTTCATGGACAAATATGATATACACGAGTTGTCTGAAGAAATAACTAAAATATAACCTTGAAAAGCCTTGTGTCAAAATTGATTATAAAATGGAAATACAGTTTGTCTAAAATAATTCTCAATGGCTTGAGTCTGCAATATCACTGCCATATCTTGTGCCGACTATTCAGTATCTAACCCACAGCGAGACAAACAAACGAGACAGGGGAGAGCTATCAATAATGATGGAAATATTACAAAAACTATTGTTTGACAACCCGAATAAAGTTGATAATATAAAGGGACTGGGCAGTACGATAATACAAAGGTTTTCTCATGTACTGTGAACTGTGTGGACACGGTCAAGTTGCCACTATGAAAAGATACAACAGTTTGAAGATTACTGTCTGGATAGAGAAAAAATTATGGTATTTATTTAAGGCTGGCAAAAATTATTAATGCCACATTACACAAACTTTTGTACATAGTCCTTGCCATCGCCTCCATGTCAATTATCAGAGGATATTTTGGAAGCGAGCCGTCTATGACTTGTGTGTGTGTGTGTGTGTATACACACACTATCTCTCTCTTTCTCTCTGTTCGTCTCGCATTAAAATCAATAGAGATATCCTACCATGGACGCTTGTGTCTTCAGACCCCGTGAATTCGGGAAAACGAAAAGTGAGTTAAAAACAACCGAAGCCATTTCCTACAGAAGTTACTTCTATGCTTTATATTCCACATTGGTTGACTGGACAAATAGTGGGTAAGGCGGCCAATATTGGTTTTGCCCATGTAAACGAGGATGATGATGGCGACGACTCTGCGTTTTAAATATGTACTTATTTCGTTTGTAGTTTATTCTGTACAACCGTTTACCAATATAGAATGAATATGTTACAATAACGTATATATTGTTTTCTTTCACACTAACATAAATGCAGCGCTTACATAGAAACGCCATGTTTTCAACAATTTACGCACACAGTACCAGTGTGCAACATCAACTTCAATGCACTGGAACCATTGTTTTTACACTTTACTATTTTTGTCCGGCTATAAGCGTGTTCTTTCCTTGTGTGGCGGTGCTTAGAGCCTTTTTGCTTCTGTACTTTAAAAACCGCCGATTCAGCACATACAAAGTCACAGTTTCCTAAAACGTCTTTGCGTATTTGTAAAGACGTTGACAGAAATTCGAGGTCAGTTAAAGTTGCTAACACAAGTATATTTCAAGCTATTTAGGGTAAATGTAGGAGAGATGCCCCAGCAGGAGAGATCCCCCAGCCTGTCTAATTCACAGAGTTCCCACCAGGCGCGCGGTCTGAATAGTTACGTGAGTACTTACCAGTCGGAGATAAGCGAGCAACGCCAAGTTACGTACAAGTTTTGTGTTTGTTAGTTAAGTTCTCTCCAAAAAGGTCAGTAAATATGTTATGTGAATTGTGTTATAATAGTAAGTGTATGCTGGACGTATGTCTCGTAGACAATAAATGTAAATCCTGAGTTTTGTGAACTTGAAGTTAAACTACGTTCGTTGCAGGGAACGTAACCTCTGTCGCAGCCATATTGCTCTATACACGTGTTTTAAATTCCCGTGGGGCATCTTTCCCACTCTAAAGGACAGATGCCCCAGTAGACTATGGGGGAGATGCCCCGAAATATGTAAACTAAGCTATTCCGTAATTTACACTAACAGAAAATTCTCATGACAACTTTGTTATCATCGAATCACTTTAAATCACGAAAGCTTGTTAAAAATTACAAACAACATTTAATAAAACTTTTTTACTATAAGGTTATGCTGGGTAATTATTTCAGTGTTGTGTTTTAATTTAAGAGGGAATAATCACTTTTGAACACACGCACGTGTGTGTCACGACACAATAATTAATAAACCTGTTACAAATCATACTTTTACTTACAAATAGTAATATTCCTGCTTACGGCCTATAAAATAACACACGCGACTGCAAGGAAAGTTGCTGTAATTGTTAAGAGCTGCACATAGTACGATTTCTGCTTTCAAATAACCGATGTGTTCTCAAGGCAGGTTGTAGTAGTGGTTACGAGTGTTCGAATATCATCAGTAGGGTAGTGGGTTCGAGTTTCACTTCCAGTAAGAGGTCTTTTTTTTCATTATTGTTACAATTTCCTCCAAGTCGTTGGGCTAAACGAGGTTCGTTAAAGCATGGATGTCTTAATTAAAAACAAAGTTAATTGCAATTTCCTAATATTATTTACAATAGCTATAAACTAAATTCTCTCGACATAACACCTCACAATAAATGTATATTTCTTGATATTTACGATTAATAAATTGAATCAGTACAATTTACAATTAATTCAAAGAAGTTTATGTAATTAGATAACAAAAAACACTCATAACAGGCAGTCTATCAAAACCTTATGAACTACTTTAAATTTCCTTAATTGACAGTTCCCATTTTTACAATAATGTCCGTATCACATGTTGATACAATCCCAACTCAGTTTAGTCGACATCTCACCAGTCCGCAATGTTAAATAGTTCTGCGAGCGCCGTCATGTACAGTAGCTTTCGCTCGACGGATTTCACGCCCTCTCGTCCGTTCACACCACAAAAACCTCGTCCGCCATCGTCTCGCAATCTCCCGTCGTCGTCCGTCCTTTTCACCGATGTCCCTCGCCACACTCGACTTCGTCCGGGTTACCGTATTCAGCAAAAAACTTTTACCAACAGACTACCGACCGTCCAGCTGCAGCTTCAATTTATAGTGTCGTCGGCGATCGCTGTACGACGGTCCAGATGTTAAAGAGTGTTTTCGGAATGAACAGACTTAAGGAGGGGTAGTGTTATGCGCTGGCGCTTGAACTAGACGCGAGCGCCATGCGTGGTCCGGATCTTGATGGGTGGGGGGTGATGCATCTCGACCCTCCCCAAGGCAGACCCGCTCGCGGTCTCGTCACCGGGTGCCGGGAATGATTGACAGCTGACCTGTCTGACGTCACAGCCCCTCCTCCTCCCACCTGCTGGAGAAACCGACAGTTTGGGAGGATGTACACTAATATTCTGGGAACTAGGAACCTTGGCGCAACGCGGCATTTGGAACAATTTCTGGGCAGAACTTATTTCAATTGAAGAAATAAAAATAATAAAACAAAGAATAGTGCAAAAGCAAAACAGGGAAGTTGTCAAGGAAAATGAAAGCTCAAGAAGTAGAAGAAGAAAATTAAGTTTTGGCATTAAGGATGAGTGACTCAGATGAAGAAGGAAACGAAATTTGTGTTGAGCGCTGGGAAAACTACACAAGAGAAAGTAGACTGGATTAAATGTGTTTCACGTAAAAAGTTGTTGCACCAAACTTGCAGTATGTATGGCTCCCAGTGTAACATTTGAGGCCGGGAAGCATAGGGCCAAAAAATAAAAATGCAGTACAATAGAAAAATTTAAAACATTTGAATTGAATAAGTGGATTCACAACACTATTTTGTTATCATATAGTGTATTTTTATTAAATCTTTCTTGTGGGGCATCTCTCCGATATGAGGCATCTCTCTCATATAGGGCGGGGCATATCACCCATAGCAGGGAATAGATGGCTAAAATACGTATCTTCACATATATATTATTATATATTTTAACAAGTGTAACATGATAATGAATATTTTACTTTTAATATTTAAAGTACATTGAATGTATTAAAACATAGAACAGTCCTGTTAAGTTATTGTGTGATTTTGTAACGATTTTTTTCATTAGGTTGGGCATCTCTCCCACATTTTACCCTATGTTGATAAAAGTCCTCCTTCGATGATTAAGATAAATTATAAAAACACTAAGTTCTTTAAATTATTTCAGTTGCAGTGTCCTATATCTGGGTAGTTGTACAAGGAGAAGCTTCGTTGGTTTGTACTGTACATAGCACAATAAAGCGTTCAATATAGGCAGTCCCCTCACGTGTGGGAATTATCATTCTCTGTTGAAACTACATTTCGCAGTTTCGTTAACTGCTTCTGCAGTTTACATTAAGTAAAAACATATTCCTATATGTCCCGATATATGACAGACAGCAGTACAGTTCCGAACAAAATATGTATTTGTTGCAACGTCTAAAATTATATAACAACAGGCGCGTGTACTTGACGTTTATCACGCAGCTTGATTTCAATGTTTACATTTTTTTTTATTAAGGAAATGTTAGAAAAGTTTAAGTGGCTGAAATTGTTGGCTGGGATGTATGTCGATAAGGCCCAGAGCACGTTGCAAAAGGGCGTACTTGCTACGTTGTTGTGATGACGGGGCTGGGGAGGGCAGGGCTGCCTACACAATGCAACCTCCCAGGCCCGCAGCACCGCCCCCATCCTCCCGCGCTCAGCGGAGGTAAGGTCCGCAGCTCAACAAAACAGTCGGACAACTCATTCCGAAGAAATGGCTGGGCAGGGATAATTTATGTCCCGGACACCGCTGGAATTCCAAGGAGAAACTTCGGAGACCCTGCTCCCCTCCCCCCTCCTCCACAAGATATTTCCTGCTGGAAGAAGGAGGGGGTTGAACAGATTCCCCTCGTTTGTTACCCTGGGGAGGCTCAATTATCATAAATATCGGGGCCAAGCCAGGAGACGCTTGTTTACAGCGCGCGCATAGAATGAGAGCCGGCCGTTAAGCGGCTGTCACGTTGCGCGCAGCCGAAATGACCTCAACTGTGCAAAATAATAGGTTACTTCGCTGCTTGATTACATGTGTGGAGGTTCTTTTGCAGTTTAAATATGAATGTAATATGTCCACTGTAAAACTGGCTAACAGCTTTCTACCTACGCAAAAAAAAAAAAAAAAAATATTTTCATCATCTAAGTGAGTTGAATAGAAAAATATAATTAGTCTATATTTCTGACTAACACTATTCATCTTGTAGACGTTGCATGTTCTGTGATTCCAAGCAAAAAAATATAGCCTATGTTCTGTAATTTTTGCATATTCACAAATAAAAATCAGGTTTCAAACATGTGGCAAACACACAAATAATAAAAACTAATTCACATGCGCAAATGACACAATTTACAATAGGAAACATGTTCTCATGAACTATCTAAAATGGCTCCCGACTTAATCATACAGAGATAAAAATGCATGTTTTTTATTTGTGGGTTATTCTGGGGTTTTGTGATGAAAATTTTGTTAGACACTCATAATGTGTATAACAATAGTAGGTGCAATACTATCACGTCCCTTATTAAGTTCTCTGGATAATTAATCTTATTTGTGTCTCCCTAAACTAGCTAAATTATAATTTTGACACGTTAGAACCATTTTAAAAATAAACTACATAACTTTCTCGCATTCTGAAAACAGACACTTTGCATCTTATTAAGTGATTTCAATCACTGGAATGCTACTCGCTGAAAATTCAGTTAGTAAGTTGCTGTGGATAGGCGAGTAATTGGCGTATCAAATTAGTTAGAAATAAATCAAAAATATTGTTAAGTAAGTAAATTTAATCACTTCAATCATCGTTGGACAGTGATTCCAGCAGAACCGTTTTCACTGGCTCGCAGACAAATTTCACTGACCGGAACTATTTTCTCTACTTCGATTTCAGTTTTATCAGGTGACACAGGAACGGATGTTTGAAGCCTGTCCGTTAATGAAACGTTATTTTTTGACTCCACAAGACCTTATCTTATGTAGTTTGTTCGTGGCTAAGCACTTTCAAAAATAAAAATTTGAGAAATGTTCCTGCCCGCGTCTGCATAACGTAAAATCTGATTGATTCACATATAGTATTGTTGGTAGGATATTACGATAAAAGAAGTATTAAAATTTTAATGTTATTGTTGAGTGCTGTAAAGAATTTCTGTATTAATACAAGGAATTATTTGAACCATAGTTGTGGAATTGGTTCTTGTAGCACTGCAAGTAAATCATAGAAGATTTTACGAAATATTAATGTGGGTTGTATGAAACTAATGTTGAATTTTAACAAGCAGCTACTGTAGAATTAAAATGTATTATAAATTTGGTGTTACATAAACAATTTTTGTGTTTCATGCGCTGTTAAGATACAATATTGGAGAGTTACAAGAATATCTTTGGCTTCTAGTTTCCAAAGAATTGTTCGTAAAGGATAGAAAATTTTTTTTATCGTAAATGTTAAAAACAGCTAATTTTTTTTAATTTTGGTAACTATATTTCTTGCTATTTCGGTTTATGCAACTGGTGGAAGGGCAAACAATGGACGTAATGAAGAAATCAAGATGGACTTTCATAACTGCTCAGTGAACTGTGAAATTGCTCTAAGCGTATGTATATCTGCATGTATTCTACGGGATATTTTGTTAAGATGATCCCATTAACCTCTGTTACAGACCATCAAAAAGGTTTTAGTGTTATCACTCATGTGTTGCTCGAAGAATTATGT
>NQII01002391.1:98355-136225 GCA_002778355.1 Clitarchus hookeri
ATAACGATGGTTAATACTACGCGAGTCATCATTGCACGTAATTTTTCTTGCCCATGTATCTCAAAAATGCACATAAGCTCAAATAAATTATATCGGTCTTTAACATATAAAGGATGAAACTAGTTTTCACCTTGCATTTAGCGATTGCATCTGTGAAAACTATAACTCCCAATGTTTAAATCGTAGCGAAGTTTATTTGAAGGCAAGCGTATTGTACAAGGATACTTGTCTTCAAATCCCGGTAAGGAATGAATCCGTATGTCGCTTTTGAATGAGAATTAGAAAAACACCTCTAATAGCTTACCAGCAACTGCCGGACCATTAAAGCAGCAATTACAATACAAATTTCTTCATCGCCAACCTAAGATGATATAATTAGTTTTTTTTTTTCACTGAAAGTAAGGATTATGTTTAGTGTTCTTATGAACTCAACCCCGTCCGAAAAGAAAAACAGATAATTGAGAGGTAAACCTGTGCGAGACTACGTAACGTCATTGTTAGAAAGCGTGTCCGTAAAATTACGGAAAGCACTGGTTACAAATTACCCAGACATCTTCCTGAAATTACGGACTCTTCGTTATTTTCAATAAATTTCTCTCCGTAGATTTCACATAAATCTCCGCGAATTCACGAAATGTGTCCATAAACTTGGAAGTTTTTTTCTTAATCTGCTCTATATCAAAAGGGGCGACAAAAATCGTTATCTGGGTTTTTCACTGCGTATAAAAATGACTGTAAAAACTTTAAAAAAATTTGTCTGATAACAGGATTTAAACTCGGAAAATGTAATCGAATGCCTAGCATTTTATCCACTCGCCTACCACACTGTTACAAAAATATTTGTAAATAAGGCATACATATAAATGATGTATGTACACACCTCGGTCATATTAGAGTGCTTGCAAGTTTGTTATTTTATTTCAGTTATACAAACAGGGATAAGGAAAAGAGATATTTTCCCGTAATGTGCTTCACTGTGCACAACAGAGAAATTAAACAAAGTTTACATATTTTGTCCCGTAGTGGGATTGTAACACGAATCGACAAATTAACAGTCAATAACTGGAACCACCCATATACCACATGATATCCTCTGGATATCACAATTACATCCACAATATCTTAGTCATCTAAGTCCTGAAGTGATTCTCTTCAGGATATCCGTTGGATATCTGGTAGTGGATATCCATTAGATGTTACAAAACCTGCAATGGCTATTACTTATTTTAAGTGTCTAAATCTGAAGATGTCTATAGGATATCCACAATATCTTTATTCTTGTGTGGATATTGGGCGGACATTTGGATATATTTTAGCAGTCTTTTGGCTGTAACTTTGCTATTCCTGGATGTCTCTGGATATCCAGAACGTCTCTAGGGACATCCATTAGATATTCTTTGGATGTCTGTGTGCTATATGGGCACTCACCTATCACACCTTTACACGAAGTACTGTATTTCGTAAATATGGATTTTACACGAAAGTGATGAATTCGCCTCTTAATTTCAAGGTAACGAATAAATAGTTTTATTTTTCGTTGTGTGCGTATTCCATAGCGCATAAAGAAAATTTTGTTCAGTAGCGGAATTTGAAAATGAATCAAAGAATTGGCACTCCATAAGTGGTTTGCCACTCACCTAGTACGATTTTACACGAAGTAGTATTCTGAAGATGGTATTTTATATGCTTCAGATATCATCGGCATTGTTCGTGTCTCAAAGTCGAATTCATAAGAATACTACGATCTTCCGCGTTGTATATTTACGGAGCACATTTCCGTTATTCGTCATTACGGAGTGCCTTTCCGTAAAATAACTTTACATTTCCGTAAAAGTTTCCGTAAATCTATAGAAAATTCAAAGAGTGTACCTAAGCATCATGATATATGTGTATATTATACACAACACACATGTATATACGTAAATACAAAACAATTTTGGTATCTATATGTATGTTAGTGAATCCTATAACATAAATGATTCACACTTAAATATTAAATGATTGAAATTATGTATTTTATTTAAATTTGAGCAAATAGATTTAAAAAAAAAAAAAAAAGCTTACTTGCCAAGCGTTTTAACATTATTTGTCTAATGAAATCATACATAACTTTTAAAAGATTATGGTACCATTATTAACAGGTATAAAAATTTCTTGAGTATAGAAATTTGCTCCCTCAGTTTGTAGAAACATATATTTATTTTATTATAAAATTTGTTCTGTGTTCTTCTTTCCTCAAAAAAAATATCCCCTGCTTAGTGACAATTCTATATGAAATACATAATACACTTTATTCCGATAGTTTAAAAGCAATTATTCAAAATATACTGTTTAATCTTTCGAAGTACTAAAAAAATAGTAACATAGCCATCTTGCCTACTTAGCAACAACATGTACAATTTTATTTGTCATAACTATACAAAGAATGTTAATTAAAACCAAGTCAATCTCCATAGTTATATAATTTAAAACCACAACATTTATCAAAGCATTTCTGTATTATGAAAACCTACAAAGCCGATCGCCCATAAGGCAGTTTTCTTCAATTCATTATGTTATTTTAACATAATGTTTCAAACTAATTTTTACTACGTCGTATTAAAGGTAACATTCTTTAAACACGTCCTTCGTCTACTTAAATACCGTACTTACACACATATTTAATTTGTAAGCTGTAATCTACATTTGCTCTCGAGCAATCCAAAAGGGCCAGTATTTAACCTGAAGAATTGCTCTCCCCCCACCCCCCAATTGTTTTCAACATCATTCTCGTTTATGCGGAGACTTTGCAATAAACGCGACGTATCAGCAACGTCGTTTAAACTATTTGACAAATAAATTTTCATTCGTGGAAAATAGTTTACGAAGGAATTTTAGCTTGTGGAAAAGATTCAACAAAGAAATCTTTGGTATAGGAAACCGTTAACAAAATAATCTTACTTGCATGATTTAGTAACGTACATATACGTTTTTTTGTAACCAGTAGCGCATGCGTTGAGCGCACGTTATGGCTGCTTTCTTTCCGCTGCCAGATTTTTCACCCAAGATGGCACCAAGTAGTAATATGAGGACGCACACTCCTACGATATTGCCAACTCTTTTCCAGACATTGCCATCTGAAGTTCTTCAACTACCTGTGTGGGCGTGACATGTGACATCCATTATGGCCCCAGGCAGGGCGGCTTTATTGGTGAACCGTACGAGGAGGCCCCGCGCAGTTCAGAAGTTGAATACTTCACATAAAGGTCGTGCGTGCTGGAAGCAAGGTGTTCCAGCAGGTTATGTTGATGGCAGTTGCCAGGTGAAAAATGTATACATATTTGCTTCTAAGAACATATTTTCAGGCGTAGTAAACTCAGGCAGCCAGGACATTTTCACGTTGTCTCAGTATCGATACGCTGTAATCATCGATTAATGAAACCGCGCTCGCGTTTCGTTCTGAATTGTAGCAACGATCTTCAGAGACTCAACAGTCTGAAGAGCAAGATGACTCAGTATGTGCCGTGACAGGCATGGTGTCGTACTGCTACAATTGAAAATCACTACTTTCATGATACGCCACACCAATTATCACATCATATTATTAGAGATCATTGTCAGATCCGCATAGGTCCTATAAAAATGGATTTATGGGAGCAAACCCCTCCGTACCGTCTCAAGACGTTTTTCATTTCACAATTTCATCACAAACATCCGATATAGCCGGAATGGTAGGCCACTCAGAAACACAATAAGCCATAAACTTTTCTTAGTTTTTAACCTTCAGGGTTTTATTTGTTATTCACATTTACATTATTCATTCCATTAGTAGGAATTTCGTTTGATTAAACGTATTCTCTTATGATATCCCAGCATAAAACCAGTTATTTTAAGTTTCTTCAGTTTAGTTTTTTTTAATTTGCGTGTATTTACTCTTGCAGTTATTGTTCAAGTGTAGTAGAAATCTAGATGCCTTAATATTTATATCAAGAAGACACTAACTGTTTCAGTAAGAATACCGTTAGAAAAAATAACTAATTTTTCTTCCTGATTACCATATACCTGTTTATGAAAAGCAAACTGAGGTTCCAACTTGGATAACTGGTGCTTAGAAAGATTTGTATTTTCTCGTTATGTTCAAATCCTTCCTGTCAAAAAGTCGAAACTACGTGCCCTACACGTCACTTGATAAAGGCCTGGCTAACAGTCACTATGCCCATGGGAATGTTAGTTTTGCGAGTAGTAAAATGGCAAACAGTGCACAGAAAAGTATAAAAAGGTTTTCCATGAATCTTGAAACAAATGCAGCGTCTTATCTTATCTATAAATACAATGTGTTAATAAATAAAGACATATTGAATTTAAAGAGAATATTACCAATAGCGTTAGGATCCACTCGTGGATCTTGCATCTGTGACCAAGTCAGCGCTCTCATCTGCGGAACGAGAGGAGACACACCTGCGACGGCCTATTCGTCGTAAGAGGAATATCCGCCGAGCGAACGGCGAGCACAAGGCGACGTTCCTTCACCGTTATTTCCCGCTAGCGTCATTAATAATATCACGCGGCGGCACGTCTCGGCAGGGGGTCGGTGCCACCCCCGCCAAGTTGCTAAAATCATTCTCTCCCGAGAAACAACCCCCATGTCCCTTTGCCCAGCCCCTGGGAGACATACCACCTGCGTTCCTCCCCCTCCCTCGCCACTTCACAGCTCCTACCTCACCGACAGTCGTTTCCGCGGGAACGGGCGAAATCGGTCAGAGGACACAAAGCGCTTTGCCAACACCTGGTGGCAGGACTCCGAACTACAAGGCACAGCATCATCCACCACACCTCGCGACCTCATTCACCCTCGCACTACCCAGCAGGGGTTCGAGAACGAAACGTATTATTTTTGTCCGCCCCCATCCTCGCCTCCCAGTTGTGTCATTTTTAAGAAGAGAAAGAAGGCGAAAGAATTATTATCATTATTAAAATTTTTTATTCGGTGTTCGATGATGGCGCGAGGGGGCATGGGGTCGGGTTAGGTAGAGAGACGATCCCGCGCGGGGCCCTTGAGGTCGCCGTGAGGGTTGGTGCATGCGCGGGCGAAACAAAACACAAACCATTCGATAATCACGAGACGAATTGTTCGTTCCTTTCTCTTCATTTATCTCTAGTCTTGTGATAAATTGTTTTGCAGATCTCATTGTCTTTCAGTCTGCTGAGCGCTTGGTGAAGCCGTACATTGATGGATATGTGAGTAGTAAATAATCTACACTTAATACACCTCAAGCATTGTCGTTTGCGTGAACCGATAATTTGATGTAAAATATCAACTCCTATACATTTGTAAATAACATTTATACTCCTTAAATAATTTTAAAAATGAATGATAGAATGTGATAGAATACATACAACTCCATAATTCTGACTATATAAGCTTACGAATATAAAAATCTTACTTGATTAAGTACCTTTTTATTTCACTATAAAATATTATTTTTAGGTATGAGTTAATACAACTTAATATGATTAATGCTATCTTTGTTTTAAAAATAAATTTAAGAAACCCCCTAAGGTGGCCATCTGCCTAGCCTAGAGGGTGCGTAAAGAAGAAACTCTATTTTATTCCATATCTAATGCGCCTCCCTATCCCGTAACTCTTGCATCTTGTACTTTTCTAGGCATACAGAGAGGTCACCCTATAACAGGTAGATGATATCTTCTGACGTTAGTTTCAATAAAATATTTTGCACGAATTCTCACATTTAGACGTTGAGTAGAGAGAAATAATTGTATGACTTGCTCCTTAAAAAGTGGTCTTCCCTGGTGACTGTTGTGTCTACATACATACAAGATGCATGGTTCAGTTGAAAATGCACGTGTTAGGCAACACACATTCTGTTTTGAGAGTTACGCATGGATTTATCGAAAACCGTTCACCTGAGGGTTTTCGGACAGGACATATTTTTTTGTTAATTTAAACGTGTAGATTCGTAAGAAGTCTTAAACAATTGCGTACATTGAATACACAAAGTTTTATCCAAAAATAAGATGCCAACCACAATTTCCTCTATGAAGGGGAATGCTATTACCAACAGCGTTTCCAAAGTTGTAAGAACTCAGCTGTACAAAACACCATTCACCAATTTTTTCTTAATCTGAAGTAGTTTCCGATATATTAAACAAAAAATATTTTAAAATTTTTTTATGGGCGATAACTTTTTTAATAATCACTTTGAGGGAAAAGTGATACTTATACTTTCGTATTTTTTTAAGGTACAGTAAAACCTTCTGGAGTTTGTCGGTGTTGTTCAAAAACACCCGATTTATATTGCCATGATTCAGTAAAGGCGCACAAGCCTATCAAACTGCAACGATGCATCGGTATCCCGGCCAGGCGAAGAATCCCAAACACATTACAACAATAATAGTTTATAAACCACATCAGTGAAGCCCCAGCGGAGCTCCCCTCCCGGCGGCACGGTATTTGGGACAATTACGCCACCAGAAACTATATAATACGGCAACACTTTGCACGCGAGGTCTGTCAGCCTGTCTGTCTGTGGACCCACGCCGAGATGAAGCCATCAAGATGCAGCTTGGCGTGCCTCTCGTCGCTTTCCGACTCACCACTCAGCCTACGGCAATGGTATCATTCAGGTTTGTCATATCTTGTCATTGATTAGGACTTCCCTCGCCAATAGCTTATAATTACTGTAATTCCTAAAAAGTGAATTTAATACCTGTTCTGTCTTCATAACTAACTTCAGTTCTTCGATCATAATAGTATAAACCTTCCACAATCCCTAGACACAAGTATAACATATTAATAAACATAACAATATGTAAATATAAAGGTAGGACACATATACTTATATGCTATTTGCTGTATACTATATAAATGAAAAAAATGTGCCTTAGACAAAACATCTATTTCACACAATGAAAAGATTTCGTCATTTCAAAGATATAAAATGGGTATCAAAATTAAGATATGTTTGTAATCTATTTGTAAGTATCCTACATGCGTGGTATAAATTTACTAAAACGCGACATCGACGGGAAAAAATCTGAAACAAAATTTGTACTGTGAAAATGAAAAAGTTCTCACTTTAACCACATACCATTTCTCAGGCATGCAGACCACCCATCTTTTTGTAAGCTAGTCTATTCTGGCTACAGCCAAGTTCACGTAGAGCAAGCGCCTCTTGCGGCTCTGTAAAGGAGAGTTGTTGGCAATATAAGGTGGTGTGGGGAGGGGGCGGGGCAGAGTATTACTTCCTGAGCGATCCCATTAGCCTCATTTGCGGTCCATTGTCGGAGACTCTCCTCCTTCTCCTCCGCAGCATCCTGTCACCCCGCTCGACTCACCGGTGGGTCGCGAAGATCGTCTGCCCCGACTCCATCTAGCAGTCGCCCCCGCCATCATTATGGTCTTCACGGGGTGGAGCGGGGTCGAGTCCTTTAAGATCCGCGGATAAATCCAATAAAAAACGTAATTACTTCCTCTGTATCTATTTCTGCGGTGTCATCAAGCTTCATTCAGAGCTCCCGGGGACAATATGTCCAATCCAGTCCCTTCCAAGTGCCCTGTTCCTTATCTGCCCCACACAGCAGGTTTGCAGCTATCAGCTGCATACAGTATACAACAAAGGACAAATTTTATCATTACGGATATCGTTCCTAGAAATTTTGTTTTTCGCTACTAAAAGCAGTGAAATTCTGCGTATTGCTAACACGGTCCACTTTCACATATTTGCTAATCGGTACATACCAAATAACTAGATTACAGAAATTATAGTACAGCAACTGATTCGATCGTACTCCGTGTAGTACGCCGTTGTAGCCAATAAGCCAAAATTAACTGGAAGAAGTGAATACCTGCTTTAATTTTAAATTTTGCCTTGTTAGTTTTACAAACGAGCATACGATGAGAGAGACCCTGCCTGTGCCTGTCCACAATCTTCAGGGTAACGTTGCATTTCATCACACAGTAACTTCCTACTTTAGTAATGTGCCACGCTTTGTATGAACGCCACGTATGTGGAGCTTTTGCCCTTTCTGATAATTTAACAGAAGTTTAAAATTCGTGTTATAATTACCAGGTGCCGCTTAGTCGGTAATAAATTATTGAAATCAAATAATAATCGGTAAATGATAATACTATACTAATTACTGACATGTTTGCATATTTTTGCACCTCAACCAAAAAAAAAAATTACTTTTACTTCGGGAAATGTGTTAACTTCACAAATTGTATGCGCACCATCGCCATTTTCTGCAATCAGACAACTAAGGTCTTACTTATGTATGTCATCCAAAAATTTCTTCATTTTTCTGTACGTATATAAGAGTGGATATGTGACGATCATTTCTCTTAGCGGATATGTTTACCTAATATTCAAATCTTTCACGTCACACCGTCTCGTATATGTCTTGTCTTCGTTTGAAACTTTCCTCACTCTAAGAAATGAATATTAGTTTCAGAACCACTTAAAATGTTGCTTGTATACAAACTATAACTTCTTCTGATTCCCTTTTCAACTACTGTATCCCCTGCAATGTATAACTGAACACAACAGCGCATCTCCATGGTTTCGAGCACTCACACTTAGGATTCAAGTAGGTTCGACCATCCTCCTATAAAGTAAAATTTTATAACCTTACTTTGCAGAATGGAAAAATTCAAGAAACAGAAAATCTAAAACGACCACATGAAATTACTGGTAGTATACTCGTAGTGACAGTCGCAGTAAGCTCCTAGATCAGAAAAGCGACATTATTGAAAGCTCATTTGGGTTTATAACAACTTTCGAAAATGTATTATAAATTTAAAAGAAATGACGCGCAAAAGTAAACACCTTATAGAATAAATTATTGTATTTTAATATTTAGGCTGGCGTAAAAAAATTATTTCAGGATGAGTGATTTATCACTTGTAACAAACACTTCGATCCGCACAACAATTACAGTGCTAGTTTTTAGCCTACTTTCCGCAGGAAAGAAAGGCTTATGAGATCGCTTTCCTGTCTGTGTGATTGCGTGTATATGTGTGTCTGTGCATGTGTGTCCGACCCTTTCAATGTTTGAACGCGTCGAAACGAATTTTGACCACGTCAGGCACTACTTTTAAATTGGCGTCCCTTTTAATATTTAGGGGGAAATGTCATATCTCGGAAGCCCTTTCGACTGATTGAAATCAAATTTTGTATACTAGCAGAGCATCAAGTAAGCATTAAATTTTTTAATGTATATTGTTGTTGATAAGCCATTTTGGAAAATAACACCAAATGCATAAATAATGATTTTACGTTATATCTCGAAAACTTATTAACCAATTCTCACCAAATTAAACAGGTAAGTAATATTATGATAGAGCAAGTAAACGTAATTAATTAAAATTGATTAGGTACTTATTTTTAAATTGGCGTCCACACAAATATTTTAGGTTTATTTGTTATATATACCATTCCATTTTAATCAATTTAGATCAAATTGTGTTTACTGAAAGTATCTGTTACAGGCATAATATATACCAACACATAACCACTCTTGTCAGCCATTTTGAAAGACCGCGTCATACGAATATATAAAGTTATTATGTCATATCTCGGTATAAAACTAACCAATTCCTACCAAATTTGGCAAACAAGTATCTAGTAATGCTGCAGGCGATGATAAATAATATGTTTGAAGCATCTCAAGCACTGATTTTTAAAATAGCGGCTATAAAGCCATTTAAGTTTAGAATGCTATATCGTCAAAACTATATAATCAATTCCAACTGTACTTTGTATGCTGGCAGTAGATATTACATCTGTCAACTGTATCTACATGGAGAATCTTTTGTCCTCCATTTTGTAAGATATAGCCACGCGAATAAATAAATTTTTTGTTTCATAACGCGAGAAACAATTGACAAATTCCTACCAAATTTAGCAAACATATAGTACTGCAGCAGGTGGTGTAAACTAGTAAGTTTTAAGTATGTCAGGCACTTATTTTCAAAATGCTGGCTATATAAATAATTTAGCTTAGTATATTGTATTAAAGAAAACAATTAAACTTAAATTTGTATGCTGGCAGTAACTATCACAACCATAAAATTTGTCTACACAGAGTCTAATTTTATGTAATTTTGAAAGATAGTCCCACCAAAATAAATAAAGTTTTTATCTCACATCTGGGAAACACTCAACTCATTCTTACAAAATTTTGTGAAGATGTTGTACTGTGTTAGGCCATATTAATTTGTTCTTTAAGTATGACACTTATTTTCAGAATGACGGCTATAAAATAATTTTATGCCATATCTCGAGAACCAATCAACCGATTTCCACCAAATGTTATACTGGAAAATTTGATCTAATTTGTACCATACTGTGCAAACCATAAATGTCACAGAAGGCCATGTAAGTTTCATAATTTAAATTGATCAGAAAATGATGTTCATAATGGCGGCTTCATAAATCATTTAGGTAAGTTTGCTATATATATTAAAAAAAGAACCAAATTCAACCAAAATTAGTATGTAGACAGTATACATTAGAAGCATCGTATATAGAGCCTCTTTTTGTGAAATTTTGTACAATAGTATCAAATAAGTAAATCAAGTTATTTATGACATATCTCAGGGACCAAACAATCGATTTCCACCAAATTCTTCACACAAGTAGCGTTACGGTAGGTTATGTAAACTAACAGTTTTGAAGTGGCTCAGTTTTTTTTTCTCATAACAATGGCCCTGTTAATCATTTATGGTAGCAAACCCTATCATTCGAACAATTGGGCTGAATAAGTCCGAAGTTGATGCTCCGAATTCGACCTCCATAATGCAGTAGATTGTTATAGCTTTCATAGAAGTCAAGTCCTATCTACCAATTCAGCTTTTAATAACATATTTAAAAACTGACTGCATCCATGTTGAGAAAAATAGACTCATTAGTTATAAAAGTAGCTTCTTGTTAAAAATAAACTGATATGAGAGGTTTTACACTTATTGAAAAAAAAAGTGCATGGAGCAAAAACAGACTTCAGAGAAATGGAAAAGTAATAACAAATATCGATGTTGCATTCCTACCCATATCTGTACTACCCGCTAACATTGCTTTTAGTAGAGCATCAATACACCATCCCAGTCTTCACAATACGCATAGTCAAAAAAAAATTATCGCCTATGTTTGCAGTGTAAATATACTGTTCTATTCTCAATGTGTTCTTCCTATTACCCTCTGTTATACACATGGTTTCACTCCCTTTCAGCCCCTGATGTTCACTCATAAGTGTAAAACTATTGGGCATAATGTAATGAAATGTGCTACTGACATATTGTGGTGTATGAGAATCACTGTTACTTCACAGAAAGTGTTTGAGTTGGTCGCAATTCTCATCAATGCATGCATACACACACCTCTCCATCTTATGGGGTTGTAGCCCGAAAACATTAGGCTCACAGCATAAATTTTCCACAGATTTACAGTTCAATGACAGTTTTAACTTTACGGTATACATCCCTTTTCAGAATGTTTCATAAAAATAAATGTGGTGGGGTAAGGTCAGTCATCTGGGCGGCCAAAGTCCTGTGGCAATTATTTGATCTTCAAAGAAGGACACAATTTCTCTCATAATGGCGTTGGAAGTGTGGCAAGTGGCGCCATCCTGCTGAAAATAGCCAGTAGGGAGTTCCACACCATCCAACTGATTCATAGACTCTTTGAAGATACATAGACGTCGATATCCACTGTTGTGTTGAAAACGATGAGGCCAATAATAAGGCGACTTGATGAAAAAAATTGGAATATACCATGGTATATTCAAATTTTTTTCATTGTGAAGTGTTTCATCATGAGGTGTGTGAAACAAAATGAAGTATAGCATGAAACTGTGTTCAGTAGAACCTGCCAGACGATTTGGTCTGACACTCGTTGGGTGGGGAAGAGGCTTTCATATATCTGTCATCCGAGGGCCAGCCATGTGGCAAAGACACATTTTTAAGGATCTCTTATAATCGTCCTTCGCCACATCACAATCGAAAGAACCAATATTCCGAACAACAGGTCTTGAAATATGTCTTCTCTTATAATAACGTGCTCGCCCCATGGCTCTGTGAATGTTAATTGGGATTCACAACAACTTAAAACTCACTGCTCCAGAACAAGGCTGGCCTACTACTGAGCATTCCACGGCAGCGCCCAGTAAGACTAGGCGCTAGCCGCAACTGGGGGCCCATAAGAGCAAGGTTACATTATCAAAGAAAGGACTTCCGGGAGAACTGATAAGAACTTCCGGGAGAACTTCCGGGAGCAGTGCTGCACGTCCCATCTTGCAGCTGACGTTCAAGGTCAAACTTGTTTTCTAACATGTTAAAGGGATCTGGGGTATGCAAATAAAATACTTATTACATCTTACAATTCATTAAGCAAAATACGCATACTGTAATGAGAATTTTTCTTCCGTAGGCACTGATTTTCACCTGTAAACACCAGTGTGTACATTTATACCGATTAATTTTTTGTCTCACATTGCTCTTGAACTCTCATTTGTCTATGTCTTCCATTTGTTCAACACATGTTGTGCCTCGGTGGTCTAGAACGAGACACCATGATATCAACCCTGGCAGCTAAGTAGTTAATTTCACTGTCCAGTTTCTCTAAAACATTCTTGATGCTGTTGTATCATGTTCGTGGCACATTCCAGCTGCCTGCACTACACATTAAGCCTGGGGGAGTGGTGAGAGGAAGGAAGGGGATGGCACTCGTCAAGTCGATTCGTCTTCCAGTGCCCGAAGCATTCTGCAGATTTCAGCGACGGCATCTACGAAGAAACCAACAGCAATGACATCTCGGGCCTCGTCAGGATACCCTTACAACAAAAGTTGAGCGAGCAGCACTTTGTCCCACTGTAGTTATTGCAATGGTTCCCTTGCTCGTTTGACGTAGTTGCATGTTCAAGCATGTCATATATAAGACAGACAACAATCTTTGAAGCATATGTACACGCCGTGAACCAGGATGGAATTCTCGTGACTATACCTTGTTGTCCGGGAGGTGGGTTACTCTCAGCAGTGGGGTCTACAAAATATATGTGACGGGAGCAGCCCGCTATCCTTCACACTAGTCATTTAGAGTGACGACGATCTCAAACTGATGCTGACATTCATCATGGTGAACGGCCATTGTGAACAGCGAGTTTTGGGGTGGTCACTTTCCCTATCCGCAGCTCTAAAATACCAATTCCGAACATCTGCGAGTGGAAACCGAAGTCAACAATTGTGGGATGCTTTCGGAAAGGGGATGACCAACGTACCAAAGCTGCGAGAACGTTGTTCATTTTCAAATTAAAGCAGATACCCAGTAGCCCTCGCGAGGCTGCATCCTCTCCGTACCAGCTACACGCCTTTTATAGAAAAAAAATAGGTGCCCGGAACCAAAACGGTGTTATCCTAGAGAAAGAAGGGGTAAATACGCTCTCCAGTATAATACGTACGGAGGCGGACATAAAGTTCTATACAGCCTACATAATGTGGCGTGAGTTGGAGCTCAGGAGCACGACCTTGATCAGGCCGGCAGTGATTGTCTGCCACAGCGAGTGACGAACTCCGCCCTGGCTTGAGGAGAGTGTGTAGATGCGCTGCCCGCGCCACCAGGTGAGACGAGGCGCGTAGCTGCGGCCCGGGAATGCCTCGCGGTTCGCCAAGTGAAGCTAATTAAGAAACACGCGGTTAACCAAGCGCGGCGGTAATTACGGCCCAACTGGGGGCGGGGGCACTCTTGCGCCGTAACTCTGGTAGTAATGGCCGGGGAGGTATATATTGGAGCCGAGTTATGAAATAGCGCCGCGTTGCGTTCGTTATGAGTAGCAGTATATCTGGCGTGGCCCGGTAGGAGGTCCTCTGCCCTTACTCACTCACTCTCCTCTCCCCCTCAAAACATCCCACATCACCACACGCAAAAAAAAAAAGAGCTTGCAGTCGGGATGTGCTCCAGCACGCGACGAATTTATGAGAGCTCAGCTTTTATCCTCCGATGCTCCGGTCGAGAGGACGATTTGAATTGTGTTGGTAAGTTACAAGTTAGTAAAGGCTGTTCACGATAAGTGAGCATTTTTAAAATCAACCTTTGAGAAATGTCACTGCCCCTACCTGTGTCTATTTTAACGGGCACACTGAGAGGCATACGTCTTGTAAATTTGGTAACGACCAAGTGAAAGTAGTTCCATGACTTAACGTTAAAATAAAAGTGATAAATAAAACATTTGAGAAAACTGAAATTATTTATCTTACTTTCTGTTGTTTTTAATGCGTTAAGTGTAAGAATGAGCAAATACGTAAATTATTAACTTTCGTAATAATTTCACAGTTTTATTCGATTGACGCAGGAACAAAGTTATCAGGCATTTGACTGTGTAAATTAATACTGAATATAGCATAATAATATATTCGTGCATGCAAGCATATCTCAAGGAAGGCTTTCAAAAGTGCTCAGTTTACCGTAAACAGCCTTTACTAATTATTACTGCCATCGTTTTCCCCTGATGAACTTCCGCATACCTACTTTACCATTACTTTAATTCGCGTCTCTTATAAACATTTTTATTTGTGTTTCCGGAAATATTTTTGGCTTTTAAGCGAAACTCCTGTCCAAGGTTTCAGGCGCAATCACATGCGAAATCGTTAGTAGGAAGCAATATTTTCTTGCGAATATACAGAAAAGCGGGCACGCCTGCTGAAATACAAATACATCAATAACGAAAGATCTTATATACCACCTCGTGACGATAACTGTCGAGGTAAGACTCGCCTTCTCGTAGATGAACAATGGATGAGTAGTTTGAAGTAATCAAACGTTTTGCTTTATTATTTAGAATATGGGTTTTTTTCAATAACAAAATAAAAGTTCACGGAAAATGGTATAAATCGACATTACCTATCACACAGAACGTGCATTAACTAGGGGCATCAATATATTCTCAGTACATACTACCAAATGCGATAGTGGGGAGGGCTATGAAGATGAGGGAAATTGTGTGGTAAAACACGTAACATTTATGTAAATTACATGTCATTTAGGTTCCTTAACCATGTAAAATGTAAGAAGACCTAACCTTATTCAACCTAACTTCACGACATGTGATTAGAGGTGTAGAATGTGTCGACACGAGATAGTGTGTTAAGAAATGCAAAATAAGGAAGCTCGCGTCTGTTCATCCACCCCCTGTGACTCACCTATCGTGAAGTTAGGTTTAATTTGGTTATGTCTGCTGCATTTTGTATGACTGGTGGCAAAAGTAAGTAGGCCCTTCAATTCTCACACTCACATGCAATACTTCACGGTACAATTCACTACACTATATGACCTTTCCTTGCTAAAAATGAAATTTTAATACGTTACCCACCCATAAAACCGGCGTATATAGCACCTTGGTGTTTTATTGCCGAAAACGCACGTATAGTACACGTTAACGTTTATTAAATTTGTCTAAACTCCACACAGACACGAATATTTCCGCACAATTATTATGTTATAACACTTCACATGGACATATTTGTACAGAAACACACACTGACATTGCGCACTCTCCCTGCATACAACCGTCACGTAATCCAAAATCGATACGCATTTGTTTCCTGTCTCTGCGCATCATCGGCCAACGAATGTATCATGGCGATATACGTAAAAATTTTCTACACAACACCTGTGAACGTCTTTTTGTACGATATACTATATGTATATTTCTTCTACTACTAATATGTTGTGTAATACAATCCTCTCGTGATTATAGACAAGGTAAGACGTGAGCAATTCAACAGAATTAAATGATAATCCTACACTGCTTGATTACAGTGTTTAGAGCTGTATAACCTTAGCGCGTCGTCAGAAATATACCCTTAGAATCACCTTTTTGTGAATTGAGGTTTGGTTTCTAAGATACTTTAGCATTTTACACAAAGGCCCACTCGTGTACCGTTGTTGACTGCACGACACAAAGCTTTACGCTTCACCTGGGCCCGCCAACACCACCATTGGACTGTTGATGACTGGAAACACGTTGCCTGGTCTGACGAGTCTCGTTTTCAATTGTATCGGGCGATTGGACGTGTACGGGTATGGATACATCCTCATGAATCCACGGACCCTACATGTCAACAGGGGAATGTTCAAGTTGATGGAGGCTCTGTCATGGTATAGGGCGTGTGGAGTTGTCGTGAAATTGGACCCGTGATACGTCTAGATACGACTCTCTCAGGTGAAAGATACGTAAGCATCCTGTCCGATCACATACACCCATTCGTGTCCATTGTGCATTCCCACGGACGTGGACAATTCCAGCAGAACAATGCGACATCCCACACGTCGAGTGTTTCTACCAAGTCGCTCCAGGAACACTCTTCTGACTTTAGACACTTTCATTGGCCACCTAAATCACCAGGCATGAACATTGTTGAGCATTTCTGGGATTCTTTGCAACGTGTTGTTCAGAAGAGATCTCCACCGCCTTGTAATCCTATGGATTTGTGGACTGCCCTGCAGGATTCATGGTGTGAATTGCCTCCTGCATACATTCAGACATTAGTCGAGCCCATGCCACGACGTCTTGCAGTACTTCTGCGTGCTCGCGAGGGCCCTACACGATATTAGGCAGGTGTACCAGTTTTTTGGCTCTTAAGTGTATATAATTACCTATATCTGTCATTTTTTAAGCCACAGCAGTGCACGGTGGCGCTACGTGTGTAGTGGCAGGCAGGTGAACTGCTTGAGCAACGTGGCTTCGACCACAAAATATTTACAAATACAGAAACATCCACGTATACCATAAACTCGAGCAAAATTACGCCACTGACCAGCAAAATTTTACAATGCCGTTCGTCAGTCAGCGTCTGGTAACCTACTCGCTTGCCGGCAGCCCAGTCAATAGGGAGCTTGTTGCAGCACACAGTAGCCAATGATACACAAGGCCTGTCACTAAAGCCTCGTACAGCCAATCAGAGAATGGGTACTGCCACATGAGAAGAACCTCCACGTCATTTCGTCTCTGGGACAGTGGATGACTTCAAGCCAGCTCTCACTATTACGTACGTCGTTTCAGCACCCATGGTGGTGCAGTGCGGCGCGATCCTCCAACGAACCGCGATGATAAACGTTGTTTGGCATTGACCGTGCTCTCGTCTATTGCAGTGAAGGAAATTATTATTTTGTATCCTACGAAAGTGCAAATTACATTTGAAAACATGTAAACTCAAAGAGATTTATTAATACACATATTCGATCTCTGGCTGTTTACAAGTATACGTATCTTGCTGCAAACAATTTCATTAGAAAAAATATTGAACATGTAAACAGTTTGTTAACAAAAAATAAAAGCAATATATTATCCTACTTCCTACCTCCTATTTCACCAGCGTTGGCGACTATAATAATTAAAAATAACACGCATTCTCAGCTATACAACAGGAAACAAGTGAAAACTATCAAAACTACTTTATGTATAAAACACAAGCCTAATGAAATAATATAAGCGACAACAAAATTAAAAACAATTAAAATATTGCTGTTAGCCTGCTTCATTGTATTCTAATTTTAGAGCTAAGAGTAACACTTAAATCTAATAACTCAGCAAGCTCAGCTGTCATAAACATGTTATCGTATTTCCTCTTGAAATTTTCACAATTTTTCATGTTTTTCCATACGTTTCCTCTGGCATGTCATTCCGCAACGTAGAAAGGCAATAAGTAAAAAAATCTTAGTAACTAAATGTTGTATGACGCGGTATAATACATTTATTTCCGTTCATATTATTTTTCTGATGGTGTTAGGATTGTTGAATTAGTTTTTCGTTATTATAACGGTTTTCCCATCAAAAGCATTTTTCTATTTGGAAAATAAAATGTTACAACCATTTGCAAACTAGTGTTTACTAATAGGCATTACGAATGTATAAGATTTTTAAGACCTACGACATTTTTAAAATTATTTATAAATAACTTTAAACAATTTTTAATGGCAGTAAATATTTTCCTATGTTGTAAATAAAATGTTTTAGAATTTAATATAGCCAACAAGCATAAATAACATTTTTTTTTTTAAATCACACTCTTATTTTAAATATTTAGTATTTATTAATGTAATCTGAAAATTGGGTTCCATGAAAGAAACGAGAAGCTGTGTTTAAGTATATATGTTGACGCATTCTGCGTCCCTATATTTTATTCGTCAACACACACGTTCTGGCGAAACTCGCGGGCATACGACCGACCGCAATAAGGATTAAGGGTTTTGTGGACGTGCCGGCAGAGTGACCCCAGGAGCCTCGCAGCTGCAAAGGCACCCTACCAAAGGTTTCTGCACGTGCAACTGTTCCTGCACGTGCAGACGACATCCGGAGACAACGGAAGGCACCAGGGCGCGGACACAGCTGCATTTTGCAGCTGCCCAAGGGACACCGAGATCACACCACCAGCTGCGCCTGTCCCGGGCTTGTACCGCAATAAACCATTAGAGTTTTTAGCGGACGTGCGTGCAGAATGGGACAATAAACTTCCAGGCCAGAACCAAGGGACGATGCCACGCCGGCTGCGGACCACACGAGCAGCGGCCACGNGGCCAGAACCAAGGGACGATGCCACGCCGGCTGCGGACCACACGAGCAGCGGCCACGTGTTTTATGACCCAGGGGTACGACAAGCACTCCGGACACGTGCAGAGATGGGGCAAGTTGAATATGGTGATGGACGCTACAAAACCACACGAAGGGGGGAGCAACAGGGCAGTCAGTGGAGAGACGTCGAATCAGTCAGTCGCGGATCGAGCAGTCAGTCAGTCAGCCGGAGTCAGTCGAGGATCGAGAATGCATCACGACGTCGACCTCAGTCGGAGGCCGTCAAGCGGGACGTGCGGCGGGAAGCATCCGAGAAAAGTCAGTCAGACTTCGTCAAACGCAGAGTCCTGCGTTGGACCCGGGAAGAAGGAACTTCGAAGCCAGGCGCCGAGACGCCCACCAAGTTCGAGAGCAGTTCCAAGCCGCCAGCCGAGGGAATTCAGCGCTGCAGTGTCAGATAAGTAGTTCTACACCAAGTGCGAAGAATCTTCCCCCCCCCCCAGACGCCAGTCGCGGCGTCAAACCATACGTAGCCTACATAGGAAAAGGGAGGGAGTTTGTCTCTTGAGTTCATGTACCAGTTAACCTGTTCAAGCAACAATAAAACTCGATTATGTGAACTCACACAAAGCCAGTGTAATTTATTAGTAAATTGGACCTATAGACAACAGTGTCGACGTATTCCTACGCCCTATCACTGAGGGCTAGCATCATGTGCTGGCGCCTCACGCCGCAGAGCAGAATCAATACCTACTTCCAAACTTCAGCATTTGGCAGGTATCAATGTAGTATATTTACTGTATCACAAAATTCTCATTATTTTTCATAGAATAAAGACACTACAATAGTTTTTTTTTTCATCAGCATGGAGATAAAGATTTCTGAACGATTTTTTTTTATATAAATATAAACAGAATTGTAGCGGTTACCATATACGCATAAGAATTTTCAGGTTTTACAAACACCCAAAAAAACGTTTAAAAATTATTTTAATTTAAGTTGACTACATTTATATGCCTAACCTGTCGCAACATACATCCAATTCCTCTTGTAATTAAAAAGTTTCTTATTATATATTTTTTCATAATTTGTGGAATTATTTATTTTAGGTGTTTAAATTAACTGAATCATTTAGTTAGCAAAGCGGAATTCTGTCTGATTTCAACTTGTCAAATAAAGGTTTTGTTGTGCCAGTAGAATGATTATGCCGATTCTGAGGCATGGGGATCACGGATAGGAGCCAGGCACCGACTGGCTGCCATGTTGAGATATCACCCAACCGCCATATTGAATATGGGTGACCTTTGACTTTGACCCGTGACATTTTATGACCTTAAAACAAAAAAGTCCACCAAAAAATTTGAAAAAATCCGAAAAATTAAAAAACTTAAGAAAACATTACATTGACGTAAACCGACTGCCACCTTGACCGAAGACCTTGACCTTAAATGACTTTCAACACAAAACATTTGCAAAATTGTTTTAAAAATTTCCAAAAAAATTTTACAACCTAATTTTCAAATGTACTTAAACAATTTATTAAAAAATTCATTTTTTTAATGTTCTGGCTTAGTGGGGACGGGGGATTGGAACCGACCAGCCACTATGATATTACGTCACTCAACTGCCATATTGAATCCAAGTTACCTAGAACTTGACCTTTAGCCTTGACCCTGTGACCTTGTATGACCTTAAAACGAAAAATCACAAAATTCTTCAAATAATTATAAACCTCCAAATATTTATTTAAAAAATTATTATAAAAGTTTTACTAAAAAGTTTTTTTAAAAATTTACATTTCCGAAGATTCCCTTAGCACCACGTCGAGCAGACGACTGACACTCGCCAATGATTCTCATTGGTTAATTAGTCGGTTACCCTCCAAACCCTACACCAATGTTTCTCATTCTTTGGTTATTTGTGCTCGCTTCACCCCCTAAAAGTGTTTTTTATTGGTCGATTACTCACGCTCGTTCGACCCGCCACCAATGTTTCTCATTGGTTAATTAGTCGACAGGCCTCCACCTCCCCCACCTTTGCTCATTCCGTCGTATGCACCAATCTAGTTTTTTTTCGTTTGGCATTTGTTTTAATTTTCAACACCTAGATTATGTTAGTGTACTAATTATCGATTTCGTCGCCTGAGGAGATGTAGATTTAGCCACCATGTTGGGTGTAGACCTTGACCTCACCCCAATGGCATTGAACTCAAAAAATCAAGAAAAATGGCAGCCCATACAATGGTCAATTACCAGCTGGTCGCAACAAGTAACCATACCGATAACAATACTAATTAACGACTGACTGCACACAAGACCGACTCCACCCAAGACCAACTCCACCCAAGACTAACTCCACCCCAGACTAACACCACCCAAGACCAACTCCACCCAAGACCGACTTCACCCAAGATTAACTCCACCCAAGACCTACTCCACCCAAGACTAACTCCGCCCAAGACTAACTCCACCCAAGACTAACTCCACCCAAGACTGGTTCCTGAAGAGACTGACTGAGTCCAAGACAAACTCCTGACGAGACCTTTTACTACAAAACTGGCTAGACCAACTGACAAGATTAACCTGCCAACCACCCACCTATACAATTAAACAATGATAAAAATCTCGAAAAAATAGTTTCCCAGCAAAAGTCTCGTAGCTAACCTTTTCAAAAAAAATCTTCGTAGAATCTTTGCAAAACATTTCTGCCAGAACTGACTATACCAAAGGATCATACTAAATTACCAGGCCAACTTACCAGACCAACTGACCAAGCCGACCATTTAGTTGCGAAACATTCCTTAAAAATATTCCCCTCATTTTATTCGTTCGCCATAAGAACGTATACATTTTAAACGACCCGAGTAAGGCATAATACTTCATATCGATCCATAGCTCTCCTCCTGCATGCACTCACAGATATGTTATCTAGCACAGACTCTCTCAATTGATTGTTTACACCACTGAATTAATAAGTCTTTCAGAAAGGCAGAACGGGCTGTATAAGAAATTAAACACACACTATGTATACATATATTTAATTAATTTACTTATTATAAACATTCTATGTTTCTAATTATTTTCTTTAATCCTTCTTTACATTTCACAGATGTTTGCAGATCAGGGATAGTAGCCAGCAGTCTTTCGCCTTGGGCCTATCATTACTGCTAACCCATCAGGAATGGAGTGACAAAGTGGCAGGCGACTATATTGTAAAGCTATAAATAACAAGCTAAAATTTTCAAAATGATTTTATTTTAATTGTAGAACATAAATGTTTCTTAACACAATTTGTCATGACTTGGAAAATTAGGCTCAGTAAGAAAATGTGATGACGTACATTGACAGCTTAGCAGGGTTTGAGTGTCTTTAAGTGAAACGCCACCATGCTTTGTGGTTTAAGAACAAATTTTGCTTGTAAATTAAACATGAGCTAAAAAATCTTAAAATCCTTTGCAAAACCTTATCGCTGCGAAAAATTCTGTACTGACTTATATTATATCCTTCTCGGATGGATTTAAAACAGGAACAAACTATTTTATGAATGGAATGTGCTGTGACTAATGCAGATTACGAGCACATTGTTTAACTATTCCTAACAACGCTGAAGTAATCAGAACCTATATGATTAACGTTAGGTTTGTAATATTTTTTTTTTTACTTGAAATACAGTAACAAATATTCCCGCTAGTGACTTAGCCCATCCAGTGTAACGACATCCATGTGTCACCTCATAAAAATAACTTACATCCGAGTTAGAGACACGTGACATATATTAGTCTGTGAGCCTACTAAGGAAGGTAGCGAGCACGTTCTCGATGGAAAGTGCCCCACTTCCGGAAATGAAACGCGTGTGTCTTGTATATTTTTTCAAATACATGAACCTTCTACAATGTGTTAAAACAAGTAACTTCCATTTATTTAGCGCTATATTAATAGCTTTTCTGTGTGCGTATGAGTTTTCTCGTGGTAGATGCTGTTCAACCGCGGTACTTAATTGCTGGCTTGTAAAAACTTGCCAATATTGAAGCGGGGAGCCCCAATTTTATAGCGCGTACAAACTTGTACTTGAGGCATTAGGATAGCCTGTTTCCTTCGGCCAGTCAACTGAAATTTTTATTCCTGTCAATACGTATGCTTTCATCGCTTGAATTTATGTAGTACGGGTTTCAACTTAAGCTTTGCGTGAGTTAAAAAATTCACTAATTTTACGCCGTTACGTGGCTTAACCTAGAAGTTTTGTATATATATATATATATATATTTTTTTTTTTTTTTTTAATTTGAGTGTTATTGCTTAGCAGAAATTTTACTGAGCTGGTTAAAGGCACCATTCGTGAAGTGGAGGTTGTAGAGAAAACATCTATTGTGCTTTTCAACAGCAGGTATCAATTATTTATCAAATTAATAGTATGCGTCTTTCCTTTTGTGACGTTACACCAGTATCATTATTTACAAGCAAATGGTTTCTAAAGACCATATTAATTTTGGGAGATGGAATTGCGTCGTCTCCTTTCTCAACTTCACCATCATGTGATCATGAAAAACTTTATTCATAATCGAAGAACAACTTAAAAAAAATAGAGTTAAGTATGCATAATGGGATTACGGCGTGGCGCGGCCGGTACAGCAGTTTCTCGGTCCCTCTTGCTCAGCCGGCGCCATGCTGGAGAGACCTCGCTTAAGGTGTTACGGCGCCCTACAGTATATCGCCGGGACATAAGGCAATCGTGACCTGGTTCTCGGTCTGATGGAGGGGAATATTTCAAACAAACATTCTGGGCAATAGCGATCCGACTGCTGAAATATGCTTCCCACTGGCAAACCTTGTTAAAATATGTATGATAGTGCGTTGAGATAGCATACCGAACTAAGAAGGCCTGCCCACGACACCATAACAGTTTGTTCATCAATTAAATCACGTACAACTTAAATGTTAGTGGTGGCCTTTTGCGTGTGCAGTGTCGATCAGGCGAGTGAAATTTTCCGCAGTGCACAGTATATGGCTGCGGCACACGCTACAAACGTCTGAAATCATGGCGTGGGAAGTAATTATCTACAATGTCCGTTAGCCTATGGTGTTTGTAAATGAACACTAAAGAGTGCACAGTAGGGGAGAACACCTCTCAAACTATCATCGCACTTTTCATATAATTAATTATTCATTGAAATAATAGTACCGAATGTGTTAAAATATTCCTCCGTAAAAGTACACGCAGCACTGCTTTCGCAGCGCGTGAAAGTAGCATTAACCTATAACTGTACATTTTATTGGAGAAAGATTTAATTAAAGCCACTGGTAAGAGTATGAAACAATTTATGACACCAGAGTTATGAATTAATTAAGATTTTACAGTGAAAATAAGCACGTTTTGTATGGAAACTATCTCAATACTATTACGTTGAAAGGTTATTGACCAACGACAAAGTTTAACATAGAAAAATGGATTGTTCTTCAGTGCATACTTGATAAACTTTGTAACTCGTGTAGCTAAATGCTTGGTATGTATATAATAAAAATATCAGATCATTGTAACATTTTTTTTAAAAAGGAAATTGAGCTGTAATGACTCGGCTGCCATGCGCCCCACACTACCATTAACGAATCAATATAAAGTATATATTATTTAGTAACTAAAACAATCTATAGTTTGGAATGTATTATATATGTGTGTGTATTAAAAGTAAAATCTAAATACACAACTTACAAATTATCACTATTCCAGAAAATACTTAATTTCTTTCTGACGTGTGACCACTACTTCCACAGATATTCTTCACTTGACCAGACGTTATAATAACTATTTTGTATCAAGAGCGTGGTCTGTCTGAATCTACCGTGTATATAACGTATGCAATGATTTACAGCTTCTGGTCGTGTCGTGAGTGAAGCGGCATTCATCAAGGGAACACTGTAACTTTGGCTGTGCAACTTCCATTGATCTTGGAGTTTTTATTAACGCAGAGTTAGTTCTTGATAAAGGCAAGTATATCAATACAATTCAATGAGTACTCCCACTCGTCAGGCAAACTTTTAATTCCATTACGTTGTTATGGTATTATAAGAGTCAAAGAGATTTGAGTGAACGAACTTAAATAATTATGTGAGCTGCTCTTCACAACTAATTGCCTACAGGACAATGTATTATCTTGAATTTCGTTTCGGCTAGTTGAATTAATATTCTTTATGTCAAATAAATTTTATTTATAAAACACTGCACCAAGAAGCATATATGTGCGACACCAGTCGTAGTTAAGACTGGGACTTCTCCTCAAGCCTTCAAGACACACACTATCTCAAAGATGAAGAACGCACTTCAAGGCGAAAAGACTCAATATTTCGCGTAACACAAGGCAGTTATTACCAGGGTTGTGGAGGGAGGGGGGCCATGAGCACTATGTATGAACTACCGCAGATACCACTTCCTGGTACTACGAAAGTGCTTTCCGGTGCACCGCTATGCACCTGCGTCCGTGGCAGTCTGTCCGCCTAGGGAGTATCCATGCAACACTTACTTCCTTTTCTCAACCTCGTCTTGTTTCAGGCATACACTAGAGACACGAGAGGGAGCATGCCCAATTTATTGCGCACAAACCCTCCACCAGGAGTGTGGTACCGCCCACACCTCTCGTTACAAACAATGCCAGCGTGACCATGAAAACGAAAGCGCCTCCTTTTTTTTTTTTTAAATCTTTTCCTTATACTGTTTATAACACACTTTCAATAAAGATTATCCTTTCTCATCTTCTGTTCTAGTAGAAGTCTTTTTCTACTTCATAAATTGTATGCAAATTTGCAAATTTTTTCTGTCGAATGGTTTTTACTGTGTCTATGTCGGTCCACCCCTCCCCCTTTTGTAGTTCAGTTTAGGTAAGCATAGGAGATAACTATTTCCCCAATCACAGCCAAGTTTTCCCAATCCCAGTAAAACCGTGAGCATGTGCCTTTGTAGTTAGAATATTCCCTGTATTCCTAGGCGTATGGGCTCAGCCCTGAGACGCACTTAGGTTCCGTCCCTACATAGCACATCCGACTCTCCTCTTAGTCTTAAGGTAGGTAAGAAAAATAATGCTTTTCATTCTGACTCATGACTGTTGTGTCGGTAGCACCCCTTCAAATTGTAGTATGTCTCAGAGGCGAGTTCAACAGCACTTCGAACAACTGGACGCGATCGAGAGGGGTTGCATCGCAAGGCTGCCGGAAGCAGGATTGGTCATTTCACTGTTTTGCGTGCCATACCGATCATGGGGATATTACCGTAGCATGCTGTTGACGCCAGTGGATATAGGAAGGCACGCACACATGACACGCAGGATCTGGGAGACAACCACGAACCACACCGAGGGAGAACCGAAGGATTGTCCTACATGTGCGGGGTGCCCCGGCCCGACCTCCACTATTGCGGACATTCAGAACGTAGTGAAGCCCCAGAACGTAGTGATGCCCATTCTGTAGTATCCTGTGAGTGCCAGTACTATTGGCAGCGGGTGATTTTCAGTGATGAGTCCCTCTTTGTCATGGTGGTGACGACGGCCTGCTGTCATGGCGTGGAGTCAATTTTCGTACGATGGCCGATCACCGTTTGTCTTCATCGCAGGCACTTCGACAGCCCAACAGTACGTTCATGATGCCCTGCAACCAGTGGCCATTCCGTTTGTAAACTCCCTTGCCAGTGCTCTATTCCAACAGAACAAAACTCATCCTAATACTGTTGCCATCTCGTGAGCGTGCCTTGAAGCTATGGATACTCTGTTATGGCCAGCCGCGTCATCAGACCTATGTATCTCCAATTGAAAATGTGTGGGACTCTGCTGGCCACTCTATCGGTACTCCACCACTACCGCAAAATCTAAAAGATCTGTGAGCTTCATGGGATGGATTGTCGCAGAACACAATTAGCGACCTCTACAACTCAATGCCGCAACGTCGGGCGTGATGTGTTCTCAAACATGGTGGCCCGACGTCATAGTGAGAGTCGTATGTGTGGCGCAATAAGTATTGCATATACTAGTCTAAAGTTTTTGATTTATTCTTGTTCTAGGTGACGCTTCTTTTTAGAATACCATTGTTGTCCGACACTTTCTTGTGCGTACAACTAATTTTTTAACGATGAGCATGTGTGTGTATATATACGAGTATATATATATACACACACACACAGAAAGAGAGATTTCACTGACGCATAGAACGATAGAAATATCAAACGCGCTTATATCCAGGCACTCAAGTCACCTTCGTGTATAACATATTCCTAAATAAGATGTTTTTTTTTTAATTTGTGTACATACTCTTTTGGTTTTCTTGTAATGTCTAAATTGGTTTTGTAAGCGTTTAGATATCGTTGCATGTAGCTTTTTTTACTTCGTATTTGTGGCATCAGGGCACAATAAAGAAGAAACATTAGATAGGTAAACGATTTACTAATTGTTTTTGGAATGTAGAATTCAGGTATACCATAAGGAAAACAAGCAGATGAGCTACAAGAAAATGTTTGAGAAGAGACATACACCTATCAATATATAGAGGAAAACGGCGCTTCTGTTTAATATAAATAATATAAGAATCATGCAAATTAAAGAAAATTAATGATCGCACATTTTTTAGTTTGACCTATTCGATATAATTTCGAAGCTGAGGAATATATGTCGGCAAGTAAAAATTTCATAATCCGTGGCAAACGCCGATATTCCAAATATAAATCTATATTTAAGACTAGTACTGCATTCGATATCGACTTCCCTATTTGAGGAAAAGTTGGCGTCGAAGAACGACATTGACATCTGATAGAAGTCGACGAACAAGATCGACATAAAGAGATAAAATGGCATTCAAGAATGACAAGAGAAACTCATTACTTATAAGACCAACATTGACATAAAAAATAAATAACAATTAAGTGGTTGATGGGCATTCAAACTGGGCATAGACGTAGAAAAACGATACAGTCATTCGATACTCGATATCAGCGCCAGGTCTCGTCCCCAAATTCCTGATGTCACACAGCCGTGCGGACTACAAAGTCAGAGTCAAAGAATTGGTCTCCCGGGTGTTTATGCTCCGTGATCGTTTTTATTTTGAGAACAGCGTCAGTTTCCCCGACTTGGGGAGACGTCCGCGTGTATTTACTCAGTGTCGCCACTCTCCGCTCACGACTATCGTGACCTCCCCTTCTCCACGCCCCTTCCTGGGAAATTCTTCACGGCGTGTTCGCGACGAGTGGAAGCTGGACGTCGTCTCTCTCCCTCAGAACCCCAGTTGCCTCCTTGTCCTTGGAAACGTGAAGGGGGGGGGGGAAGGGAATTTATCGCTAAAGTTGGCGGTTCCTGGAGGAGGCCGCGCCGTTTCCTCAAGCAGATCCAATATAGTCGGCGGCGTGGAACGCGTCGGCACTTGTTTCACATTAGCGCCTCGCCGCAGCGCACTCCGCAACTAATAACCAACTCGCATAAAACAAGTCTCCACGCGGCTGCGGGACGTACAGAGGAAAAATAAGTGTGAGCGGGAAGAAAATTTTCCCACTCTCACGACGAGGCCTTAATATCAATTACGCGCTACACCCATGGTTTATTAAAACTTCCTCGCCATCCACTATTTATCACGACCACTCCCCCACCGCGGAAGAGACACGCACCTTCACGCTTACTCCTCCATCACGGGAATTTCCACATAAGCCTCATAATGTTTTGTCGTACACACACAACGCAGCATCTCTCCCAGAAAATTACCGGCGGCGTTGTAAACTGCTGTTTTTAGTTGAAGCACTAGGTTACAGTTTTGTTCATTTTTTTTTTAATTTAGTGAAAATATTTAATAATCAATTTCATTAATCTGTAGCTTCATAGTACGAGACCTGTTGAAAATATGTGTACGAAGTTTTGATTATGTGAACACAGAACCTTCTGCTTTGTTCTGATAAAATTTTGTTTACGTAAGTAAAATTATTTCTGTTATTAAATCATATTTGTTTACGCATCTGCAAAAGGCCAATGTGCAGACTTCGGAGAAATTATCCACTATACATTATACAAAACTTGGATACAAATAAAAATAGAATATGAGACTTTCAAGTCACTATGCTATCATTCTTTGGCTTTAAAACACCTTTACAACATCCAATAAAGCCAAATTCATTATTAAAAAAAGCGTAACATTTTTGCTGGTGATGAGTGCAGGCTCCTAGGGAATTGCTTCCCACTCTGCACATACACAGTGGACCAGAGTAATAACTACGGTATAACAAAAAATAATTAATAACTAACATTTATATTGCTGCCACACATCAATGCCGTGTCCAAAAATGCCAAACTAACATTCATTAAAAGCATAAAATTGGTCATTTTAAATACTAATCTGTTCAGATTTGAGGACTTTCCTCCCGTAAATGCAGTGCTGCTGGAAATGATGGTAGTGGCGAGTGGCGAAACTTCTTCCAAGAGAGTGGCCAGCAGGGTTCAAATGTGGAAGCACTTACCTACTGCTCGTTATCTCTTCTGCCGATCAGATTACTGTCTGGGAGAGAATACTTCCCTGCCTGTTTGCTGTTTCTGCGGCTTGGCTGGTGGGCGAGCCAGACTGAGACACTGTGTTCTGCCTACAATGACCAGTCTCGGTGCTCTGTTTTGCTTGACTTGGATAATTACATGGGCTTGCAGCACGATTAAGTACTACAATATTATTTTAATGACAATATTCATACACAAATCCCTGCATACTATTTTATTAGCATTTTTTTTCTGTTATGGAACCATCAATTTAGTAAAAGGACATGCACAAAATTGAGTTTTACATCCCTGGTTATGTAAAGGTTAGCTATAAGTGGCAAAACATCTTAATTTTTCTTATTTTAGTAAAGAGAGAATCACTTAATTGCCAATTATTTGATAGTCAAGAGTCACTATGGGAGTGGGTTCCTAGCCTTCACTGGTTCGGCTTTCTCTAGATGTGAGCTATTGTGGTTATAATAAGAACCACTAAAATTACTGACTCAGAAGAATGAATGAAAAGAAAAGGTAAAATGAATTCGTCCGCAAAAATATTTAGTTTACTAACATTTGCATGTACAATACATTTTTTAAAACTTTTATTTTAATTGCAAAACTAATCATGTTTTCTAGTCATTGTCTAGCCTGCATTTTTATCGCAATGAAACTAAAGTTTTCATTAAACCAATGAGTGTGCATTGCAGATATATAATTTATGTGGCGATTAATATCAGTTAAATTTTTAGCACTATCTATTAACAGCTGAGGTGTTTTATATTAAAAGTGTTGATACTATTTTATAGTTACAGGTTTTGTACCTCATAATGAAAGGATATTTTAATATTTGAATAGTTTATTTTGTGCATATGCGCCATAAATCCTGGGATAGGCTATAAACAAAACATCTTTATGTGAATTGCGCAAATAACGCCGTCTGCTGGTAGTAACCGAGGTATTAAAATTAACTTTAACAGACTATTCAAATCAGGAAAGAAGGGCCAGGCCATTCGTAAAAAAGTGATAGATTTTTCTTCCAAATGTGGAAATGAAGCATGAATGTCTAGTTTGAATTACTTTGGTAAGTGTATTAATTTGTATGTTATTTATTATGCTTGAATTCCAATAGTATCAGATTAGGCCTAACTTCTGCAGTTATAATAATACGGAGCCAATAAGGCTATAAACATATCTCTGTTGAGGAACAGCAACTTTTAATTTAAAAAAAAGGCAGTAGTTCGGTTATGCTCAGTACGAATATACTGAAAGAGGCATACCATTTTACAAGCTGCGGAATGAAGTACGCACTTATTCATGGGCATGTACATATGCATATACTTGAGTATATAATATACACTAAACAAATCAAAACTTTAATAGGAGTGACTTTGTGCGCTGAAAGCAAGCATGAAAAACTAAAGTAATCAAGGTCTCATATATGGCATTCCTGCTGTTTAGCATAAGTTACTCTAAGAGTCCATAGTTGTCTACAATTCTAGTTCATGTTTACAAATTTAATAGAGTTTTCAAATCCCTAACTTCTGCAATTAGGATTAATAATTCACGAATGATCCATAATTAGAGAAAAAAGACTTTTCAGTTCATAACATCTAGCATTCTGCATTACTTAATGTTACAAATATTTATTTTCACATATTTTGTAAGAATATGCAAGAATCCGGGACTTCTGACGGTTAATTATTCTTATTAATATAAAGTTTTAAGAAATATGGAAATTTTTATACCTGCTCTGCATATCCATGGTATCGTACTCGCACAGAGTGAGGTTAAAAAACCAAGCTCACTTTCAGGAGTACTCTGTTTTGATTTCCGGTCCGGCCATCCTGAGGCTTTCCGTTATAACTCCTAGCGAATGCTGGGCTCGTTTATGTGGCATTTACTTTGCGCTCAAGATGTAAGCAGTTCCCTGTCCCTACTTCTCTGAGCAACTTGCTCCGTTTCTCACGAGCCTGCTGCCAACGCGACGTAAAGATCTATCTACCTACCTACTATAACAAACTCGCAATAAATAAATTGCAACAAATCATATATAAACTATACGGGAATGATGGAGTAGGGTACGCAACGCCTAGTAATGGCATTTAAGTTTAGAGTATTAATTTGGAATAGGTGTTGAAAATATTGAAAAAAGTAGAGGAGTTTGATTTGGCTAGAATTAAAAAACAAGCCGGATTCATACACACGTTCAAGTACATATTCAAGTACTTTGTTTATTTCGAAAAATTTTAATTCGGTAATTTAAGGGGAAAAAATTGAAATCGGTGGTCTTCTTCGCTGTGCAGTTTTCTTGCGACATAAGCTAGTTGAGGGAACAGTAATATTATGTTTTCTTACACTGAGAAAACGGTTATTTTGAATGTAAGAAAGTAGTTTTGCACAGCAAAATTAATTTTTTCTATCTGTGCAACCAACTATTTTGTTCCTGGGCACAATTTATTTTTTGTTCGTTTTTGGCTGCCCAAACATGTAAAATTTGGTTGGTGAAAATGAATATTTTATTGGCTGTCCATAAACTACAGTTTCGGTTTTATAAATTTAGGATCCAACAGGACCGGGTTCCAAACCCATATTCATTGCTAATGAATTCTGTGTCGTGGCAACCACGGCCATCGTAAAAGTTTTTGCAATTCACTTGTTTTTATTTTTGTAAAAAGTTCAGTGTATGACATGTAGGTACGTAGATTTGCTTAAATTTCAACTCATGCAGATTTTTTTGGTTGAAACCGTTTTATTGGGATTGTCTTAGACACTGTTAAGCATCAATAAATACACTAAAAACACTGCAATTATTCTAATAGGCAGAACAATTCAAATGAATTCTCGAGTTGTAAATTCGAACGAAAGTCATCAAATGACTTGGTTGCGCTAGAGTCAACCAAATACATTATGTCAGTACTGCTAATTTTGTTGCCGCGATAAAGTCTATAACAATGGACACACATGATTGCTAGCTAACCACACGTTTATTAACTTTAAATGAAATAATTGACTCTGCCATTATATTTATAGTTTTTACGATAGCGAAAATAATTCATTGAACGCACTTGTAAAATATTTGTGTATGTATCCATGTATGTGTTTAATGATAGTGAGAAAGTTAGATAATCATTCTACTCAATGTTTAAATGTTTCGTATGGTTAGAGGGAATAAATGCACATGTTTGGAGACACAGCAGAATGGTCGAGGGAACAAAATATTGTTCAGTGTAAAATTGTTTTCAAACAAATTTATTAGAATATGCAGTTTAACCTTTTTCTCGTAGTATGACTGTATAAATCCATACAGCGCTGCTTTTCTAGGAGATAAATTATTTTTTATTTATTTCGTCTTTATATGTTTACGCTATTCCCCACCTGTGGCATACAGGATGGTTCATAGGGTCGGAGTTAATTCCTCAAGGCACAGACTAATAGGTGCCTTGAAGGTTGAAGGTGTATCAATAAGGTAGTATTTTGGTGTTTCACATTACTGGATGGATATCTTGTCTCGAGTCTAAAAAAAACATACAGAAACACTTCCGAGGTGTGGTACTAAATTTTGGCTAACTTGGATTAACTGTGGGCGACATTGTGGTGGAGGGGGGCTTCTATGGATGGCGAATTCATACTTAACTACTCTGCTGGTGGTGCTGGTATGTTTTCAGTTGTGGATGAGATCCGGCGATGTGGGCGGCCTTGGAAAAGGCCCACATTTGGTGCCGTTTCCCCTGGACTGCTGTTCTGGGTTCGTTCTGATGTCCTCTCGCGATTTCTTGATGTAACTCTTCTCTCGGCTTGGTGACAATGAACCATCCTACTGACGTACTCATGTACTGATGTACTGTTGTGGCCGGGGGTCCGATCTCCCCCGGCCGCACTGGGCGCGGCTGATCTCTCTGACTTACTCTTCTGACTGTCAGATGGTCTACTGATTACTGAATCTGAACTAACCTCTCTGCGCAGTAATCTTCAAGTGCCCCACCCTCCCTGCAAAGAGACTTATATGTTCTCTAGCCTCCCTCCCTAAGTGTCGACATGTGTCTCTCTTGTTGGGGGAGGGTGGAGGTGGTTGCCTGAAGTACAAAGCCCTTCAACCACGTGCTATGGTTCGTGAAGGATCAAGGGGGGAAGTGGTGATCTTGCCCCTTGAATTTACCATCTCAGCTTATTCTTACGTGGTGCGTGTTTTCTGACTTCAGGCGAACTACACTTGCCTATCTCGTGATATCTCGGTGCTTACAAATTTTACTTGGCTTGCTAGGGGGAGGTGGGTGGCGAGGACTACGCAGCAGGACACAGGTAAGGCTTGACCTCGGGCTCCTACCTCGGCTTGCCCTTTCTCTGCGGTGATTATGACTGACACGTGTCTCTCTACACNCTAAATAATACTCTTAATTACACCACACGTCAATGTACATTTCTGTAGCAATGTGTTTTCTGCCAGAACAGTTTATTGTGAGCTGCAGTGATCATTTTATGCCACAGTATATTTTAATTATAAACGATACATATTTATTATTTCTCATTATAGCACTTATGGCAACTACGTAATTAATATATACCCATCCTCAAAAATATGTGATTCCAACAGGTACTCTTGTGGTCAAATAAAAATACGTACTCATATATGTGAGTGTAAAGTGTTGTTTAGTAACACAATGGCCTTACAGAAAAATACATACGTCAGTTGATTTTGTCATAAATATTGTATTGATAAAAAATTGAGTTCAAGTATGTAAATTTTTTCTGTATTTATGACATGAAGTAAAATCTACTGGAAGGATTTGTCAGAATCGCTGTGAATGTGGTAAGTCTTAAACAGATAATTAGGTATGTATCACCCAATTACAAAAAAAAGATGAGAAGTAAAAAATTAATTTTTTATATGAAGTTTTGCTTCCCAGCACGCATTTTTATGCACATATCTTTTTTGTATTAACTTATTCTTACATTGCTGTTTAGTTATGCTGGTGGATTAAAAGCGAACTGTAAATAATCTGTTTTTATATATATCTTTTTCCATTAATGAAATTATTTATTTTTTCAGTTTATTTATTTCTATTTTTATATTTCATTTTATTTCATTTATTAATTTATTTTTGTTAGGACAAACAGAACCATGCAAATACCTGACAGGCTTGGTTGTGGGTAAAAGGTGTGTTTAATTTTGATCTACCAGATTCGTTGTCAAATCCAAATTCTGAGTGGGCACAGTCGGGGGCAGCAAATTTATTTACTATCTTCCAAATACCAATGCCTACAGATACCTGATTTTCGCAAAGAGATCCAAGCAACCTTGGTTTAGATGAGCTACGTTTACACCGACGTTTTCCTTTGGTTAAAGACCTCGTGTCTTTGATAGAATATTTTGCGGAATGTGACTTATCCAATCTGAATCTGGTTATTTTGTTTCTAAACAACTGTGGTTCGTGGGCAGCCACCTATGACACGGAACCGATAAAACCATCCAGTGGGGAACGTTTTTCAGATATTTTGAAGTACATATGGCAGAAACATTTTTCGCGAAAATAAATTATCCCTGCCAATGTCAACGACATATTCATTTTCGATGCGGGCGAAGTGGTGGGCAAAACTTTGTTTTATTTCATTCAGCACCACACTAATCCATAGAAAACATTAATTCCGAGCGTGCGAATTCGCGGTTAAAAACTGCCAATAAAATAATCCGTTTTCCTATTGTTTCGACTTGTAGGTTGTAGCCTGGAAACGTAGAGAGAGTTGTCAGTTTTCACTAAGGCCTCAAAAGTAGTTAAATTTCCTCGGCTGAAACTTCTGCGAATACGTGGATGTACCTTTTGGTGTTGTGTATTGGTTTGTGCCCCTTCCCTGATCAAAAATATCTAGTTAGATTTGGCAACATCAAATTGGTTGATCTTGGTGATTTTGCAATTTTTTTGCATACTGATACATTATGGCGTACGTTTATACAGTCTATAATGTTTTATTGTAACGCAACGCTCTTTCATTGAAACTATATATCGGCAAACTTTTGAATGCATGGGTTTGATATCGATCCATATATATGTAATACTTTGAAATCAGATATGTATATATCTATAACTTCATAGTATTTTTGCATTGTAAAAGCAACTACTTTGGGTATTAATTCTAATCCATGCTGATACTCTGCTGACAGTAAGCATAGTTACAGTAATTCTGTGTTTGTTTCTTTGTAACTGTATGTGCTATCATAAAAATGACAAATTGTAGTAGATATTGTAGTTTGTATTATTACAGCTCTCTGTCATAAGCAAGTTTCATGATTTAAAAATAGATGTTTATTTTAAATGAAATAAAACCACTTAATTAAATTTGGTATCTAACTTACAGTACTATGTAAATGGTAAATGAACAGATGAGAATTTGAGTAAACCATCGCTAACTGTGCATACATGTTTTACAAAAATTTTAAACACTTAAATTAGATGAACGCATTCTGCTAATGTGTAAACGTAATGTATGTAATCGGTTATTATATAATATGCGTGTATTTGTATGTATGTATTGTTCCATATGCACACTTTTTTTAATGGCATAGAAAGTTTTCCAGATTTTTTATTTTGTCTACCGTTTGAAGGTAGTGGGGTCGTGGTCCGCTTGTTGCGAACCTCAGGTTAGTCTTGCAATCTGGGTGCTAATATAACTTTTGCCGAACGCTAGCGTAATTTTAGTGCAATGTGGTGTTTTTTACACAATGGGAGCATATGGCGGCTGGCACGTATAACTTCGGATGGCCCCGTCGCTAATTGGGTGATAGCGACAGACCCTAAGGTCTTCTTTCATGTCCAGGAAAAACTGGGAAACATTTATGTGATAGAAGTTCTGGACTGAAAAGGGCTGGACAACCATTTGGGTGAAAGAGACATACACTCACGATTAAAGTTAAGTTATTCATTGGACCTTTTTTTTTTCATTTCACTCATTTGGTTATCCATTTTACTGTAATTTTTTTAATAACGTTATTTTAATCTAGCTTGCAAATAGTTTATTTTTGATTTTAAGGCTAACTTTATTTCTTTCTTTAAGGTTGCCTTTGTAACAAGTCCTCTTTTTCGTTAACAATTTACATCCAACTACGAGAACATTCATTGCCTCCCGTAGAGTCGAGTATAGATATAGTACCTCTCGCACCGCTATAGTGGCGATCCCTGGGGTAGAGGTGCCGTATAAACAGAGAAAAAACTGCTATTTCTGTACGTAAATTGAAAAGTAATGTGATCAGAGCTCTCCTTTAAAAAAATTAATGTATATGGACATAATTATACATATATATATATATATATCTACACATATATCCTACACACAAACCACTTTTAAGATCGCTAAACCTGTTCCTTTAATATGAAGCAAGATTTAATTACTCTAAACAAAACACGCTCAAAGAATGTGTATTTGCTATAAATAATGTAGTCTTTACCATTAACAAAACCATATAAAGAAACATTATAACAACAGTAAAGATGTATGTGTCTGTCACCCTCTCTTGGAATTAAACCTGTAATGTATTACTACAAACCAAACAGTGTCAAAGAATTGTTTTTTCTTTTTTATACATAAAGCGTTGTATGGATTTGTATAGGAAATTATTTTCATACTACTCGTTTATGAACAGCACGATTAGGGAAACCAGTCACAATTGTAATAAATTTAATGATTTGCAGATGATCGTGAAGAAAATGTTAGTAATTTACTTCAACATCAACAGCGTGTAATGGAAGGAAATTTTATAGTGTCATATAGGCAGCAAGTAGATATATTTAGAGTTCTCAAAATAATCACAGTTAATTACAATTCACCTATAATTCATTAGAATTTAGACTGTCTACATTACAGCCATTAATACAAACGAGGTATTACAAACTCTACTGTTCAAACGCCACCAAGTCAAATCTGACGATGCGTACCTATACTTTATTACATTCATAACATCCGTTAGAAAACATCTTAAATTATAAGCGAATATTAATTCGGAATACAATAGTGCGTGGGTAAAAAATATAACTGAATATTTAATAATATTTTTTTATGTTGCCTTTACGATTAAGGAATATTCTGGAGCATTGAGTAGTTGATCTAGTGTAAGTGAAGCCCACCAAATTATAATGTCTTTCATAGTCCTTTGTGTAATTGTATGATTTAGAACAGGAAACAAATATACCAGGAAGACTTTATTTGTCAGCCATTACATTCTAAATAACAAACAAAATATTCAATTATTTGAAAAGTTCAACTAGATCAATATGGCAGTTATCCTTAATCCCTTATCTTTATTAACAAACGGAATGACATTTCCAGTTTATGTCACAGCAGATTAGACTGCCTATTTTCTCGTAGTTTCTAACTAAAAATTTTTTTAGACGAGTTAAGAAGGCGCTGGGAATACATGCCTTATCCGTGCGCCTCCCCCACTACCAACTCTTTTGAAATTGTAATAAATTTGCAATATTGGAGAAGACTATTTATTTTAATTTTAGAATTGGCAACAAACACTGAGAAGGAGTCTATATCGCTATAGTCGGTTCACGACGGGAAGAAACTTTTGAAAATCAACATTTGAAAAAACACCCTAGCCGTTAGCTACATGCATATAACATTACAAACAGCGGCGAGCGCGGATACAGTTATGCCGTTAGGTTGCCAGCACAAAGAGAGGAAATAGTTCTAAAGTTTTAACGTAATTGTTAATTTATCGCTTACAAATGGGTTTCGAAAAGACTTGTATCTTATTATGCTAATTATTAATGACGTGATGCTAACGTACTTTGAATTCAATGTTTCTTGCATACTCACAAGATCACGCTCAAGGTGAAAGTA
>NQII01002391.1:138184-190835 GCA_002778355.1 Clitarchus hookeri
AATGAAATGTTTTTCGCTTGCATCACATATTCTTTTGTGTGAAATTCTCAAGATTAAAAACTTTATGCTTGTGGAATATCCATTACTAATATATACATTACTTTTATGATGGGTACGTGCATGTACGAACTCATGTACACACACACAGTGGAATGTAAACATTGTGTGTAAACATTGCCATGTGACTGCCGCATGGCAATGTTTGTTTACCCTTTGGCAGAAGGATACGAAATGGGCTTGAAAGTAGATCTTTAGCAGGGCTTCAAGAAAGTCTCTTCCAGTCATGAACCGACTATAGGAGTCTTGCTGTGTTGGTATGTTATCTGTCATCTGACCACACTCGGTAATGGCCACTTTGCTGTTGAGGCGATTAGCGAGTGAGCAGTTATAAGTCCCCCTCCCCTCCTCTGCAGATACTTCCATCATATACATGTTTACGTCGAGAGCCAATTGCGCGTCTACGGCACCTTCAGACGAACTGGCGCCATAACTGCTTCGACGCTGATGCTACCTACCGGCAGATAGCTGAACTACTTACAGGTGGATTCGTACATTTGTCAGTATTGCTCCCTGCTCCTAACCAGCGTTCCACCCACCAGCATTGCTGAAAAATATATGCTGCAAGAGAGCGACTAAACGACACCTCAGCCAACACGCCGAGACNTCCACCCACCAGCATTGCTGAAAAATATATGCTGCAAGAGAGCGACTAAACGACACCTCAGCCAACACGCCGAGACACGACAGTTGCTGAAGTATCGTCTCCCTTTTCTCAGAGATCATATAACGCAAGCAATTCTTCATGTTTGTTCTCGTTTTATTTGTTATGTCCGGAACTGGCGCACTTGATAAATCACGCAGTTATTTCATTGAAACACGACTTTTCGAATTAAGTAGACAATAAATACAGCATTGGAATTTTTATGGAAAAATAAATTATTTAGNATTGAAACACGACTTTTCGAATTAAGTAGACAATAAATACAGCATTGGAATTTTTATGGAAAAATAAATTATTTAGCAAAAATTTTGTAATTGGTAGTGCGTACTTTTTATATGGACTAAACTAATTTATTAACGAAAATTACAAATTATCGATTCAAAATTGATAAATGTTGGCCAAATATGTTTTTTAACATGAATCATTATCAATGCCTGCGTAGCAATTAAGAGTTTGGAAGTTAAGAGGAGCCTCTGTATGGTAATTTGTAGTTAAACTTGCAAGGAAGTTACAAAACCATTTACACAATATTTTCTACTACATTTAGTTTGTTACAGGTTACGTTTTCACACTGAATTACTAAAGATGAAACAATTATTTTGATTACTTCAGTATCTAATCCAACTTGGTCGATATTCCGTTATACTTCCACAGAAAACTTCATCCAGATTATTTAATTGATTGTAATCGTAAAATGCTGTTTTGTTTTAAAAATAATAAATCTGCTATAATTATACTTAATTTTTGTGACTGGTATAGGACTGTGTGTTAATCCAGTTTACAAAACCCTTCTGATATATAACCAACCATATAACTGCATTTCACGCCCTTTGTCTTTGTAGCCTCCCCCCTCCATCGAAGTATGTGCGGAACGCAGTCCTGCAAGGGCATCACTGGTAGCCGGAGAACGGCAGGAAGTTACAAAGCGATGCCGCGATATCGCTAGCACGGGCCACGGCAACGCTGTCGAGACTGACGTTACTTCTGTCTTTGGAGAATTGAATGACTTGGGTAGTCGTTGAGTGAATTTTCTGGTCGTCATCCCCTTTCGGCGCGACTAGAGATGCGAAGTACCTTCTGGACCAGGTCAGCTCAGCTCCGTGGCGTGCCTCTGTGTAGAGAGTCTGTACGGCCATTAACACCAGCGGCGTGGAACCATCAGAACGATGGGTGACGACGCAGTTACTAGTTTATAATGCATACTTTGAAAACCATACGTGTGTCTAGCTGTAGCTTTCTAAACCAAAATGGCTACTTTCAAAACGCCGGTTCTGAGAAATTGCGCAATTGTAGTGCACAGATAAGGAAAACATGAATCGATACCCACGTTACTAATGTAACACAAAATAATAATAGAATACCGACAGTCATGAAACTAAAACTCCTGTGTGATAATTATATTTTATAATTTATATCTCCAAATGTTGTTGCATAATAATCATATCTCCTCATTATACAACCAAATCGATTCCAAAATCAGCAGAATTGCGGAAATAAGAATATTTTTTTGTGAAATTTGTAAAATTTTTACTCCCCATATGATGTTGCATTGTGCTTAAAGAAAAATATCACAAGAACACCAACACAAAGGTTGAATATATTATCTGCGAGCATTCCTATTATCTGCTTTACGGAACAAAAACAAAAGTTTTTATAGGCTACATAAAAATAAGAAATTTTACATAACGTTTGATTTCAGATGGACAAGAATATTTAATGGCAGTATAATGACGTAAGAGTCAAGTATATTTAAGAGAATTATTTTAATGTTTGAGTAATAATTTTCTGCTCTTAAGTATTATCAAATGGCATGCATAAAATAGGCAATGTAATGATTTCCACTGATTCTGTAATTATGAAATAGTTGTAGGAAGTAGACAAATTATGTTAAATTAAGATACGTGAAAATGAATGTTTTATATTTAAGGTAACATCAGTTTGAGGATAAGCGTAGAACAAATATTATTTTATCGAAAATTTTCCTTCTTTCTTTGTTGCTGGGTTTGGTATTATTTTCATGTTATAGGAGAAACAAGTGCAGTACAGAACTTGGAGGATACCTTATAATATAATGAACATATATGCTCACACGTGTGTATATGTATCTGGTAGAGCGTATTATGTAAGGTGGAATTTATACTACAAATTCAAAAAACTGAAAATAAGAAAAAGGGAAAATTAAAATATATATATATATATATATATTTTTACAAGCAAACATTTTATATCAGATGCTATATATATATATATATATATATATATATATATATCTTAAACAGACTTAGAAATAATACTTTTCCAGTGTAACCGGAATATTATCGAAAGTGAATTTCAGGCTTATTTTAACCATACGAATACCAGCAATAGAATGCAGTAACTCTGTGCAATACTAGCTTGCTGGACGAAAAAATATATCAGTTGGACTTCCAAAATTCTTATTATATATAACGTGTGTATAATATGTAAATTATAAATAAAATGTAAGTAATATGTGGTTATACATTACCTATATGTGTATCTGTATGTATTTCGAATGTGTATGTGTATATATTAAAAAAATATAATAAAGAAATATATTGTGTAATTATATGTGTACGTAAAAATATAAATTTGATGTACTTACGTAAAAATCTTGCTCCTTGGTTGACGATTATGGTGATTGGCCGGGGAGGGGGGGAGTGGCAATATTTCTATAAAAAATAATAATATTTCTATAAAAATAATAAAGTAACTTTTAAAATAATTTTATTATTTATTTATTTTAAATTTTTTTATTAGTCTTCGTGTGTACAAATTTTATGGTATTCTCTTCCTGGGTTTTATTTATGTAGGTATTTATTACCTGACAAAGATAGTTAATTTCAATCTTGAATCAAAAAATAATCTTATTACTTATCGCCCAAAAATAGTAATTTCTCCCTTATTTTGATTTCGTTAAATTTATGTTCTTCCCCCATAAGTATAATACACCCATGTCATATACAATATCTACTCGTAGAAATAAAATATAATACTGATGACTTATAACACTACTACGAAAATCCCTGGCAAAATACTTGAGAATATGATGGAAATGCTATACCGTGCATAGCTTTACCACTGTATATTTTTGTCCTTTATTAGTAAAAGAAGAAGTATTATCTTTGAAATAATTTAATTCAGAAAATGTAATTAAATTTAAATATTTTTAGGCAACATAGTTATGTTATCATTTAAATAACGTTTATTTGTTTCTATATTTTGTATAAAAACTTAATACCTTATATTTTTAATTTCAAGCTACTGCAGTTAATTAAAGGGTTTTTTCATCAAGATTTAAAATATAAGCTATACAATTTTGTGGGAAAAAATTAAAAATAACACAATACTAAGGGAAAAAAAACCTTTGCTCGAAAATGATATAACTTGGGTAGTCTTCGATTTTGCATCTTCCTGTCTAGAGCGTATTGCCTACCTACCAAGCATGACAAATGGGTAACATTGGCATGTTATAACAATCATGTAAACTTTTTTTGTCAATTTGGAAGTGGCGATTAACAATTTGTCTCGGCAAACTTCTTACAGCTCATGGTTACAACAAAATTAAATGCGAACCGAGAGTGAAAACAGCCATTTCATTTACGGAGGGAAGTAAAGGCATCACTATAGAAAGCTCCAATTTACTGGTGGAGGGGGGATGGTTACAGAAGAGACCCGCGTCAGATTACAGGCCACTATTTTAAAGGACTTGGAAATGGGTGGGGAAAGGGAAAGTGATTTCGAGAATAATATAGCCTAGTGTTATTAGTAAAATCTGAAAGTAACTTACAGTAAATAGGCTATGTATCTTAAGCGAATATAACATTCGCCGCAGTCGGTGGATATTGTCATACGAAATCGGTTGTAAGTCTGTGACTTAAAGAAAATGTAATTATAAAGTACTTAAAGAGTATTAGGCCGGAAGAAGAGGCGTGGAGATACGAGGGCAGCATTGTACTAGAGCGAGTATGATTTTTCTATTTTAAACAAGCATTACAAGATAGAAAAAATTACCCTTCAGCAGGTCATGAAGTTATGCTGGAATTAATATGGTTGTTGCTGTACAATTTATTATGGTAGATATAGGCTATTCACGGTAAAGTGAGCTCTTTTTAAGGCCCTTCCATCTGGTGTTAACCATTAATAAATATATTTTGTTGCAGCCTTAGACGTTAACTTTCGAGTGTGGTTAAATGTATACACTGTGTTACATTAAAATGTGGTATAAAGATATAAATTTGCTGAAAGGAAAAATTTATCAGGGCCCTAAAATGTTCTCACTTTACTTTGAATAGCCTATACCAAAGAGTACGGCAGCGTGTATTAAAAACATATTTTTAGGGAGGGGGGTGCAAATGCTATTTTGTACACCACCTACAAAATAGAGGATAGCAATGTTTCCCTGTACTCTACCTCCATTTCTGCCCACCCTGAACAAACTATATGTATGCTGCTCGTTTGGCGTTCCGGTTATTGATTTGAGGACACTTATGTTGCGAGTAGGTTTATTATTATGTTAGCCACGGTTAAATGTTGACTATTAATTCTTAATATTCCCGTTTTAATACAGCAGACTAATCGGAGGATGGCTTGCGATTTAAATTCTCATAGACTTACCTGTGAAATGACAACACATTTGAGAAAGTCGTTAGTCGAATTAAATGCGTTAAAGATTCGTCATGGATATAACAAAACACGATTCAGTTTTTATACGGTGTAATGCAACTGAAGAAAAAATGTTTGTTCTTTATTTTTTTTGCACTAATAAATAAAATTAAACTAGTTGGCACCAACACAAATAAAGCGGAGTGTCATTAATTTTAAACTCAATAGTCAAATAAATATTTATCAAAGATCAGGCAGGTTGCGGTGAATAGAAAATATGAGAAAAACAGTATTATTTTTGCAATTCCAAATACCCTTATTATTGAGTTAAAATACTTTTACTAATAGCCAGAGTTTCAGTGTCAATAATTTAAGTATTATTTACGAACAAGTTTTGCCATTTAGGCTACGTGAAGCAAAATGTGAAGTAATTTTCAGATAATGTAACAAAAACATTTTCATCAAAATGTTTAAATCTGCAGACTGTGCTGTGTTCGACAGAAATATATATAAAAAATACGAGTATTTTCCGCTTAAGCACCCAAATAAAAATATATTCTTAACGATACATCTTGAACCTCGTCAATGTTATTTGTCTAAATTAACATCTCCCCCTTCCTTATTTCAAAAGAACGTTTGCCGAGAAGGAAAAGGAGGCTTTGTCAAACGTACTTTGGCTCACTTAATTATAAACTCCCATATCTTGCAATGTATTTGAACTGAAGTGCATAAATTATATTTTCTAAATACAAACTGTCCTACGGAAGAAATCCTTAAGTTAAGATAGTGATAGGAAACTATTACGTATATGCGTTTTTCTGTTGGCGTTGGCATTTCAGTTTTTTAAAGGTGTAAATAAGTAAATGAACGACTTGATTGATTTCCAATACCGCTAGTGTCCAGTTACCGCCCCACATTTGTAGTTATGGAAAAATCATAATACTGATTCCACGCAGACAAGTACTTAGAGTAGATAATAAAACATCGGATTATATGCATTTAAAAAATGCCAAAATATGCATGCAAATATGCTTTAAAAAAAATGCTAAAATATACACAACAAAAATGCCAAAGTTAATTTTAATTTTTGTTTTATTTTCTTTAATCAGCAACAATTAAATAAAAACAAGCAATAAATCAATCATATAATTTTACAAATTATGTTAAGTACCTACCATATAGCAAATTAAACTCAATATCACGCATAGTTCTTGTGACAATATACTATTATGTACTTTTCCAAATTTTCTAGAGCAAATTTGTGACGTTTGTCGCTTAGTATAAATTTGTAAGCCGAAAATGGCCTCTCCACATCAGTCGACGTCACTGGACAGAATTTGAAATTTGGCGCCATTTCTTCAGATATCTCTTTTGGCATGGTGTGATGTGTACCGTTGATATAAACATTAATCTCCTTGATTGCCTCAAGACTCGGGTTTTTACGCAGAACAGCGTTTAATTTTCCACGGATCTTTTACGATAGTGAATTGAGAAGGGCGTCAGTCTGTTGGATCATTTTCTCCAGTATTTCTAGGGCCTTGAAGAGTGGAAGGTTTTTTGTTTCCAATTTCTCTATAGTGTCGGTGATGTTGCTGAAATGTGTAGTAATGAGGGTGATATTCTGTTTGATGGAAGCTTCTTCAAATGCTATCTTGCTTGAATGAATTGCAATGGCCTCTGAACTGTCAAACTGACCAACCACTTGTTTTATGGCCTCAAACTTTTCAGCATAAAACAATACAACCTTCAACCAGGTACCCCATCGAGTAATTACAGGTTCTGGGGGCAGTGCTAGATTTGGCAGCTGCTCTTTGTAAGCTTGTACCCGCGACGGTACTTTTAGAAATACTGTCTTTGTAGAGGAAATCAATTTATTGACATTCCCGAACTCTTTCCTTATCTCTTCTGCAATTCGATGAAATCAATGGACCAAACAGGTAATATGCAGTAGTTTTGGATAAAATACTTGCAGAGCTTGACCAGCTTTAACCATATAAGAAACCAAGACACACATTTTTTCGTCCATAGAAGAACCAGGAAACAATGATTTTATGAAATCATTTATGAACCGGGCAGTAGTTGAATGGTTGGTTTTTTCTAGGGCCTTACAGGCAACCAAGTGGGGAGTAGAGGGTTCCTTTGTTAATTTTCCAACTATCAAATCTGCTATATATCGTCCGCATGAACATGATGTTTCATCAGCTGAAATCCAGAGCAAATTGTTCGGAAGATCGGTGCGAATTTCACTTAACACGTCTTCGTAGATACCTGACAGGTAGATTTTCCTAATCGTAGATTCTTCAGGAACTATCTGATTTGTGCAATATTTCTTTATAAATTGCCGGCATACTGGGTTATTCAGTCGATGAAATGGATTACTGTAACCAATAAAAAACTTACATAAATCTTTTTAAAATTCTGTTTTCTTTGTAGAATCCGAAGTAGAGGCTTAATTTGAGTCAGCTGTTGTTGATGAAATGTTGAAGATTTATTTCTTGCTGCTGCGTGGAAAGCAGTATTTACGTGTTGATCAATGTGATATTTTTTCGAAGAAGGTATACGCTTGTCACAAACCTTGCCGAAAATTGGCCTGGGTAACGTTTAATCCAAGATTCCATTAAACTCTGGGTGTTCTCTTTCACTGGCGGCATTGTCGTTGTTACGGTCGAATCAAAACAAAAACCCATCGTGCGTAAACACGCGCTGCGGGTAACTGAATGTGCAAGTGCGTGGGGCGGTCAGTGGAGAGTGCCGCCCCCGCGCGCACCCCTCTCGTATAATGATATTCTCCTCGCTATCGAGATAAGCAAGATTGCGAAGAAACTATTCAAATATGCAATAACGCTGTAAATATCGCGTTTTATGCAGTTGCATATGCAATTATGCAAATGCATATAATCCGATGTCTAATAATGACTTAAGGCAAAATGCTAAAGTAATGAATACTAGTTCTTTACTGAACCAAATCTAAGAAAATACGCCTGAAACACAGTGCAAATTTAAAAATAGTGTACAAGATGGCTTCTTTATCAACATATTTCACAAAAAAGCGCAGAATACCACAAATTATTTGCCACAGTCATGAATGTCGTTCGGTCACGAAGTGATCTAAAAATGTATTACTACTCCTTAATTTACGTACTTCCATTTACATTGAACTAACCAGTTTAATAAGTTACTATTATATTCTTGTCATAACGACATCCTCGTATAGAATGTTGATTTCACAAATTTAAAGCAGTAAGAAAAAACAGAGATGTGCATGAAGTGTGAAGCATCCACTACAGATTTTCTGTGGTAATTGGATGGCTTCGATGCAGTAAACTCTTCATAAAATATACAGCTTTGCCACCGCTTTAGGAACATTCGTTTTGGTCTTCATTGGTAGGCCTATGTAATAGATAGAAAAAGCGCGATGCAGCTTGATGGCACATTTTGTGTGCTAAATGAACATGTTTATATTTTAAGCGTAGATTTAAAAGTGGAGAAAATTAATATATTTTCAGCTTCTCTTTAAAGACAGTTACGATTTAAAAGTTGCGAATATTTACAAATTTTTGAAAATTTAAACTAAATAAATAAATAAAAACAATTAATTCCTAAAACAGATAATTGTCTTATATAATATTTTCTACTCTTTATAAACTTTTAAATTTATTTACGATAACTATTATAAAATAACGTCGTAAGAGTATAACAACCGTATTTTATTCGCAAACACGCAGTCTAAACATTTTTAAGGGAAGTAAATCACTTTTTTTTTTCTCCAGAACATATTAAGGGAAGAAACTTTTTCCGGGAAAAGTTAGTCTCTGTGATTTTCTGGGGGGAATAATTAAAACTTAAAATTGCAGGCAGCGAGTTTTGTTAATTACTTTCAAAAAGTCTTATTTTTCTTCGCTACGGGGATCTTATTTGTATTCTTTACTTTGCTCTGCTCATTTCATTAAGACAAAGTGATTCAAGGGAAACCAAATTAAGACAAACGAGTAAGCTGTGCTTTCTACAAGATATAATTATTTATTTAAAATTAAAAGCACAGTCAAATTACGCGGACCAACCCAGAGACGCGCCCAAGACCAAATATATTTCTGAATACTTTCTTATTTTCATCAAATGAAAACAAATATATTCCCTCAACTTCACACTGCGTTTTTTTTTCTAGAAGTAATTAACGTTTCGAGGATAAAAAGGTTCTTGTTTGAAAGAAATTCAAGTTTGCTTTGAATTTTTACAGTTCTATTTGCAAGAAAAGGAACAGCGGTGTAGTTAATAAAAAGGACTTTATACAAAATAAGTAATTTATACTTTCTAATACAGTATTTTCCAGTGTTTCTATTGAAGCTATTACCAGAAAAAAATGAATTATTTGATAACATAAAAGGAATAGTTTGTAATATTGAGTTATTAGCGTGTATAATACATAGGAGAAAATATAAAACAAACCGAACATAATGGCACTTTGGTTATTTTATATCACATTTATATTTTATGAAATTATGTAAATACTAGGACATTATTTTCTTTTAGTTCCCATGTCAAATGCTATTATAAAAACTATTTTTATAAGCATTGCAAGATAAGCATAGTTTTCCATTAGAAAAGTCTGAGGCAACCTGCATTAATATTGAAAGGTTTATTTACTTTCGTTGAACAGTTATTTGAGTGTACTGAATTTGATGCACGATTAATGGAGAAATAATGTTCCTAACTGTATTTGCAAAAGAAGTAGAATGAAAGTCTTGAAAAACAAAGGGTGGAGAGTTTCCAGCAAAAGATTCAAGGCCGTGGGTAAAATTTGTGTGGCCTTTGGCATGTGTAGGGGGGCCACACGGACCCGTCATCGCTGGATATTGACAGCAAATGTGATTATGGAATATAGTAACGACAGAACACATCCATAATCTTAAGACGAGGTAGACTGATTCACGTCTTCTGCGCATGTCCTCGACACTGACTTGCGGAATTACCGTAAGAACCACCAACTCAACGTGTTCAAACAGTGACATCCTTTAGATTACGTTTGGTTTCACAAGAGTTGGCGTGAGACGTTGTGGTAGGCGCTTTAGAGTGAGGTCTTGCTTGAGTGCCGGCAAAGGTGAAGTGAGATTGAGTTGGAGCAGCGCCGGAATGCAAACGCATGCTAAAATGGAAGTGCCCCGACAAAATAACCCGCCGGCCAACGGCAAAGTCCGCCGCGTTTCTCATATGCGAGGATCCGGGTTAAACCAGTGACAGTGGAACCCGAACCGTCTTGGAAGGAGACGAGTAGGAGTAGCCTTGACTACCACACCCCCGCCCCCCTGGTTACGCAAGAAGCCCACGCTCTTAAGAAATAAAGTAATTGTGCTTTTATTATTATATCGAATTTGCGTTTCAACTTTATCACTTAATAATATCACTTTATAAACTTAAAGCACTTTATGTAAACGTTGTGCTAACCTTGACAGTTCTGATGGAAAATAAAAGTCGTTCACTGTTGCAACACAGATGGTTAATGCGCAGCTGACAAGCGCATTCTTCTCCGTTTTCCCCCTATGAACGCATTGGTGAGAGGAACAGGAGTACGCCGAGAAAACCTACCATCCATCAACAACGTCAGCCACGTTTTACAAAGGCAATGATCCGGACTCGGATTCCAAAAGGATAGGAACTGGATAAAGCTGTGATTGAAGCCCAGCGAGTTACCGAAGACCATCCGAGGCCATAGAGAATAAACGTTATTGCACTTTACGCTGGAGCATCAGGCGAGACCTTATTCTGCACGAGTGAAATGCTGACTGCAAATTAACCCAATTCGTAAACCATGACTTTAAACTTGCGTGTTTTATATCCTTTCGTATTGAAACTTATTTCCGATCCAAAACGGAAAGCGGAAAACGCGCAAAATTATTTAGAAACTCTGGAATGGCTCCAAGAGAAGCCAGAATTTACTAGCGCGGCAAAATAAACAGCTGGCAAGTTGCGTGAAATAGAGGAGCGGAACAAATGTCGGTATGTTCCAAGTTGTCGTGGCTGGGACGATAATCTCGCGGGAACTATTTTTTCCCCCGTGGGACAGCGGGGGTGGATATACTTGTCCCTCGGTATATTTCACGCTGTAATGCGCGTCCTTCGGGCGTGTAAGTACTCGTGTCGGACTTCCCCCCTCCGTTCTTGACAACAGCTATTCCGACTGACAAAATAGCCCATTGTGAAGTTCCATAAATACGGCCTGGTTATTTCTGAGCTCGGAGGACGCAGCGGGGGCATTGTTACTCGCGAGAACAATTTATTATATTTAATAATAAAATATATATCACGAAGTTCTCCAACCCTTCCGCCACCTCACCCCCGTCGTGCTCAGATGATGACCGTCACAGGGGAAGAGCGACCTACGTCCAGCCAATGTGTCTTGCTGTGCCGTAAAACCTTTAGTGGCTCTTATCTGACGTACGAGATCGTATTGAGTGAGCTTTCATACTTATTTTTCTTTCATAATAATGCACCCATTTTATACTAGAACCTGTAATGATATGATTTATAAAAAAAACATCTTACGAAGTATGAAATAATCTAGAATGGCTTCATCAGGAATAAAATACAAGGATATATTAAAATGAAACCATGATTCTCCAACATAAATAATGCACTTTTATTTAAACCCTGCCTGCACGTTCTTTAATTTCACTAGGGTGTTGCCTGGTGAACTCCGGTCACCACTCTTGTGATGTACTAGCATTACAACAAAAATAATATTTTATATTCCTAACATATTTGTCTCAAACCTGAGGATAGCTATTGCATTTATAAAAAAATTGTCAACGAAATACACATATTTATTTTTAAATAAGTGTTCCACTGTGTCTCCAAAATTTCATATCTACTGAGATATTGCATTTTTTTTTAGTTACCGTTTAGAAACATATGGATGTGTTCTTTAAAAAAACACACATTATACAAACACTTTTCTGCAACTGCTGATTTCCGTATTATAAAAAAACCAAATTATTTCCCTAAAAAGTTACTTTCAGTGTGATCGCTCAAGCCACAAAAAAAAGTCGCTTACATTTAATGTTTCAGTAAAAGCATTGTATCGAATTTATCGCAACTTGCACTAATATGGCGCTTGCTTGCTTTCGATACGGACGAACCATCGACAATCGTCTAGAGCACAACACATCTGCGTGGGCCTTGTCTGGGAGGGCAATACTACAGTGAAAGGATAAGAATGTTTCTGGCTTCACAGATGTTCCTACCATACAGTGATACAACGAATTCGACGAAACGTATTACAAATAGAGAAAACAGTAAAATTTCTGCCTCACTGCAAAATTTGATAACATTCTATTTTCTTTACATATTTGTTAAAATATAATTTAGGCCTAACAGTTTGAGCACTCCTGAAACAAAATGTCAGATATCTTTGATGTTTAGTATGGATGACAAAACAAAATATCCCGAACTAGCTGAGCTCCATGGAATCGCCGATACTTCGGTTCCTGGTACACTTGGGTGCTACGAGAGTTCCCTTTTATAATATGTTGCTGAATATATTTTCTGTAAGAACCCAGAAAGCTGGAGATACGCATTTCTAAAAGGATTCGAACCCACCCCATCTGTATAAATTCTGGATAAATTCTTTCCACATTACCACGCAATCCTACATTTCCTAACACGTTAATTTCTCAGGATATGCAGATAGGTACATTTAGTATTCAAATCTGGCATGACTCTGAAACTAATTATCTTACACCATAATGCAGAAATATAAAGTAAAATAATCTAAATTAGCGGTTTATTAAAATTCATTTTGTAATACAAATAACTGAAAAATCTAACAACAAAGCGTAACTCAAACTTGTTACTTACTACCTTCAGTTCCTATAAATCACAATTGTATTCCTCCTCTCTCAAGGAGGATGGAAGTGAAACTCCAAGTTACCGCTTGGCGTCTCTCATAAAAAACGGTAACTCGGAAATTAAATTTATATTTGTATATTGGATTTTAAAATTTTACAACATTGTCTTTACCTCTACGAACTGCTCGAAGAAAATTGTTTATCACAAATAAATAATTAATTAAAAACATTACTTTTACAGACAGAATTTCAGTTGTAGTAAAAAATCTTGTACTGTTATTTTTTTATTTAATATCAAGTAAAATAGTAGTTAATATATAAATTTTCAAAATTTTGAATGCATTAAATTGAGAAAATAAATAAACATTTTTGTTATAAATACTTAAAAAAAATTTTATACTTGATTAGAAAATTTTATGTTTAATTTTTTCTTATGGAAAGTGGAAAAACTTTATACTAATTTCTGACAATTTTTTCTTATTTCTGCTTACTTTTTAGTAGCTAAATAATATTTTTAGCCCGCATACGATAACTTTCATGAGAAATTAAAAATTACTGTAGTAAATGGCAAAAAAAGTTAAAAAAAAAATATAAAGATTTCGTTTCTTATCATTATAAAATGTATTCCATACAATTTTAATTTACATTTGCGAAGAATTCTTATCCCATATTCAGCAGAAATTACCCTATGGTAACAGTATTACTATCTGTTGTCTTGCTGAGGTAGAGCCGCTTTTTCTAATTCGGCCATGAAGGTCAAGATTTGGTGACAACAAAGCAAGGATATGTGTTTATCACAAATATGTCACGTTTCTAAAATAATGGAGGGCTAGATATGGTGATATTTGTATGGAAATATATCGTACCAAGGTAGATGGACGAGAGGTCTGGGGACCTTGCTGACCAAGGAAGCATGTTGACATCAAGAAGGCAGGCTAGAGATACCCGTGCTGTGTGATGTCTGGCATTACCCTGCTGGAAAATGGAGTTATCAAGCTGCACCAGGAAGAGGAGCGCACTTAACTGAATTTCCTGGATGCATTGTCGCGCCTTCAGGGCGCTTTCAATCGCCACCAGTGGTGTGCGGGAATAGTTGGGACGATGCCGCTCTACAATGAAGCGTGTATCCTGATGTTGGCCAGGAAGTCTCCAGACTTGAATTCGGCGGTCATCTATTTGCAGACAGAACCGTGATTCGTCACTAAACATCACTAGTCACCAATTCGCAAGCTACCATGCTGCCCATTCCCGGCAGAAGGTCACACACGCTCGGCGATGCTCAGGTCGTAATGGCAGACGTCGTAAGCTATGCCGCGATGACAGATCCCACGCTGCTAGCTGCCTGGGCATGGAACTGGTGGACACAGGCGTATCTCCAGCTGCGGTGACATGTCTCTGGATGGTGCGCAGCGACACCCGTGGAGTTCTTACAGCCTGTCGCACGATGAAACGATCCTCCATGCTGGTGGTATGCTGGCATCGACCCGAACCTTCTCAATGGGTGTGTGTATACTCCTGTTCACATTGCGTTCAACACCGACTCACAGTGTACGCAGAATGGTTGAAATGTCGAGTAATGCACCTAAACGTCCAACCTGCCTCTCGGAGCCAACGATGCGGCCTCTCTCAAACTCATCCAGCTGGGCATATTCTTGTCGAATGTGCCTTGACCTTAAAATTACGAGAACAATTAGAGATTTCACCTGGCCTTTAAATGTTTAGAGAATTGCCCAGTTCATTGGTATGGTCCAATTTTTAGAAAATTCATACCCACCCTTGCTGAAAATGCTGCACCTCTAAATCAACTATGAAAGAAGTTTGCCAAATTTTAATGGGGTTCAGAATAGCAAAATGTTTTCGGGATCTTGAAGTATGGCATCATAAATCCTCCTGTACTTCACATTGTGGATTTCTTAAAAAATAAAAATGCAAACCGATGCCTTCAGCTAAGCTATAGGGGGTGTCTTTGTGCAGGAAGTGGATGGTGTGCGACATCCTGTAGCTGTAGCATGCCAAATTACTTTTAGTGATGCATAAATAAGCTTTGTCATGGCTTTTAGATCACCCTCGGCAATTGGGTAAGATAGGCCGTTGGGTAATGTGAATCTCACAACTAAAGTTGAAGGTTCAAGATATCAGGGGGACACATAATGTTGTTGCCGATGCACTCTCACGTCTGTTTGAAAGAACAAATTAATCTGATGTATCTGAAACTTTTCCAAATTGCAACCATTTGGCTGGATTCCCATTGACTTTTGAAAAAACATTAAAAGTTACCAACAAGAAGATCCAGAACTCAAACAGGTTATACAAAATTTAAATTCAGGCATCGAACAAAAAACGTATTATTTGTACAAAGGTGTCACGTGTAAAACCCAAGATAACTGGAAACATTGTCTTACCTCGTATTTTGAAATCAATGGTATTTTAATATTTTCATTCTTCACCAGTAGATGGATACCTTGCCACCTACAAAAGTATTGAGACAATTAGAAAAAACTTAATTAGAAAGAGTATGAATCCCAAGATTGGAGATACTGCCAAACTACTAAATTGTGTGCTACGAGAAAACCTGCTGAGAATACACAGTTGGGTTTTTTTTACTTCCGAAGTGGCTGAAAGGCCAATGCAGAAATTGTAAATTGATGCGGGACCCATGCCTAGGAGTTAGTCTGGTAATAAAATATTGATTGTATGCATTGACGCCTTTTACCAATTTGTTTGGCTTATATCTCTAAGAAACGTTTACGCTTTCTCGAGAATATGTGTCCTTCAGGGTCACATATTTCAAAATGTTGGTCCTCTATCTACCACAGTCTCTGAAAATGTCTCACAATTCACTTCCAAATCTTATAGGTACATGTGTTTTTTATTGGGGATCAAGCGTATCATTTTGTCACCACATTGTCGCTACTTGGCCACCTGAGTTATACAGGATGGTGGCCAGTGGTTTATATAGTTCAATTATTTAGGTGCAGAGTAAGGACACCTGGGGTTATTGCGTTAGGGGTAAACAAATACTCGTATTTCAGTTATTTAACACACCAGGATTTTATTGATTAGAAGGTCACATAGTTATTTACACACACTGGCGAGACTGAGCCCCCCTGCAAGTCGTTTGCCTGAAGGGCTGGTGGGCTGAATACTAAGTGTCGGGGAAGGATTGTTGAAGGGAGATGTTTCTCTACTTATCTGTGACTGTGGCTTTTGGTGAGTTGTCTTCGTTGGTAGCTGAGGGATGGTGAGTTGGGTGGCCCTCGTTCAGGCCCTCGGACTGGCTCTCGTTGGCGTGCTGAACTAAGATGGCTTTTTCCTGCGGTTTTGACGGTCTCTCTCTGAAGCCCAGGATTGATTTTCCCGTGACTTGTACTTTCTCTGCGATCCTGGCTGGCGTTCCTGGTTGGAGAGTGCTTCCTCCTCGTCCCTCTTCCAGCTATCGCGTTTCTGTCTGCATTCCTAACCGCGGAAACTGCCACTACGTTTTCGGAAATAAACTCATAAGTTCTCGGTACCTTTACTGGGTTTGTCTCGGGAATTTACACATGAAGTTTCGGGCGCCACTCGGACTGGGGCTACCACTCGTTTCCGGGAATTTACTCATATTCTCGGCACTGTTCTTGTCACACGACTGTTTACTCCCGTGTATGATTCGGTTTCTCCCATTTCGGCTGCATTTATCTCGTCTCGCAGCTGTACCACCGAACAACTCCCGTCTCGGCTGGTGATAATTGCTCCCGAACAATTGACTGTGAACAACTGATTACAACTGACTGCCTGGGCCAGGCCCGAACTCCGGCCCGTTGATACTACTGCCTCTCGCCTAACTGCCTTCTCTGTCTCGCATTGCGGCTGCCGAACAACTCCTCATTTACGACTGACCACCACTGACTGACGACAACTGGATGATCATGAACCTTGGCTGCTCCCGAATTTTAACCCATCTCTCGATATAATCAAATTGGCTGTCAGCAGATTGTGTCGAGAGAAAAAGGGAATTGCCCCATGTTACTCGCTCGTTTTTTGTATAGGATTTAGTGTATCGTCAGCTGTGTGCGTGCTCCAACTGGTGGTTGAGGGAGGGGTGCGGCAAGCATCTCGGGGATTCCTGGCAGCTGTGTTGGCACTAATCTCGGCGGGGGTTACCCTGTTTCCTTAGAAGAGGACTTATATAAGCAAATTTTCGGAACTTTCCCTGTTTTTCTCCGGCTTCGGTTCTTCCCCCATGTATCCTTATACCTCGGGACATCCCCGTGGGTATTTCTCAGGGTGTGAATACAGCGCAATTCCTATCCTATGTACTCGCCACGCGTCAACATTACCCTCCACCTTTCATATGGAGCATTTTAACAGAAACCTCCATTCAGTTTTGATTGCTTTCAATGCGATAGATCAGAACAACTAGGACAGAAATTTGACCTAGCTTCAAATGGCATTCAGCTATGCTTGACATGAATCCCATAAGTCAACTACTTTTCAATTAATGTTCACCTTTTGCCTAACACCACTCTGTCCTACCTGTGGCGATTGAGTGACTTGCTTCTTGATGATGTTGGAAACCTCAGAGAAGTTTAGGCATTTGCCCTGAGGAATTTAAAGGCTGCCCATGAGTGGACAAGAGTAACATATTAAGCAAAACATAAACAAAATCCTTTCAATATTGGAGACTTAGACTTGTTGAAAACTCACCCTTCTAGCAAAGCAGCTCAGATAAGTATGGCGAAACTATAATTTTGTTGAGCTGGTCTCTACTGGATCCAACGTATTTTAACCTCTGCTACAGTCATTCTGGCTGTTTCTGGAAAGGGAGCTTGTGTAACTTGCGTGCACATCCCCCACTTGAAAAAAATTCGTCCTAACATTTCGACATAGTCATGTCACAGTGTGAAGGTAACTGCAGGCCTTAACTGTGGTGTTTGACCATTTATTGTTTTGGGACTGTTATTGTCACTATTTTAATTATGGCTCTGTTTGCATGTAATCATTTATTTGTTGAACCCTGACTCACTATCGTAAGTGGACAGATCACCCACTCGCCAGAGCCTGCATAAGGTCATCTTGTTTCTCGCTATTGAATAAGCTTGTTTACAAGATAAATCCACGATCATATTTTAGGTAATTAGTTATTGTTTAATTTCTGAATGTAGTTAATGTATTCAAATTGTAATGGTAAATGAATACTAACTTGCTCCTTGGAAAATAACTTTTTTTTATTTTAGTTTTTGGGGTATCTACTTTTTGTGCAAATTGTTATATAGTTTATTTAGGGAGTTGTGGTATAGTTCACCAGGCAGATTCTTCGGACATTTTGTTTGGTTTGTTCTTCTGGAGGTACCCTTGTTTGTTTTTAGAGTGTTACGCCCACTCTTGGAAGTGGCTTGTCCTTTTTTATTTCTACCATGTTACAGTTTTCTTAATTTTCGCATTCATTGCTCTATCCCGTTCATGTTCGATTCTGATGCTCGTTTTGAAAAGGAAGATGGTGTTATGTTGTCGGACAATTACTACTCCAATGTGCTTAACTTCAATCTGTTTGAACTGCAAGAAGAATCCAGTGAACTTGATGCTTTAATCGAATCTGTAATTTAAGTGCACAGTAGTGAAATTAAAATTTCCCCCGTAAAAAACTTTTGACCAAAATGATTTGTTTGCACTGTCACAGCTTATGGGAACTGCTTTAGCTTTCAGATCTGAGGTTGCTACATTAACCTCTTTGCTTCCTTCCAGTTCTAGACGAAAGATAATAATCTTAAATATTGGCGGAAAAATCTTTTAACCCTATTTGGAACCCTGAATAGTGATGATCTTAAACTTTTGAAGAAAATACTAAATTCTGTTTCGGATGCACAAGAGGATATTTCTATTAATCTAGCAAATAATATTCTTCTTTTCAGAAATCTTGAATACCGTATTTTGGATAGTACGAAAAATATAAAATGTTTGGTATTTTATTATTTGAAACATTTCAATAAATTCTATCATCTGGCAAATGACACTGTACAAGAAGTGATTAACAACATGATCCTTGCGAGTATTATAATTAATCTCAATACCATGTTATTATGTGTCACTGAAGCCGTTTCTAATGCAAGAGTTGAACGATTTAATTTGAAACATGCAATTTAAAACAGTGTTCGTGGCAAATTGAGTTCTACCGCAATGAGTGCTGCCTCATTCATTACTGCCCTAGGAATATCCAGTATTTAATTACTTTACTGTAAAACATGGTTGTCTCTGACACACCTGAAAATATTTATGTGTTTCATGACTTTAGTACTGTACAAACTGTTATTTATAATGGATCTCTCAATGTTGTCGTTGATGTGCCCTTAGCCAATAAGGATAGTTTTTTGAGCATTACAGAATTTTCTCTGTTCCTTTCCTGTTCCCTAAACTGAACATAAGTATTTTGCTTCACGTTAATGAAATTTTGGTGTTTAGTCCTGATAGAACATTTTTTGCGGCTGTGTATTCTTTCACTTTGGCAAATTGTACAACTCATAGCATCACTCTCTACCCTTATAACTTCCCTTTCTTGATGTTCATGTCATGAACTGGGAATTCAACCTATTACTAGGCAGACCATATCTGGATTTCTGTAATAAATATATTTTTATTATCGAACTTCCATTCTTTCCGAAAACCAGTCCACTTTGGCTCTTTGCTACAAAATTTGCATTGAAGCAACTTTCCTTTGCAGATCTACCATTCACACTTCATCCCGTTTTACTATTTTTTTTAATGGGAGCCGATCCATTAACAATGGTAGCCATTGTGATATTTTCAGTTCCTCTAAAACTTTTGGTTCAGCGAATTCAGACATCCATCTGAAACTATCCTTTCCAATGGTCCATATTTCTAAATTTACCGGTAACCTTTCATTTATACTCTTTTTCTAATTTTCCAAATGTTTCACTTAATGACTCTTTCGTTAAGGAATTATATCTTTGATTTCTCAATCTCACGGCTCTAATTTCCACGATGTTCTTAAATTCTACAACCGCAACATCAAAATTACCCTGATACTAATTTTATTGGTAGGCCTTTAAGGTTCTATTTATAATTTCTTGTACCATTAGTGTTGTTTGCCTTGGTTTGTGCCTTTTGTTTTTCCTAACAGTATACTTCAGACCAAACATCTCTTCTCCTGACACCCCTACCTCGTCCTCTGCTGTTTCTGAGTGAAATTTAGTTGTGACAATGGTTCTCATCCAGCCGAAACTACTAGTTAATTAGTGTATGTTTCTGATGTTTGGTTGTTTAGTCAATGTATATTAATGGTAATATTGATTGATTGCAGACTGTTTGTGAGGGTTTATTGGAAACCATTTCCGGGTGTGGTTTTGTTTAATGGCGGGAGTATTGTGCGGTTTTATGTTGCGGACTTGCCTGCTTAAACTTTTAATGTGCTTTTCTAGGAAATTATGGAAAAGTCCTATCGTTTTTCTTATATTTTATTTGTTTCTTTTCAACTGTTAATTATCAGTAACGTCATTAAATTGTTAAATATTGTAAGTTAAAATCTTTTAAAAATGTATGATTTATAATCTTTCAGTTTTCTTTGTTGTTTGTGTTTGTTCTTTGCTATTACACTTTTAATCGTGTCTCATAATAACCTATTCAAGTGTTTTTTGCCACTATATATAGCATAAACTTTTGTTTCTATCTTCAAAGTAAGTTACAATTTCGTTTTGGATTATCATATTTACTTAATAATGCGTAAGGTGAAAATTTATTTTTACATTTCATTAATGCAATGTCTAAAATATATATTAAGGAAATGCAAATCAATTTCAAAATTGTAATTAAGATAGTATTCGGGACCACAGCATAGACGATCGATTATATCGAATCTGCCATGTTGTCGGAAACGTCAAGTCGTGCGACTATCTTTGGTGATGACTAACCCTTCTTCCTTTTTGCATCAAGCTACCATGATGCGATCGATTTCATACCTCTTGTTGAGAAATCTTCAGCGAACTAAATACACTGAGGAGCACAAAAAAAACTGGTATACGCGTGCGTATGCAAATATCAGAGGCATGGAACCAATCAGAGCGACGCGATGCGGTCGCCAGCTAGATCGATTACTGCTGCTACAATGGTAGATTATCAAGATTTAACTGAGTTTGAACGTGGTGTTATAGTTGGTGCACGAGAGATGGGACATAGCATCTCCGAAGTAGCGATAACATTTGGATGTTCGCGTACGACCATTTCACGAGTGTACCGTGAATATCGGGAATCCGGTAAAACATCACACACCTTCTACATCGCTGCGGCTGGAAAAAGATCGTGAAAGAACGAGACAAACGATGACTGACGAGAACCATTAAACGTGACAGACGTGCAACCCTTCTCAAATTGGCGCAGATTGGATTTGTGGACTGCCCTGCAGGATTCATGGTGTTAATTGCCTCCTGCATACCTTCAGACATTAGTCGACTCCATGCCACGTCGTCTTGCGGCACTTATGCGTGCTTGGGGGGAGGGGGCCCTACACGATATTAGGCAGGTGTACCACTTTTTTTTTTGGCTCTTCAGTGTATGGCTTGCATCACCGCCTTTGGTGAGTGTGTTTTGATATTTTATTAATTTACATGCGTAAATCGCATATTAGTTTTGCCAGTTTTTCTCAATTTTTGTGCATAATTTTAGTTTATAATGCAGTCCACCCCACCTATGGTTTGAGTACCCAGCCGGGCATCTTGTTCATAGAAATGGTGATATCAAGCAGCAAAGGTGTTTCGACGATGCTGTTGATTTGCTAGCTGCAGAGGGAAGCATGCGTTATTTTAAAGCTTTTTTTCTAGCATGTCGATTCTTCGAAATTTAGTTATTAGGAATTTAAAAAAAAGAAATTTTGCTTGGACGTTTTCGTACACATAAAACGGAAATGAAACTTATATTTTAATAAAAAAAAAATATATATGAATTTCAAAAAATGTATTTTAAGAAATGAAAACTTGTGTTGGTACTTAGCATATATTTACTTTTTTTTAAGTGATGAACCACTCGTTGGTATTTAATATTTCGTTTTCACTTTACCAAAAAGATTTTCAATTGCAAAGTGTATTGTATTCAATACTCATGGTTATATTGATGATTGTTTAATAAATTATTTATTTATTTATTTACCACCCTGAAATTGATGTTCATATTTGTACCGTCGGGATTTTCTAATGTTTGATGCTGGCCTGTTGAGCAATATCACTTACGTAAAAAATATGGTCCTCTTGTTGCAAGTGCGTAGGATCCACCATTTTCGTTCAAAACACACATGAAATTTCGGTCCAGTGTTATAGTCCCTAACACTTAGGCCACACTACGTTCTTGAGTCATTGATTGGCTGCTGGGTCCACTGCACAAGTGATGGTGGAATACATTGAAATACTTACTGTAATAAACCTGTACAGCACATTTATAGGCTTACAGTACGTAAGTAGTATGGTGATTGTATCAAAGAATGTTGGCTTGTGTCAATATGCTACACACCATGGTTCTCACGAAATGGATGTTTAATGTTCGAAACAGATAATGTGTTATTCCTGCGACATAGGCCTATAAATGTGCGATACAGGTTGTTTACAGCAAGTATTTAAATGTCTTCCACCATCACTTGTGCAGTGAACCAGCAGCCAACCATTGACTCATGTAGGTAGTGTGGTCTATGTGTTAGGGACTGTAATGCTGGACCGAAGCTTCATGTGTGGTTCGAACGAAAACGGTGGGTCCTAAGCACTTGCAACAAGAGGACCATATTTGTTATGTAAGTGACACTGCTCAATACGCCACCATAAAACATTATGAAATCCCGACGGTACAAAAGTTGCATACAATAAGAGGGTGGCCACCCTGGTTATTTTCATTGCCATGGAAGGTCAAATACATGATTGCTGTAGGTTAAGGATCCCAATAACAGAAAAAAATGTTCGGAGTATTGTCATTTAATGTCACTTAGTTTCAGATATTTCAGGAGATTGCTGTTTTAAAATTTGATTTTAAAGGGGTCATTACTCCCTTAATATTGCATAAAGGTAAAAAGTGCCATATGTATTTTCTACTTAATTTTTCATAAGGAATCACCTCCCGGAGTTTGTAGGTGATTTTTAGAGAAACGTTGTATATTAATAGAGGTTGATGAAGTTTAAACTTTAATTGATTCACTTATTAGTGGTCATAGCCATGCGTAAACAACCAACCAAAATAAAAGGATACCTCAAGTAATCCTGTTTTAAAAGTTTGTAAATAAATTTTTTTTGTTTTGTTTTTAATTTTGTAAATGGGGAAGCGACTTTTGGTGCTCGGCGTTTTGGCTACACTTGTAGCCGTATTTGGTCCATGTACTCTCTTTTGAGCAACTCCTGGAAATAGGATTGAAATCGTTTCAGTTGTTTGCCTGTTTTTTGGGTTTATGATTTGTGTCCTAGCCCTGTGACCAGAAAGTGATTCAAAAGCTTGCAAAAAATCAAGAAATATCACGGGGAAAGAGTGCAAAAATAAACGGTTTTAATTATATCAGTATTTTTCTCATTGAAAGGTGAAAGGTGAAAGAAAGAGGCTCAAAGAATAATACGTTTAATAGTCAGTTATACATATGTGCCGAAAGAGGGCTAATCTGGCTGTTGTGTTGTTTTGATTTCCTGCCTGTTACCACTTAATATTTTGAGTTATGACATGCCGAGACAAACGGCTGTACAATATCGTCCGTTCCACGTCACAAGTGCTATTCTGAGGACTATTTGTATATGCCACACGGCCGAGACAACGAAGTACTCTCATATGATTTACGTGCATGCGCCACACGCTGAACTTCATTCGCACATCCTCCATCGACGTGATTTTTTTTCAACTTTCGTAGTTGATGAAGCGTTTTTAAAAAGTATGCCAATTTCTATGGCAATGAGTGTATAAAATTATTTTTGGTAGATTTTAGAGAAAATGCTGAAGCAATCTTGCAACGTTTGCAAGGTAGGGGTTCTTTTAGAATACGCAATTTTAGAGGATGAAATTATTGAAAAAATTTGGGGCTTGCACTGTTTGTTATGCGGTAGCTATTGCTCAAGGTGCTAAGTAAATTAGAGAAATTAAGTCATAAAACGACAGTTAGACTCTATATTGAATTGAAAAGTAGGGAGGCGTTCTTTTAAGTGATGGCGTAGGCATGGAAACAATTATGTACTAAATTGTTTTGTGGACATACAGACAATCGTGCGCGCACACACACACAACAGCACGATAAATGAGTGCATGCACCAAGTATAAAAAAAAGTAAACAATCAGGATGGACGAAAGCATCATCTGAGTGGCGGCATACGTATATCACACTTAAAGCTACACTTGACAGTTTTGTCCAGGCTGGTATAATTATACTGGAAAAATGTAAATGAGACTTTTAACAGCAAAAACTGAGTTATTCCAGTTAAAATTGATAATATCATGATATTTGTAGCTTTTGGCCTTGACTTTTGACTAGTATATGACACTCAAATATCATCTACTGAAAAAGAAATTAAAACTCAAAATATATAAACCATTCCAAGAAACTTAGTTTCTAACAAAAAAATTAAAATCGAAAACCCTTGTTTAAACCCTTAAAAGGGATGGAAAAAATAACTAATTAAATCAAATATAATAATATATACTTCGGAATTTCTAAAAATATTTCAACTCATGGTCTGAACCATGGTGAAACCGGGAAGAAAACAAATATTGTGAACAGCATAGAATCGATCAAACAACTAAACACTAACACAGTTTCTAAAGGCTATACGATATAATCGGTTTCCCCATCCAAAATTTTACATCATTGTTTATTATTACATTTGGGTCTGCCTACATCGCATTGACCCAGGTAGGATATAATTATTATTTAACTGCCGCCGGTAAGCTGAGTCAATGTCTCGCAGCCTCAGCAACATTAACAGATTTGTTCACCATCCATATTGATTTTGTGATGGGGAATGACATCTAATACTTATCTCTATTGCCAGAGATTAAAAAAGGTTTTTTATATAAAGGTGATTCGATAAATAGAAGAAATAACCTTTATTACTTACTCAAATATTACTATTGTTTAGGAGTTAAAAGTGTTTTGAAACACTGGCTTCTTGGCCAGTGGAGAGCGCGAACCTGTGGCACGGGATAATGCCCAGGCTTGTGGAAATGCGGGCTTTAGTACCCGCAAGGGCGCATTGGAGAGAGAGTGGCCACCCGGGGTTTTACCTGCCAAGAGGCTGGGAGGTGACCATTAGTGTGTGCCGAGCTAGGAGCGAGGGCATTTGCGTTCGCAGCTAAGGTAGTTATGCAGTGAGACCGATACGATGTTGTAAAGTGTATAGTAGGGAGCTGACAAGAAGGCAAGGCTGCGTAGCGGGGTGGTGGTTGGGGCAGCAAACCTCCCTTGACCCCCCCCCCCCAAATCCGTTGTTTATAGCCCGCTGTCACAGTAACGGGTCACCCTCGCTACTAGTCATCACAAAATAAACAGCTCTGTGGAAGTCAGTCACGAGTTAGTGTCGGTTGCGTGCGTATCAGGACGGTATATTATATGCAGTCTAGGAAGAAAGGGAAATCTATACACAGCAAAGTGTGGGAGGTGATAAGACATGTGATAAATAAATGTGACGAAGGAAATTCTGTAGGTCAAATAAAGCATTTATTATCTTAATCCAATCTACGTGCATCAGAATACACTGGAATTAATATGAGAAGTGTTTCCAGAACTCGCAAAGAAGGTGCCGATGCTTGTAACAGTTCGCTGTCAACACCAGACAAACACCGAAAGCGTCCACATGAAAGAAATGTGCACTGTGACTCATTTGATGGGAGAGTAATCAGAGATGTAATTCATTAATTTTAGTTAGTACAGAAACAAGTATCAACATGTCCTAAGCTTCTCGTTGCTTTGAAAGAAAAAATTGAAAATTCACTGCTAATTTTTCCAGCAGACAGAGCTACGGGGGACTACCATGGGCAGATGAATTCTGCCAACTTCGAAAATTAGATGCATAATCAGTTATTGCCAAACCTACCGGAAAAGTATGTTACCACTCAGTGCAAGAAAATTAATCCCCATCGAAGTATGCAGTGAAAAAGGAAATTGAGTCATGGTTGACCAATAACTACATTCCCTTTTCTCATGAAATGCGAAAAACAGAACTTTTCGACTTAATTGCACAGAACAGGAAGCCTGAAAAGTATTTCGCATCGACCAACTTTTAAAATTGCACGGACACGATGTTCTTAGACTTCCTCCTTATATGTGCGAACTTAATCCCATTGAACTAGTGTGGTCTAAAACAAAGAGACTAGTGCGAGAAAAGAACATTACTTCTAGCTTGTCGTTAACAAAGCTAATGAAAATCACGTCGGAAGCAATATCTTCCGTCCCTAAAGAAGACTGGCAAAGATACTGTTCGCATGTCCAAAATATAGAAACAGACTACTGGCAAAAGGGCTGTCATGTGGAAGACGCAATAAACAGTTTTGTGATATGCCTAGGCCATGTCTCCAGTGGCACGAGTGATTCATCTGACGAAAAATTTTCCTCTTCCGAATCGGAACTGGCGCTGCCACTTCCCGAAAGTGAATAAATTATCACCGAACAACATCCACTGTTTGAGATAAGCGGTAAGAGTATCTCCTTTCAGAGTATTTTTAAGTTATGCATTCCTGATTTTAACTTTTTTCGCCCTAAATTTGTGCCATCAAAATTGTTTGCAGGTCACTATGGTTGTTTCGCAAGTATTCAAGTAAAACAATCTAAGTTAAAACAGTTTGAAAATGTTGTTTTTGACAATGCAGAAAGTTTTCAAATTAGTGTTGGTAATGTGAAAGATGTTTTGAAAATTTTAACTATTGTGAAATGTGATTAATTTTCGTACGGGAACAGATTTCGAATACGTACAATAAATAGCTTGCTTAAAAAATTTGTACTTCAAACACAATGCAAAGCATTTCGCGCACCAGGCAGACGGGCGCCTAAAATGGTGAATTTAAAGGTTACTGTTAAAAAAAATAATAGAGGCGAATACCATAACATTATAGAGTATGTTTGTATGCGTGTCGTATGAAAGGAAAATCTCCGTGCGAACTGATAGTTTTAGTACTGGTAGTACCGGCTAGAGACGACGGTAGCAATATTGCTGCCCGCCGGGCCCACCCACCCTGTCCGAATTCCAGAGCCTCGCCTTTCGTGAGCACTGGACTATACTGGCGAGAGCATTAAATGAGAAATGAGTGCGCCCTCTACTCGTGCGAGTCGCCATTTCGTGTGACAACCCTTCCCGACCTCCCTATCCAATAAACCCTGTAAGCCCCGTCAGCCTGGCAGTGGACTTACAAATTTGGTGTCAGAAGTGGGATAGGCGAGAAGTCGGGAAGCTTGTGTTTATAAAAAAGCGCGGAGAAGTGACGCGATCGACACAATGCTTGTTACTGCTGGTCAAGAAGTGTTCGTAAAAAGCGATTACGAAAAACGGGAAAGCAGCAAGACTGTTTGCCGGAGTGCCAGCAGCGAGTCTAGAGCCTCCCGCCAGCCACCCCGCCGCGGACCAGCAGCCCCGAGACCTGGCCTGAACCGCTACCTGGGTTGGTGACAACCGCGCTCTGCGCCATTGCAAAAAAAAAAACCCTGTTCTTGGTGGACTACGGAATTAAGAGTGTTCGCTACTGTACATGATGAGTGAGTATGACCTCCAAGAGTTGCGCTGCCAGCTACGCACCGATGAAAATGCATATACCTGGTGTGTCTTGTTAAGATAACTCTGCAGTCATCATTCATATAAGCACTAACATCTGGCCCTTGAACATAAATTAATGTATGTGTTGTTAATTGTTTTTCACCGTGGGAGTCAGCATCGAAGTTAAAAAAAATGGACATTCAAGCAGCCTTTAACAGTTTATTGGCACAAGTTCAGGATTTGCGCAAAGAAAATGTAGTTTTGCAAAAACAGTTGCAGACTAAAAATCTGTAACTGGACAGACCAGGAAGCTTTGGCAGTTGCTAAATTACTTATTTCGGGAGAAGTTTTGGAATTAATTTTATCTGACACTGCTTGCAAGGAAGCTCGTAGTTATCGAGCCCTAAAGACATGTTTGTCTGGGCGTTTCAAGTGCACGCATACTATTCGTTTCTACCGGGAACAGTTAGGCAAAATTCGCATGAAAGACAAAGAAGGTGTTGAGAAATTTGCAGACAGGATTCGCAAGATCAATGTTAATACATTTGATCTTGGCACTGACGAAACTGCGAATGAATCCATTACATATGAGGCTGATCAGCGTGCATTGGATGCATTCCTCAATGGTATCCCGGGAGAGCTTGACAAATTTACACGCTTGGACAAGCCTACAACATTTTGCCAAGCTGTGGAATCAGCTGTTAGCATCATTGAAACTGACCGACGTGCACTCGATGTAAAACCACAGCCATGTAAATCTGTCTTTTATGTTGATATAAAACCAGTCACTTATTACTTTTGTCATAAAATATGCCATAAGCAGAGAGTGTAGTAAGAAGATATTTTTTAGCAGCAAGCAGCATTTCGGAAAGGACTACCAGAAAAGCAGTAGTAGTAAAAATGACGAGCAGTTAAACTAGAAAGGGGTTGGCAGAGCCACAAACACAATACTCCGATAAGAGTTGCGCCTGTTGCATCAGCTGACATTTCTGATAGCAACACTAAAGATTTGATTCTCTCAGTTACTTTTAAGGGTAATCATGCTACCTGTTAGTGGATACAGGTGCTCAAATCTCGTTGATGTGGCACAGAATGTTTCAAGGTGTGCATAACTTGTCTACACCACGATTTATAGTAACATGCTTGAATGGTAAGAGTGCACAAAACTTGTGAGAATGCGATGTTGACATTTTAATCAGCCAAGATACATTATACATTATGTGTTCAAGTGGTTGAATCATCGTGTAACCACTATGATGGTATTCTTGGCTTAAATATCCTGAAATTCAACCATGCAACTATCAGTGTAGCAAATCAGAGGCTTTACTTTCGCAACAAACCATATGTGTTAGGAAGAGCATCTGACAAGGAGCCTGTAAGTATGAAAGGTGTGTGTAGGGGTAGCTAACCGATCTCAACCTACTGAACTCATACAGGAACGTGTACTTCTGAAAGCTGACGAGGACTCGCCACCAGGCACAGGAAACAGAGTTCATTTAAATGTTGTTCTTCCAGTGCGTGTCGAGAGTGATGTTGTTCTGGTCGAGTCTGTTTTGGAAATATTTTTCCTCAATGTTAAGCATTGTAATGTTACCAGAAGCAGCAGTCGTGTATCTTATGTTAATGGTAACAAAGTGGTGCCATTGGACCTTGTCAACATGAGTCAAGCAGTAGTAAATATTCCTTCAGGTATTAAGTTAGCAATAGTGTAAGTGTTGGAGCCTGAGAATATCCTCCCTTGTGATGAGGTTAATCCCGTAGCAGCCATAGAATAAGAAAACCCTGAGAAGTTAGTGTGAGTATCAGTACTGCTAGAACTGTTCCAAACAGACTCTAGTAAAACTTAAGGCAATAATGAGGTAAACCCCGCAGCTAAGTCAAGACACTTGTCAACCCAGGATAAGCAAATTCTTGAGCCGATTTTGCATGAATTTGCAGATATTTTCAGAAAACGAGACAATCTACGAGTCAACCCATTTGTGCAGAATAGGTTTCATACAGGATATATCCCACCCATATCCAATAAAGCATACCGAGTACCACACCACCAATAACAACTGGTTTAGGACATGGTTAATGAACAGTTATCATCAGGTTTCATAGTACCTCGAGACTCTAGCGACCCTCCATGATCCTTTCCTATTGTTATCGTGAAAAAGAAGTCGCCATCTGGAGAGCCTAGCTTTATATTTTGTGTAGACTATAGGTCTCTTAATAAGGTGACGGTGCCAGATATTTATCCTCTCCCGAACTTAGTAGAGACAATTGATAACCTTGGAAAGTGCACAGTATCTTCAGTTCTTGACCTTGCTTCTGGTTACCATCAAATAAAGATTCATCCAAATGATAGAGCCAAAACATATTTCATCACCACAACAGGAGTTTACAAATATGCCCGATTACCATATGGGCTAATTAATGGAGAAGCTACATTTCAACGAATGATGGATAGTGTCCTTAGAGAACAGATACCTTCGCAAGCAATGGTGTATATTAATTATGTCATTGTCTTTGCTAAAGATATGCCCGAGCATGCAGAACGTCTTAGAGCTTAGAGGTTACAGGCGGCCAACTTGTCTTTGTCTTTTGAGAAGTGTAAATTTGCAGTGTCAGAAGTAAACTACCTTCGTCACATTATCTCAACAAAAGAGGTAAAACCTAATCCCATATCTATAGAGGCTGTTGCCAATTATCCAGCATCAATGGATATCAAGGAACTTCAGTCATTTTTGGGCCTTTACCATTTTTCATAGGCACTTCATCAACAATTATGCATACATCGCACAGCCACTAATTCGGTTGCTGAGAAAAGATGTCAAGTTTGGTTGGACTCCCGAATGTGAGAAGGCAATGGAGACATTGGAAATTTTACTCACTTCATCACTAGTGTTAAGCTCTAGATTCCAGTCAGCCCACAGATGCAAGTAATGTTGCCATAGAATGTGGTTTGTCACAGTTGGTTGATGGAAAAGCGCATCCTGTTGCTTATGCCCCTAGACAACTGAATAAGGCAGAAAATTGAATTACTCAGTGACTGAATTGAGCACACTTAGGGGAATCAATAGTTTTAGGTGTTACTTGTCTGGGAAGCCCTTTACTGTAATTGCATATAATTCCAGTTTGAAATGGCTTATTGGGTTGAAAGGCCCATGTGGACGTCTCATGCATTGGGTACTGCAATTCAGCGAGTACAGTTACACTGTGGTACATCATCCTAGAAAGTTACATGGAAATGCAGATGCATTGAGTCGTAATGTTCGTGTTTCCGATATTGCTGTCGAAGAAGACCTGCAGGCAGGCCAACAGCAAGATCCTGCATGACAATAATTGATGTTGCAACCTCAGTTTGTTAGTATTGATAGTGTGCTGTACATAGAAACCAAACATGGCAAGAGAATTGTTGTGCCAGAGTCCAAGCGTGCTGCAGTGTTGAAGAAGTGTCATGACTCATTACATGCATGCAACTGTGGCGGGAAAGCAACAAATCAAAGAGTCACACAGAAGTATTGGTGGCCTAAATGACCAAAAAAATGTTTGTCAACTACATGAAATGCCATGTCTCATGTAACCGACGGACTAAATAAGGAAAAACACGAGCACGACTGATTGAGATGCCTGAAACAACAAAACCTTTCCAAAGAAATTAAATGGATATAGTTGGACCGCTGCTGTAAACCTCATTTGGGAAAAAGTACATGCTAACCACTATCGATCATTTTTCAAGATACATTGTTATGCACCCAATCAANCATTACATGCATGCAACTGTGGCGGGAAAGCAACAAATCAAAGAGTCACACAGAAGTATTGGTGGCCTAAATGACAAAAAAATGTTTGTCAACTACATGAAATGCCATGTCTCATGAACCGACGGACTAAATAGGGAAAAACACGAGCACGACTGATTGAGATGCCTGAAACAACAAAACCTTTCCAAAGAAATTAAATGGATATAGTTGGACCGCTGCCGAAAACCTCATTTGGGAAAAAGTACATGCTAACCACTATCGATCATTTTTCAAGATACATTGTTATGCACCCAATCAANAAACCTCATTTGGGAAAAAGTACATGCTAACCACTATCGATCATTTTTCAAGATACATTGTTATGCACCCAATCAAGGATGAAACTGCCGAGACTGTGGCTAGGGTTTTTGTTTTCGAATGGATTCTGAAGTATAGTTTTCCGGATGCTATTATTTCAGATCAAGGGACTAATTTCATGTCCGAACTTATGGTGAAAGTCTGCAAGTTACTGAGGATCAAGAAATCACGTACAACCCCAGGACATCCAGAAGGAAATGGACGAACAGAGAGAGTTCACAATACCATGGCTGGAATGATATGCATGCCATTATGTTAATAACAACCATAACAACTGGGATATGTACTTACATATGCTGTGTTTGCATACAACAGTAAAGTTCACACGAGCACAAAAATTAGTCCCTACGAAGTAGTTTATGAAAAAGCAATGTCATCATCCTTCGACCACATCAAGATCCCAGCAGAAGTCAGTAACAGTTATGTGCTAGGACTAGCAACAAAGCTATATGAAGTGTTGAATAAAGTCTGCAAAAATAATTACAAGACATTCCCCCAGCAGGCTGCCCAACATGACAGAAAAACAGTTGGACCTAGGTACCGAGTAGGGGAATATGTCTACTTGAGCAATCCAGTAGTAAAGAAGGGGCAGGTGTGAAAAAAATTAAAGTGAGGTGGCAGTGTCCCTACAAAATCCTAGAATTGAAGTCACCTGTAACATTGAAACTACAGCTGCCCTTCAGGACCATAGTTGTGCATACCAATCGTGCGAAGCCGCATGTTAACAGTGAGTCGCCTGCCACCGATATCACTGATGAAACAGACCGACCAGTTTGGAAGACCAATGAAGAAGAAAACAATACTAGCACGGAACACATCAGGCAACATCAGGACACACCATCGGCATCTCTATACACAGCCTTCACAGCAGTGTCGTCAAGGTAGTCTCGACAGAAGTTCCTCATCGCCACTGGTGCGTCCCCCTTGTCCCTACCAGCTGAGAAGACACCAGAAGAATTGAAGGCAGTTTGTGTAATAGTGATCGTGAAGTGAATAGGGACCATGGCCATTTTTAGATTCAGTGAAGCGAGTGCATCACAACCAACAGGGGACTAGTTTTGTTGACATGATGTGTAGTACCCAAAATAGTTCCAAGTTAGTAATAAGTTTTTATTTAGTCATACTCTTTGAATAGTGTGTTTTGAATGTGTTTACTCATTTTAGTCACTGAACTTAGTTGAAGTATTGATTGAGTATGTTAAATGTAATTATAACTTTGTCTTGCTAGATTGCGTGAATGCACCAAAGGGAAACTTTATAGTTTGTGTTGCTATCTGACTGTTCCCATTGGTGTAAGTATTTCAGAAACTTCCTTATAACATTCTGCATAAAACATGAACTCAATTTGCATTAAGGAAACTATTATACATATATATATATAAATGCTATCGGTTAATTGTGACAATGTGTAATTAGGATTAAATAAANAATGCTATCGGTTAATTGTGACAATGTGTAATTAGGATTAAATAAAATAAGGTTCTCTGTAAGATTAAACTTATTTTTTTGTAAGGAGGGGTAAATGTAAGGGCTAAACGTGTTTAGAAACATTGGCTTCTTGGCCAGGGCAGTGCGCAAACCTGTAGCACGGAATTATGCCCAAACTTGTGGAGAATGTGGGATTATGTTCCGGCAGGGGCGCACTGGAGAGAGAGTGGCCACTCGGGGTTTTACCTGTCAAGAANAACTTCCTTATAACATTCTGCATAAAACATGAACTCAATTTGCATTAAGGAAACTATTATACATATATATATATATAAATGCTATCGGTTAATTGTGACAATGTGTAATTAGGATTAAATAAAATAAGGTTCTCTGTAAGATTAAACTTATTTTTTTGTAAGGAGGGGTAAATGTAAGGGCTAAACGTGTTTAGAAACATTGGCTTCTTGGCCAGTGCAGTGCGCAAACCTGTAGCACGGAATTATGCCCAAACTTTTGGAGAATGTGGGATTATGTTCCGGCAGGGGCGCACTGGAGAGAGAGTGGCCACTCGGGGTTTTACCTGTCAAGAAGCTGGGAGGTGACCATCAGTGTGTGTAGAGCTAAGACCGAGGGCAGTTGCGTTCGCAACTAAGGTAGTTATGTAGTGAGACATATACGATGTTGCATAGTGTACTGGCTAGAGCATTAAATGAGAAATGAGTGCGTTCTCTACTTGTGCGAATCGTCATTTCATGTGACAACCCCGTAAGCCCCGTCAGTCTGGCGGTGGACTTATAACCACATGATTTTAAGCATTATTTGCTGCACTGAAAATTAAAATCGTATGCAGAATACAAAAGAAACCCTTCTGACGGGTAGTTCGTTTTATATATAACTGTAAAATGATAAAATCGAGATATTTATTAAACTCTTAATACATCCTAGATTTTCGAAATTGTTTCTCAATTTCGCTGCAAAAAAAAAAACAACTAATATTACAGAAACATACACCTTCATTATTATTTTAAACATCAGAAACAAGCAATTATGATATATTTCATGACAGACCCAACTGCTTTTTTTCGAATCACTGTAACTGTAATTTATTGGAGTGCAAAAATTAAGGACGGAACAGGTTTTCACGTGTAATGCCACCCAGAAGGATTTAAAATAGGTACAAAGCCTACAATGGCATCGTCGAAATGTAATAGTATGGGAAAGTTGAACAACACTGACCCATAAAGCAATACAAAATGTGCAGAAGACCTTTATTAAAAGTGAGTTCCGAGCACAGCGGGAGAGAAGACACTCTGTATGACACTCGGCAGGTTAAGAAAAGTGCAGACCCCGGTAGGGGATGTGAACACCCCTGACTGCAATGCAGGATGTACACTGTCTGTTCGTGCTCAGTATGAGGTTGTCGACGAGATATTGAGGCATCATGGCTCATTCCTCATGTAGAGCCGACCGCATATGCGGAGTCGTTGCAGGCAGCTTGTGATATGCCGCCAAGTTCGGGGACAATGCGGGCCAATCCACGTGGCGAATATCTTCACTCTCCAATAGCTCAGCGATAACATATGTGCGATGAGGTGTAGATTCGTCCATGAAGAGGAACATGGGACTTACAGCATACCTAAAAAGACGCACCAAAGAAGTCAGCCTGGACTTAAAACCACACCGAGGGAAAATATTTTGTTGAATAAAACAAAATATTTTGGAGCAACAAAATTAATTGTTTATAGAGGGGCAATTAAATATTTCGTTGCTGAAATCAAATTACATTTTTGGTTTATTTGGTTTCCCCTAATGTGTAACAGTTGGTTAGTGCAACTGAAGATTTGCATGGCTGTACGTATAACATAATTTCTGTTATTAAAAAATCGAGGTGGAGGACCGAGAATACTTGCACCCTAGCGACCTAAAAGAGATATATTTTTAGTTTTATACATTTTCTAATGCATGATATTTACATAAACTATTTTAGCGTGTTACATCTCTTAATTATTCCATTGGGACTGTTTATGGCATTATTAAGCATCAACAAATACACGAACTTACACAATTACTGTCATAATTGTCACAAAAATTATAAACAAACGCTCGAGTTGTATATTTGAATCAAGAAAATCAAAAGACACTATTACCCTAAGGCCAAGCAAATAACTGCTACTACTGGACCAAGCTGATTTTGTTGCCGCAACATATTCTATAAAACTAAACTTATAAGATTATTCCAACTAAGGAAATTCTTATTTACTCCGAACAAAATTTTAATTTGACACTACCATGATATTTATAATGTTAACGGCAAGAAAACCGATTTATTGAACGTACTTGTAAAATAGTTGCGTGTAATNCAATATTTTAATTTGGCACTACCATGATATTTATAATGTTAACGGCAAGAAAACCGATTTATTGAACGTACTTGTAAAATAGTTGCGTGTAATAAATAATGTATATGAGATCCAAACAACCATATTAACGTTCGGCTCAACAAATTATGTGCTAATGATTTATTTGGTTTCCCGGGAATGAATGCAGATGTTTGGAGCAAGAACAGTTAATTGAGTGAAGAAATTACTGTTCAGTGTAAACAAATACTCTTCAAGCAAATTTTATTGATATCTGAAACAAAATTTTTCTCTAAGTGTATGACCCCCTGCATTCTCACCAAATTCGCTACAACATAACCAATACGCTGCGTTAAAAATCTTCAAAGTACTACGTCCTCAGGTATATTCCACGAATATGCATCGCATATAAACGTTCGAAGCTCCAGTTCGCAGAGAACATTTTACAAAGATGCCTGTAACTTTGAATATTTTCACCTGGTGTGAATGCGTGGTTCTGGACTCGTCAGGATTGCAATGCCATCATATTTACACTTATTTTGTAAAATCTTCGTATTTGAATATTAAGTTAAACGCCAACTACATTCTTTACATCTTCAAATTTAATATTTGTTATAGAGTGAATCACGGAATTGTTGTCACTGACCAGTGCAGGTAAAATTTGTAGTCATTTACAAGTACTGTCTGCTGTGAAGGGATACATTATATAGTTCCACAATGCTGCGATGAATCAAACGATCATAAAAGCTTATTGTTTAGCAATTTTAAAATAACGGCAAATGTTTTGCCCTTTCTCAGCCATCTAAAGTCTACATTTTATTATATGTGCCGAAATGTATTTGCAACTGGATTTGTATGTGTCACTCAAGCAAAATCTGTGTATTTATTTCAATACATTACTCTCTTTATTCAATCTTAACACCTCGGCGCAGGCGAATTCACTGTAAAAGTCGATAGTAGTTAACACACACATTATAGTATCATTCATTCACTTACCACAAAGAGTCTTCTCAACGATTTCAGTCAGACGTAAATAATATATTCATCATATTACAAATATGCAACGAAGATAGTTACTCCTAGCATCTGCTTATTTTGCTATTTTCTGCATACAACCTTCCTCGTAGTTTGTCTATTGGTCACTCATACTGGTGTTCTTGTGAAATTTTTTTTGCAATAGGGGAAGTTTGACATCAGTGGGCCACTTAAACAAAACACCTATAAATACTCCTTCGAATTTAATAACATTTACTTTTTTGGTAGCTAAATGTTAACATTAACTTTTGATAGCCACTTCATAAAAAATAAAGCATTCCGAAAGGTTATATGTATGTAAATATAAATAAATATAGATATATTTTATATATGNTGTAGCTAAATGTTAACATTAACTTTTGATAGTCACTTCATAAAAAATAAAGCATTCCGAAAGGTTATATGTATGTAAATATAAATAAATATAGATATATTTTATATATGTATAGGATGAGTATAAAATAATACCCCGACTTTTAAAGTCTATAATATCAAAACCAAACAACCTACAACGTTGATTGATCAATCAAATGAACCGTGGAACCGTGAAGTTTGTTTACCATCCTACTAATATTATAAATGTGAAAGTCTGTGTGTGCATGTTTGTTACCACTCAGCTCCATAACGGCTGAACGGATTTTGATGACATTTGGTACGTAGGTACTTTAGGTCCTGGAATAGGACATAGAATACTTTTTATCCTGGTAAATTGTACGGGTCCTGAGGAATAACAACAAAACGTAATTATGCAACGGCTGGGAACGTGACCGAAATATATTTTTTTCCTCTGGTGTCAGAGTTTATCAGGCCGCCCAAGGACCTCTGAAATGGCTTAACGACTCTATCAATCGATAACAACCGGGGCCGAATTTTTAACGTGACATCCGAAGCCCGGAAGCGCTCAGATGTTATGCCACTAACGGTCACCCATCCAAATGTGTGCCGCTGGGAACGTTGCTTAACTTTGGTGATCGATTAAGATCCCTCAGCCAAGCACAAAAAGTAGTACTTAGGTACACTTATATCTAAAGCTACAATTTGATGAAACACACGTTTTTATTTTCATACATCGATGCTGAAAAGCGTAAATGTGGTAACTACGCGATAGTTGCACAGATACACTCCAAAAACAATACCCTACTTCTTGGCTATTGGGTAAAAAATATTTCCTTCCTTTTGGGTAACCGTAATCAGTTAAAAATCTAGGCCAACATAGTATAATTTTATAATTCTGTTTTCCCATAAATCAATTGTCTTTTCCCAATATATTTATTAGTGTATCACTGTAAAACGCAATTGTACCCGGGCGAAGCCGGGCCGGTTCGCTAGTATATTCATAAATGTTCAATGTGACCACCACGAGCGGCCTGAACAACATCTAAGCTATAATCAAACTCGTTCCACGCTCTTTGTCAGCATGTCCGGTGTTACGGTTTGGATGGCGTCCGTTATTCTCATTTTGAGGTCGTCAATGTTAGCCGGCAATGGTGGAAGAAACACTTGATCCTTTCTGTACCCCCGTAGAAAAAAATCGCATGGGATAAAATCCGGGCTCCTTGGGGGCCAGTGATGAAGAGCCTGGTCACCAGCTGCTCCTCGACCAATCCAGCATTGCGGCAACGTCTCGTTCAGGTATACGTGAACAGCTAGGTCCCAGTGGCATGGCGCACCATAAAGGAAACATCAGTCCGTCCCCTTCACATTGACGTGTCGAATGCGAGCTCGCTACCCCCTCACCCCCTCAAACCGAGAGTTACGAACGCCATCCAAACCGTAACACCGGACATGCTGACAAGAGCGTGGAACGAGTTTGATAATCGCGTAGCTGTCGTTCGGGCCGCTCAATGGTTGTCATATTGAACATTTATGAATGTATGGTAAACAAATTTCCCGGTTCCACGGTTCATTTGATTGTTCAATCAAGATTGATATTATAGACCTTCAAAGTTAAGGGTATTATTTTATACTCAGTTTTTCTCCCAAAAATGACCAAACACAGGAAATGCACGACAAGTGAGTTTTAAAGGTGGCACCATATGGGGTATAGATGCAAGAATGTCCAATAAGGAACAAAGACAAACAAGGCTGCTTGAAATCACCGTTTTATTGATATATTCTCGTACAAACTGTATACACTCATGTGAATGGATACGTATCGTACGTGTACGTGACATCGTCACAGCGTTTCAAGGATAAGTGGCACACATTGACGGATATCATGCAGCCGATGCTATTTCCCATCTGCCTCATCGCTGGCAACGAACCGTGGACCACCTCGGATACCACTTTGAAGGATGTTAAACATCTTGTACACGTACGATACGTACCTGTTAAAATGAGTATATACAGGTTGTACGAGAATAAATTAACTAAACGGTGATTTCAAGCAGCCAAATTTGTCTATTTTCCTTGCCGGACATTCCTGCATCCATACCACATGTAATATCTCCTTTAAAACGTACTTGTCGTACACTTTCACCTGTACATAGTACATTTCCTGTGTTGGATCATTTTCTGGATATAAACAATAGTTACCATGGTTTCTGAATCGGCCCTCGTATGTATATGTATGTGTGTATATATATATATTATATTTATACACACACACTTACGATTGTGAAAAATGCAAAAACAAGGATACACGTAATTGCAATTAACTTTATACCACGGATTAGGTACATATAAATACACAATTGATTAGGATTACAGAACTGTATATTATCTCTGTCTTTGAAAAATCAGAATGGTGTGAAGCCCCTACGTGCTGCAATCAGAGCCCCTACACGCAGTGGCATGGAATCAAAGAGAACCTGGATATATTATCCTGGGGAATCTCCCTCCATGCTACGTTTTGTATGTGAGTCCACCATCAACAGTAGTTGCTGGAGGACCGTAACAAACAAGTCGCCGAACAACCATATCCCAGATATGTTCGATGGGCGACATGTTAGGCGAACGTGCAGGCCAGAGAAGCAGTGGTAAGTGTCGTTCATTGAAGAATGCTTGCACATTCCTCGCCACATGTGAAAGGAGGAGCAGTACCCCGGGCTCTAAAACCTCCCTGATGTAGCGGTTGCTGTTCAGATTGCCCTCAATATATAGGAGTCGAGATCGCATATTGTATCCAAAGGCAACCCATATCATCACACTTGGCGTTTGTCCGCTATACCGCTCCACAATGTAGGCTGCCAGATTGCGGTCACTACAGTAGCGTCGTACATGTATGCGGCTATCACTGTAGGACATAGCTGAAGTGGGACTCATCCGAAAACACTACATTTTGCCACTCAACACGCCAGCTACGGCTTTCACGTGCCCATTGCAGTCTGAGGCGTTTGTGGTTTCTGGACAATGGAAGCTGGCGCAATGGCATGTGTGCCACCAGTCCAGCCCGCAACAGACAGGTACATACCAGTTACAGTGCTCCAGTGTCGAGCCAACACTGTGGACGAGGCTTTATGGTCCGTTATGGCCATGCGGACAATATGGCGGTCATCCAATTCTGTGGTCGCATTGTGTGGTTCAGTACCCGCTCGTCGCTGCATACGACCTTCTATCTATTGGTTCCACACACGCATCACTGTCGTAGCAGCATGTGTTGTACGAGTCGAAATGTCACGGTATGGCAAACCCGTTTCCCAGAGACCGATCATTCTTCCCAGTTCGAACTCACTCACATGCTGATATTGAGCCCTTGACTTTGACAAGGCATACTGGCACTTGCTTTCACTACGTTACATGGTTCTTCATTGCCTGAAACTGGCGTAACATTGACAGTTCCGGTCACACACGAAAGGGTGCTGCTGGGCCTATGTGTACGCTATCTCTTTGCAATCGTAATCACTTATTGCTGGTACACTGTTCTACACATCCTCCGAGTTTGGGTATATTCGGGCCATTCTTTCTGGGTGTTGCACTTTTCCCAAACAATAGTGTGTGTATATATCTTATATAAGTGTGAAAGGATCAATGAGAAGCCATGGATGAGTTACTCTATAATACAGTACACATGTTGATAACTGTCAATATATTTTATCGTCAATTTACATAGTCGCATCTGGGACCTTGGTTCATTGATTGAACACCATCCAAGGCCATAGTTACTTTTGAAGTAATTTTACAAATGCACTAGTAAAATATTTTAAAACGAAACATATTTTTTATTTCGTAAGCAAGTTATATATATATATATATATTCCTACAGCTATTGTAAACTACGAAAAAATATACTGAATGTATTGTCAAAATCATAAGCCCANTAAAACGAAACATATTTTTTATTTCGTAAGCAAGTTATATATATATATATTCCTACAGCTATTGTAAACTACGAAAAAATATACTGAATGTATTGTCAAAATCATAAGCCCATTGCCATCAAAACTCACACACGGAATTAGTTAGGCTAAACTAAATTGTTAGAAAGGGTATACATAAATTAGCACACAAATTTTAACAGTTATATAAAAGATAATGTTCTTTTACAAATTAGTCACAGTTTTCACAGAAGAATGCTTTGGCTCCCTTCCCAACACCAGTACAAGTTTCATGTTTGTTGCACATTAAACACTGAATCATATCTTCCTCAATGTCATGATAACAGAATACATTAAACCATGGCTCTTTCTCAGAACTAACAGTTATAGAAAATGTGACGTTCTTTCACAAATCACACACAGTTTTCACAGAAGGATACTTCTTTCGCTCCCTTCCCAACACCAGCATATGTTTCATGCACCCACTCGTTGCATGTTAAACACCGAATCATATCTTCCTCAATGCCAGGAAAACATAATACACAAAACCATTACTCTTCCTCAGAATTGGGCTTTGCTGAAACACCCGAAGGGAAAGAGAGTTTGGCTCTTTCTGACTTCACTGAAGTAGGATTTCGGAGACGTCTTTTCTGGGTCATCTGTTTTTTCTTGAACATTCGTTTCATGATTTCAGTATATTCCAGGTAGTGATTGTAATGTCTATCGCTTTCTGTGCCTTCTTATTTGAACCTTGTCCAAGTTAAAATATTTATGGAAACAGAGAGATTCTACCCAAGGCAACATACACTTTTAATGCCAGTGTATTACCTAATGAAGGCAATTCTGGATTATTTACTGCAATTGAAAGAATCATTCAAAGATCTCTCTGGTGTTTTTTTAAACAAAAGTTTTTATATAAGGATTATGGTGCGAATTGGATGCACTTTAACCCCGCCATGAACAATTCATGTATGTTTATTGCAAGCGAGATCTGACAAGCATAATTGCTTATAGCACTTAGGTATGCTGCTTACAGATTTCAGCTTCGAGAAAGGGCATGTTAAGAGATTAATTTTCTCTTTTCTTCTTAACAACTATGCTCATAGGTGTTAACGCTAATAACTGGGAGATGCTACCTGACAATTAATAATTACCACATTTTTGTTATTTATTGTAAGTCACGACGGCATGCCTCCGTCGTTGTGAATACGGTAGCCAGTAATTTTATTATGGATATAAACCAGTTTTGTACCCACCACGCCGTGCGCAGTCTTATTTCAAGAGCGTCTTGTTTTTCCCTTCTTGTAGCAAGGCATCGACCACCGCCCCAACCCCCACGCCTTTTGATGTATGGAGCTTGCTCTCGGGGGTTGGAGTGCGCGCAACAACCCCTTACTTCACCCCTCCACAGCTCTTGCGGAGCCGTCTATATTAGTCCCGGGAACATTCCAGGAAGTCTGAAGGTTGCCTTCCTTAGACAAGGTGTTCCATACCTTCACCTTTGTCGTCGCACTTGCTAACCAAAACCACTGAAGTCCTGTCAGACAGGACTGATTGCGTCCTTCCTCTCTAGTTGCACGTTGAGAGGGTATGCAGCCTAAGGTTGGATAGTGAGTTAAAATTTCATTTAAGGCACATATATTACCACGATATATTTAATGTGTTTGAGGCACAGAAGCAAGGGACTTTAATAAATATGGTGACTAGACATGCGATTCATATACAATGGGTGAAAGTTTCTTCGTAGTGCTTACTGTAACGGTTGACACTAAGAGTGCAGAGTATAGTAGCTCTTAAGTTCAAAATTAAAGTATAAATTATACATTGGATAGCAGTTTTTGCCTTCTTTACCATAATACTACGTTACTTGGCAGAAATTCAGTGCGTTATTAAACTCATTGCGAAAATCGTAACGAATTATTAAAAAGTTTCTACGACCGAACAGTATCGGAGCATTATCGACTTCCAACATGCGCAGCGATTCTCCTGAATACAAACCAGCTTCTCAGAAGCCCACAATCGGGCCTCATTAGAACACAATTAATTAAGTAAACCGAGCACACTTGCATATTCTTGGCATGATCCATGCTTTCCTCTGAACGCCGTCACACCATTGAGTAAAGATATACGTAAAGTGGACTTCCCCAGGTTAAAGTTGCTGACCACTCCAGCAGGTAAGAATCTGTAATAGTTGGTGGTATGAACACCATGTAGCGCTAGTCCATTTTCGTGGCGGCTCCAAGTCGGCAGCGTTGCCACCGTGACATCTACCCTCTCTCTCACTCATACGCCATCTCTGTCGCTCCTAGACCAAACTCCCCAACAGTAGAACGTGTTCTGAATGTCTGCTATAGCCACTAAGCTGGGACAGACAAGATGGCGGGCAACCGTGTAGTAACCTCAAGACGTATATGTCTGTTTACGAAAATGTGACGTATTCTGTAAAACGATGTGCTTACAAAATGAAACTTAATGTACGCATAAGTGACGGGAAGCGTTGAAAATGACTCACACTGTCATAATAACACAATAAACAGATATTTATAAAATGCGCGATAACTGTGGATTTGTGTACTGTGTATAGGTTATAACACGGTCGTACTGTATGCAGGCTGTGTGTGTAGCTCAGTGGGTTGGTGTGCTGGTCTGCGCCACATAGTATTAGGCTTTAGAGATCAAGTCTCCGTCATATAGCGAAATTTTGTATGTGATACATTAATGCTGTTTATAAGTTATGTTGTTTGTTAGAAAAAGTTTATTTCCAGAATCCTTTTTGTCTAAAAGCAATAATACGTAAGTAATAGCACAGTGCAATCGACTAGCTGTGGTTGTTTGCTATTCAAATCGATTGGTTTCTAAAGTAGATAATTTGAGCTGCGTAGAATGAGTAATGTTAACAGGCACAAATAGAAGTCCTAAGTTTAATATTGTGATAGTTTTGCCTTATTTTGGCCTTCTTACCGTAAAAGCTTATTTAATTGCAAGAAAGCACAAGATTGATTATTATGCTAATCAAAGATACATATGTAAATACAGTGGCATAGCCGGCGGAAGAAGGGGGAGGGGGAGGTGTGATACTGGGACGACATATCCCCCCCNAAACAAAATTACAACTTTTATTTTATTTAAAAAAAAAAAATGGGTGATCCCTGGACACAATGAACTGAGAAAATATTTTATTCGACTGCTTTTAAACACATCTGCACACTTTAATTTACCGTAAACTCCGAAGTCTGAAGTGAGGCTGGGTTTACAATAGAAAATTTAAGGGTTAAATTATACGTCAAGACGTGTGTAGAAGAAATGAAAGTGTAATACCTCATGTATTGATTTCCAATGGAACTTTAGCAAGTCGTGTGCGTTGTTGGTATTTCCTTAAGCATTGAAATAAATAGTTATATTTTATATCTTAAGTGAAACTTGTGAGGCGACGACCACTCAGAACACAGCAGACTGTGTTGTTGGGAAACGGTTATTTACAGTAATTTAAGTATAAACAATATTAAAAAGTCACGCGTGTGCACATGTTAACGATTATATTTGTTTACAAAAATTAGCTTCTCTAATAGAAAATATCGGCTTTGAAGTATGATCTGTTTAATATGGTTGTGATATACAAAGTTAGGTTAGGAACAAAGGTAAACATAACAGGCTTGCCGCCTGTTTCCATCCGCTAGAATTAAGAATTAAAACATTATCGAAAACTGCAAATACAGAAGACGTGTTTCCGTATGACAGATACACGCTTACTGCATAGTTCTTAATGCATAATTGTTTTTTATTGTAAACTTAGCTCTACTATTAGCCATTCGCACCGATTCATTGAATTCAACCGATGTTTAGTGAAGAAATAGTTATATTTTGCAATGTAGTCTGAAGTAGAATGAATATTGCTACTCTCTTTGTTATGTCTAGTTTTCATGCGTTCGTTAGTGTTATCATTACTGATGATAATTTCAGTGTCATTTTTTTCGCTCTGTTATGAGTTCAAGGTTTCAGTGTCGAATTTAAAATGGTGTGCTTTGTTACACTCGTGTAATGCAGGCACACATAGCTGCCAGTTTTCCAGATAATAACCACTAATGTACATCATTATTGTAAACATGAATCTTACAGAGGCGGAAATTGTGCTGTCGCTTTAAAACAAACATCTGTTAGAGTTGAGCCTTATAGGTGATAATCAACTTTCAAAAAAGGCCACAGAAAAGTTCTTAAAAATGTATACTATGTAACGTTTAATGATCTAAACGAGCCAAGATAAACATAACAAGTTTTCTTCGTGATTGGTTATAAACCTGGCGTGGCAATGAATGTAACGTTAATATGCAGGGCAGTAAGCACGCTGCCAATTTTTTTTTACAAGGTGAGATATGGATTATTGTAAAGGTTATATCAAAATTCGAAAATTAATTTTTATTCCTACCATTATTAGTGTTACAATTACATTCACCTCTAGTTTTTACAAGTTATAATAATAATAAATTATAGATAACTGCGTTTACTGCGTCAAATTCTTATTCATTACTTTCTTGAAAAAATGTATGTGATGGATTAATAGTAACACTTTCATTAGCATGCGCTTTTCAGTTACAGTTCCTAATGGGTTGATAATTTTAAATCTAAACACCTCGGTTCCAGTGCAGATTCAGTATTTGTTTCCCGTCAAAACGCTTGTTCAGAATCTTATCAGCTGGCTAGTTGCTCTAACGGACGCAAATAAGTATGCCTTTCTGAATGTGTCAAGTATCGAGCCGAGTGGAGTATGCTGATATACATCAGTGCATTCCTAGGTTCAGACACATCATTAACGACATTTGAATCGACAAATTTAACGTACTGATTATTTGTACAAACAGTCACCTTTGTAGTAGATCACAACCCCAAACTGTAAACATTGAGTCACATTGTAGACCTTCGTGCGTCTAGCATATATTTTTCGAATAGTGAACAATCATGTCCTGTCAACTTCCTTTCACATAAGAACGGAATGAAAACGCTATTATGATGTATGGCATCATTCATGATTAATGTCAAATTTGTAATTGTAAGTTCTAACATTACTAGTGTTTTATCATGAACACCTAACTATAACATAATAATAAATTAGAATTAAAAACAATGGCCGTTATACATTTTCGATAATTCATTTTTGCAGAGGTAAATAAAACCATACTGTAGTTCATATCGCTGCAAATTTCAGCAAATACATAATTCTACGACGTAAACAAAACACATGCCATGGTCGCCACTAGTAAATCATGAGTTTGGTATTCACAACTGCAACGAAACCTGATAACTCGCGTTAGACCAGCTCGCTTTAAGCAGAACGGAACACGCGGGTGAGCCAAGGTCAGGGCGTTGACCTACTATTGCCGGCTGTGGAACTGGCAACACCGCACGGGTGGCGACTACTGCCTCCCAGTCGAGAACACTAGCGCTTCTCTGTATCAGCCCAAGAACTAAAAACAAAACTGGGCAGACTTTTCCCTATCCCATGGCCACTCTAGTGTATGTATATATTTACTAAATGGTCACACTGAACCTTGTCACCATGCATCACATTTTACAGGCCAGGTATAAATGTTAGTAGAAGGCGTATTTTTATGAATGTTGTAGCGTCATGTCATGGTATAAGATTTTGCAATATTTGTAGTAATATATAATACCCTCCATGACGCACATACTCTAATCACATCAAAACTGGCATGGTTCTTCTTCGATGTGCGAATTATTTTTACTCTCAGTGTAGTTCTAAAATATTTTATTTACAACAGTTGAAGTATTTTTAACCGATATACTAATTTAAATGGGTAAGTTATTAGAAGCGACCATAAATTAACAAATGAGGAACTTCGTGGATGAATAAAATCCCTTGTATAACCTTGAAGTAAACTAATATCACAGACTATTAAAACACGGATTGGATAGATTCCGCTCGGCGCTTAAGAACAATGTTTTGAGCGGCGCCGGCGAAGGCTCAACATTGAGCTGATGGCAGTGCAGTGCAGTGCTGTGCCGACGCATTTCTGAAATGTGATTGGCTCACGTGATCTGTGACATCACTGTGACTTTTAACTCGGAGTCGGCAATTGATCAGCTAAAAACTGAAAATATTAATGCGTTTTAGAGCGAAAAAAAATCGTCTGCGTTACTTTAGTGACGGGTAAACAAACCACATTCCACAATAAGTTTAGTGTATTATTAATTTTTCATAATATTACATTCTCACACGTTGGGTATCTGTCGCTGTTATGACATAAAATCACAGTACAGCACAATTTAACCAGTTAACAACTGAAGTTACGTATCTGCCATGTTCTCTGCAGTGAGGAGTTCGATTGCCATCAGTTTCTTCTTTATATCCACAGCCGTCTTCATCCATTCTTCTAGTGTCATGACTTTAATCGTGTGGTTCTCTTTACCGTTGATCATTTTATTCGTGGAGAGTTTAAACATCAGTGCATTTATCTTTAAGTTTTACATAGGCCCTATAGACTGTTCTTCATTTTCAGATAGGCCTATAGCTGTTAAAAATTCTGGTTATGAGAACCCAAAATAATATTACCAGCTGCTAAATTGTATTGAAAAATCTTTGTTCCCTTATAGTAGCCAGACGAGTCTGTTGTATTTGTAGCAATATTCTGAATATACGTATATAATTTATTTTAGAAATGCGTGATCCAAACAAGATGAAAAGATGTTGATGCTACAGGAAGGCATATTTACGCCTGCTTTCCAGATCCTAAGACGTGCGAAGCATGCCATGTCCTTACTAAAAAAACATGTTCAAACCCTCTGTGAGATGTATAAAAAATATACACTTACAAAGCAATTGTGATAAATGTAATAAAAACATAAAATAATTATAGAGTACAAATTAATTAAAACATTTTACACAAAATTAATGTTATAAGAGAGTTATAAGTTACGGAATAATAAGTTTAAACATTGACTTGTATCCTACAGATACGATTGAGGGTCCCACAGAGGCCGAAATTAGAGCCTTTCAAGACATCCTTGCTTCACATGCCTGAGTCCGAACGCGCTTGTTGCTTGGTTATGTCTGCCAACTATAAACCTCACACTTCTTATTTTTTATGAACATATTATAGTCTGATTTCTGTTACAGATAGCAAGCAAGATTTCTAGACCCATTCCTGCTTCCCTAACCATTGGACTTCGCTAATGTCCCGTCAGTGCTAATTATTTCGTTATCATCAGTTAGACTTTGAATGTGTCGCTATTTTCCATGCGTGAGTGCTGACGTTGCCACTAGTGACTCTTTCACCATGATAACAAATTTACGAAGGTCCTCAGATATTACAGATATATTTAATTTTATGCACTAATAACCTGTATCTCTACAATCAATTAACAAGAATGATCACAGCAGATAGATTATGACTATCTGAGGACAAGGGCTTGGGTCTGTGGCTCCTTGGTTCAGCTGCCATCTTGGATAACGTCACAGTAGCCATATTGGATTACGCAACAGCCGCCATAATGGATGACACCACAGCCGCCATATTGTTTTCGTCCACTATCTTGTTTCCATTCGCCACCTTGTATCCATTGGCCATCTTGTTTACGTCTGCCATCTTGTTTCTGGCCACTATTTTATTTCTGCCCACCATTTAGTTTCTGGCAGCTATTTTGTTTTCGCCAGCCATCGTGTTTCTTCCATACGCCATCTTGGTAGGTGCGGCCGGCAGACATGTTGTTCAATGCAGTCCGCCATCTTGGTAGGCGTCTGCTGAAGGTCTCTCGTCGTCCTCTATACTGACCGCCAATCCCTGTAATGTTGTTTATTGCTGCTTAAGTACACCACCCTATTACTTACCTCCGTTATAACCCTCCATCTTGTTTCCAATTGTCTTTAAAAGGATTATATGTATCATGTGTTAGGGGAAAAATTATACAATTTAAGTTTTTGTTGTCATTATTCCAGAATAATAATATTTTTAGTCACTTTTCTTAAAATAATTTTTCTTATAAAAATTATGAAAAGATGTACTAAAAAAATAACATAATTTTTGCTATTTAATTTAGGTTTCTGGAGTTGAGTTTGTGAGCATGCATGGACAGGCAGGGCAGGGCATCTGACCTTGTCAAAACAATCGTAAAACGATCAGACATCTAAAAATCGATGCATTGATAAATTATTACAATTATTTTATTTAAATTTATTAAATTTATTATTTGAAAAATTCCCCAATCTTTAAAAAAAATACAGTAAAATGTATAGAAAATATATTTTTAATGCAAAATCGAGTTTTAAAAGTTAAATTATGTAAATGTTACACTTTCCCATGACACTTGGTAATATTTAAAAAAAGAAAAATTCTCATGGAGCCATGGAGGTATGGGGATTTGAAACCAATACCTCTCGAAAAAGATTGGGGTATACTAACCACTCAGCTACTTTATCAACAATATAAGGACTTTCTTAAAATCTGCTACAATAGACACCAAACGAAGAGGCTGTCATTCCCTCATACAATTACAAAAATGTTTAATGTATTAAACATTTTGTTATATATTTTTTCAATCAATGCATATATGGCTCATGACAACATTTATTGGAAACTTTTTCAGTTCAAATTCATTGTATTTACCATTTTTTTTAATTTTTAAAGGCAAATGTTGCATTGAAAACATTTTGTTATTTTCAGCCAGGGTCTGAATCATATGTGCCTATGCTCACATTAAATGTTTTTATATATTCTTTTTAAATAATTATGTAGCACACCACATTTTTTTCGCAAAAAAGCTCGCTAGCAAGCGAATATGTTCATGCATTTAGGTAGGCGAATATAATTTGCAAATCTTAGGAGGCAGGCTTGTGAAATTCAGTTTACAAGTATCATTTCTAGCTCCAGGAATGTATGTAAAAGCCCTTTATAACCATAGCCTATATATTTGCTTCATAGGGATGTTTTTAACGAAAACAGTCTTTAACAGACTGGTTATGATATAGGATTAATAAGAAAAAATTATTACATTTTTATGTTTAAAATTTATTACAATATATACTACATATCACTCAAAAATATTCATGTTCGTCCATGTAAAGTGTGCACACTTATACAAATCTCAGTCCTTCGTTAAACATGAAACCAACTATTCTGACATAAGCTTCGTGTCGTCGTGGAGTAAGCTTGAAGGCAAAGTCCTTGCAGCGAAAGCGACACCGATATGCCAGTGAAAGTTATATAGATGATACACTAGTGGACCCAGATGGTTCAGCTGTCGTCATGTCGGAAGGAGCAGGAACTAGGAATGAAGATCTCTTCGTAGAAAGAGATGTTGCTCCTGGTGATGAGTTCACAGGCTTGTCATTCTAACTGGTCGCAGTCGATTTTGGTAGAGGAGCCATTGAATTTAAATTACTATCCATCACACCGCGCCGATGGTAGCAGCAAGAAATATCTGTTGCAGAACCAACACTGTGACTTTGATGAGGCCTGTAGTTTAACTTTGCATGACCTAAGATGTTCGCAGTAAGTATCGCTGCGATAAAACAACGACCCTCTACATAAACATAGATATTTAATGCTGTTGGGAATGATCTTACAGTCATAAATTTCATGCTGCCGCGCGATGTGTTTTGTGCGAAATACCTTGTAACAGTAGCTGCATGGATAGGTTTTTTTCTGGCAGAGATGACCCATCCGAAGCAGTCGATGGTGCTGCTAGTCCCATGCCCATTTCAGTCGGCAATGGTGCTATTGTAGGGAGTCCACCCAAATAAGTCGATGGCATTGTTTGTACCACACACGAAGAAGTCCAAGGCACGGCCGTAGATCGCATTAGCTCTGGAATGTCCGAAGATATCACAGATATTGAATTTGATGTCGAATGTAAAAGCTATATGAGATGATCCGTACCGCCACAATTTTGTCGACGAACTGCTGATCCTCTACCAGGAGCCGTTATTTATACCGATATAAACCCCCTCTTATCTTCTTCCCTCGCCATCCCCTTTCTGTTCCATTGACACACTGCCTGTTCCAACCTGAAGGCATGTGTACATTCCCAGGTCCATCTGTGCGAATTCAACCTACATCAGTTTTACACCAATACATAANTCATCTGTGCGAATTCAACCTACATCAGTTTTACACCAATACATAAATAGGTTATGTAGCATAAGAAGTATGTATATTTACGTTTTAAAGGTTTCTTTAAGGAAAAATGATAGTCTATTGAGTTAAGGTAAAAAAACATTTCAATCGTTTTACACACGCAATTTATTATACAGATAAATACAAGANGGTCCATCTGTGCGAATTCAACCTACATCAGTTTTACACCAATACATAAATAGGTTATGTAGCATAAGAAGTATGTATATTTACGTTTTAAAGGTTTCTTTAAGGAAAAATTATAGTCTATTGAGTTAAGGTAAAAAAACATTTCAATCGTTTTACACACGCAATTTATTATACAGATAAATACAAGANATAGTCTATTGAGTTAAGGTAAAAAAACATTTCAATCGTTTTACACACGCAATTTATTATACAGATAAATACAAGAATGCCATTGCACAAAAAAAATCATTCTCTGTTCATTTTTTTTAATTGTTATTCGGAACCGATATCGGTATGACTTCCTGTCTAGTTGTAGGCAACAGATTCACAGTTCAAAGACAAGGTACGCCATTTGCACAGCAGATGTGAGTTCCTCCATGTGCTTGTCCAGTCAGGTTCTGACCTGTCGCAGACATGACGATGCAAATCGCCATAAAATTTCGTCAGCTAGTGTAGCGAAGGACAGTCATACTCGAAATGTACATCGATGATTTCAATTTCGCTTTTGCATATGTCACTCAACCATTTTTATGCTCCCCCCGCCCTTTTTTTTTCTCTCAAAAACCGGTTCTTGGGGATACTGCATCAGCAAGTCACGCAGCACATTTTCCACTTGATGGTATGGAATTTTGCCTTCGTCCCACTCCAGTCTGTGGTGGTACTTGATCAGTCAGTCGCTCATCTTCTTGCTTTTCTCGTCTAACAGATTCCACGAATAAGGAGGTCAGAAGGAGCGCGTGCGCATTTTATCATCGTCGTCCTAGGACACTGCAATCTTCTTAAGCATGTAGCTGCTCTGGCTCTGGAAGCCTTGCAGATTACAGTACATCCTGCTGCTGTATATACTCAAAGTCGACTAAAGAGATATCGCTTATATCCCATCGTATTTACACCCTCGTAGGCATTCACGAAAGTATCTTGAAGACTTTGTCTCGACTATTGTACAATGCGAGTTGGTCATGAAGTATCAGGCAAAAAGCGTACGTGTTGGCAGGAATATTTCCACGTGTAGTGAATTTGATTGTGCAGTCGATCACATTCGAACTGATACACTCGTCCTGTTTACTCACGTCGAGCACCATGAGTGGGGTCAATCTCTTTAAGGTATCTGGGGTCAGTATCGGGGATTGGGTGCACCCATAATATGCATTTTGGAGTTGATCATACATTTTTATGCTAACAGGTACTGGCCATTTTGAAAGTTTATGTTCATTTACACGTATGGATAGCTTTCGCTATTCAAATATATTTTCACATTTTCTATTTGACATGTCTCCAGATCCCCCCCCC
>NQII01002391.1:190857-211596 GCA_002778355.1 Clitarchus hookeri
TACCCTCGATGGCATCAGCATGCATATTGGCTAGGAGCAGTACAGTTCCTGCTTCGAATTGATGATAATTCGTTTGTAGTCTTCGGCGAATTCCAGCAATATCGCTAGAGTAATGCACACCTCAGATTTCCCTCCGAGGTATATTAACACCGCACTCATCTTCTATCTGATAGCTTGCCATCTTGGCCGCAGCGAGCTCGTTTGGCATGAGCGAGAGGTAATTATTTATAGCAGACGTTATGCTGACATATTTCGTCTAGTATAACTCGACACTGATGAGCAAATACGTAATGCGATCGACGAGGTGGAGAATACCTTTGCTCGTTATTTTCGTCGATGCCAGGTTGGATCCATTTTCTTTTGTCAGTGTCCCCAGAATAACATGAATGACTGACAAGGAAGAGTGCAGATATCTTGGTGTTGGAGTGCTATCCAAACTTCCATTGGTAACGAGTATGATCTGATCAGGAATGGCTGGTATGCATGAAGTTCTACTTTCGTGACGCTGTATTCAAAAACGACCGGCTCGTCGATGTTTGTGTAATATTCCATTGCTATAGACCTCAAAGCTGAGACTGCGAAGGACACCTTGGTGACCTGCAGCCCACTGATTGCCGGTTATATGTGCTGCTTTGTTTTATGACCTCTGGCTGCCATAAAACTTATTTCCATATTCTCAAATGCAAGCATAGTGTGATTTATTCGTTTCGAAAGTTCACCAACTCTCCATGCTAGTCGACGATCTTCACTACCACCTCGTGTGCTCTCTTCACGACAACCGGAATGTAAATAATGTTTTTCGGTGCCACAACCAACCTGAAGGGATCATCAACGAAATTTCATGCAGTGTATTATTTGGCCTACTGTTGAGATACATACCACTCGCCAAATTGCACTTTATTCGGATAACATTAAAAGGCAAAATGATTACACGTTGCAACGATTCGTGGATTTTTCCAGATTCGTATATGCGTGGCTCAAACCCCATCATCATTTCAATGGAATCCAGTTTCGTAAATTTGACATCTTCGCTGCATCTGATGATGCTCTTCAGATGATTGGAATTTCCATGTAGTTCGAATTCTGTGTCGGGATACACAGAAAATCTTCGATGTACCTTGCAATGTCGTCTAATTCGTAAGAGCCATCAGGCAATGTTACCTCATAGGAGACATTATCACTTTTCAAGATACATCTTGCAGTTTTTTTTATAATTGTTCGGTATCGCATTGTCGGTTTGAAAATCAATCATACCTATGCACCCTTCCCCCACAAGCAGCTCGGTGCTACGACCCATAAATGTAAGCGTTATCAACATGACTGATGGTTTCCGATCAATGTATAGATAATTTATTCAGTTACTTGTACAAGTGAATAAGAAAGCGAATAAACTAGTGTCCACAGTTCCACGTGTTCGGCATCTGCTCCATCTCGTAGTTGTAGTCAGTTTGCAATTTTTCAGATACAGTCGCAGCCTGGCTGGAGTATACAAATGATCGAAACTATCATAGTAGTCTGCACATTTGTCATGTTTGACATTAGTTAACCTGTGTGTGCTGGGCTCGGCTGTTGTGTCCAGATTGATTATGATGCACTCATTACATTTTGGTTTAGGTGGCAAAGCATCTCACATGAACACTCCTCTAAAATTAGGTATCTTCAATTTGCTTGCACACAGTTCCAAACCCACGTTCGTGAGCAGTCGTTTCAGTACTGATTTCATTATCGCCTCCTCCTTCTGCGTCGCTTTTGCACACTTCCATTTCCTATTGGGTATGGCCTCAGGTAGAGGCCTTGGCTGTTTTTTTACCCATAGCAATAGCTTCCATATTTGCATTATATCTTTGGGTCTCGGATAACTGCTTTCGTTCGTTCGATGCTATGAGACAGCTCGGACAATACTACACGTGGCTCCGATTAGGACTCCGAGTGCGGACAAAAGTAGTGGAATGAATCCACTGGTAGATGCTTTCTTGGTCTTGCATGCTTTCCTTCCCTTTTCCACCACTTTTCGTTTCACTTGCACCTTCTGCTTGCTCTTTACACCCATACCCATCTTCACTTTGGCTTTTATTATGATCGAAATGCCCCATGCTGCTATTTTTTTCCGAACCTGGTATCTGATGATTTTCTTATCTCGTCGGCCTTCTGTGCAAGTAACTTGTCTGCCTGGTGTCGGGTTTCTAGATCCTTGTGCTGGGAGTAGGCGATGTCGTTTTGCTTGCATTCCTCATCCAGTGTGTTGATACCCATATCGCCGCATGCCAACCTTTTAGCTTGCTTGGTTCCTGGCCCACACAACCTGTATCCAGGAATGTGCTGCTCGAATGGTAGATTGTTGATAAGTGTATTGACGATCCCAATTTCAGGCGTGGTCTTACTTCTTCGAGACATCATGGGTAACTGAACTAAAAATTTATAAATATGTTCCTTTCATACATTTATTTTTCAATATCATTCTAGACTCGGAACAGTACCGATGTGTCACATATTCAAATATGTCATTTCAATGTAAACTCTGCCAGAGGCAGTTTACTCAGAGTGATAATTTGACGAGACATTATATTACCAAGAAAATGTGCTTAATGTCGTCAAGGGGCTTGTTTATGCTACATCCTCCTCCTCATCATCACCCAATGTATGATATAAACCAAGCAGAAGAAAACAGTTTACAGATCGCCTAGCAAGATATTACTCTACGCATATGTATTCATACTGAAGATTAAGCTATCCCACGAATGGCGACATGGAAGCCCATTTCCGAATACAGTGAGGTGCATCATCGCTCGACCATCAAATTGCAGGAAAACATATGTCCTACTGAGCCTGCTGGAAGAAGAGAATGGACTTAGCTTCGAGAATGTGTACCTGTACTCCACATCGCTCCAACAACCAAAATACCAGTGACTGGCATGAGTACTGCAGGCCATTGTTGGTATGAAATATTTCCCTTGAAGCAATAATGAGACCATCATGCCCCCGAACAAAGCATCAGTGTTTATTTTCAACGATGTGGCATGTGGGAAACAGACTTGCATCCAGGAGTACTTCAGCATGAAATGGCATGCGAATGTGAACTGTGTGTTCCTTGCACAGACTTATTCGTGCGTACCCAAACTGTTTCGCGATAATGCTAATGTTTTGCTGCTGTTTCGCATGGACGATATGAATTTGCGGCAAACGTACGATGATCATGTCAATAATTACATGATATTATTGGATTTCAAGAGTCTGTGTTCTTTGTGCTTGAAAGACAAGGATGGATTTTTGGTGATTGTAAAAGACTGGCCTCTATATAATAACAGGTACCAATGTGGAGTGGATCAGTTCATCATCGACTGTCGAGAATGATGGATGTTGTCTCATACCAAGAAACCACGGAACTTGCGATGCTGGTAGAAGAATAATTCGAATTGTTGGCAATCCCGAACGATCCAAAGGTACTGCTACTAAAAGTTTCGTCCTCGAAACAGTTAATGTTTTGGCTGATCAGAGAAAATTATTTTCGCACTTATTTTTCCGAGCTCGAAGTGAAGATGTATCGTGTGAAGACCAAGATCGTTCGCGATTAGATGGCAATGGACGAGCACATGACGAGTGTTCAAAGGCAAATTACAGACAGAATGAATGTCGCATCTGCACAAAATGAAGAGAATTTAATAGTGCTTAAATATCCCATAGAGCACACATTCGCTACCTTGATTTCCCATCTCGCCACGGTAAATGGATATTCAAAACCATTTCAAGGACATATTGGATATCTGTAACGAATGCCTGGAAAAAAGATCGAAAATTTCTTGTTGGAGACAAGTGTACACCTATAAAAGAGAGCAACAGTAACTATTTGTTTGTATTCAGTACGATGTAGGACATTTCTAGCGAATTACATCGAGTGATACAGTCGGTTCGCTCGAAGTATTTGCTCGCCAAGAGAGCTAGACTTTCGCACGACCTTATAAATGAAGAAATCTTTAAGCCCATTACTCGCCATATCGATGTACTCAGGGTGAGCGATGGAGCACCCGTAGTTGTGAAGATCGAAGTCGACGATACTGCTGAGCATACAATGAAAAGGAAACATGATGACATACAAACGGATCAGGATGAAGTATCGGATGTGGATTTGGCAAACAAGGAAAAGGTAGAGAAGAAAACCCCCATATCTAACCCTTTCGTGAATGGTACCTACGATCGTACACATCTTGTATTAATGATATGATGTATGGTGTATACAAGCATAATGATCAATGGTTCCTCGGTGCTGTTGAAATAGAGTTTCTACCAGGTGGAATGATCCAAGTAGGCGTTTAGAAGACACAAGGAACACCTGGGCTTTACGAACTTGTATTTCGCAAGGAGACCAGGGAGCTGACAGAATCTGACCTGCTGGAATACAAGATGTCACTTGAATTCACGCACGCACTTTATCAAGATAACAATCTCGAGACCAGTGCTAATATGGACAAAGGTCATGAAAAAATCGACATTCTCGCAGACCTCTTCAGCAGCTTAGCACAGAATAGTGGGGATGGTCAAAATATGATATACGGTGACAATAACATCGACTACGTGTTTCGAGACGACCCGATCGAACTGGTGGATAGACTAAGACTACTGGTCGCTTTGCAAAGGTTTGTAAATTACTCGCACACCAACAAGATTATATCCATCGTTGAAGATATGAAGTAGGGAGGCTACATACAATGAGTCGGTTGGGAATCGCCCATGAACTGCATGCATACATCAGGTGCAACTACCACAGTCCCAAGGTCATGCTTGGTGGGATGAACTACCTGTTTCAAGCCGACCTCGTGGATATGATACTGTATGCTCGGGTCAACAAGGGCTACCAATACATGTTGACAGTTATCGATGCCTATAGCAAGGGTGCCTAAAGCACCTGGGCCATGTCGGTCAAATCGAAGATGTCACCGAGGCCATGTCTGATGTGTTGTGTTGCACGAAGGATGCATCCCGACCGATTTGCAAACCTACCAGGGCAAGGAATTATACATTGCAGAGTTCAAGACCCTGATGATAAAATATAACATAAATCATTATTCCACATTCATAATTCTCAATGCATCTATCATCGAGATGTTCAACAGGACTCTGAAGGGCAAGATGTGGAAGCATTTCGCAGCGAATGGCAGCTACAAATGACTTTAGCTTCTGCCGAAACTTGTCTGCGAGTATAATTCTACATTGTACTCGACCACTTCCATGAAGCCCGTAGATGTTACGGACGACTCCCTAGTTCGGACTGTGTATGCTGTTCCGAAGAGGAAGGATTCACACAAGCATAAAGCCAAAATCGGTGACCTGGTGCGCATATCCAAACAGAAAGGCATCTTCGAGAAAGGGTTCACAGCGAATTGGAGCCCCGAACTGTTTTTTATGCGACATATATGCAACTATCCTCCGAGGACCTATTATCTCGAAGATCTGAACACCGTACCCATCGATGGTGGCTTCTGCACCGAGGAGATTCAGCCAACGAAGTTTCCAGACATGTATTTGGTCGAGAAGGTGCTTAAATGACATAACAGAAGGGCGAACATCAAGTCGTGGGGTTTCCCTGTCTGCTGAAACTCCTGGGTTGCTGAAGCAGACATCAAGAGGTGAACTAGCTGAGGAAGAGGTCGATGTAAATATAAATACTTTTATTCAAAGGCTTATGTGATTCCTCATGTGGAACATTATCGAGTAAAATTAGTTTAAAAAAAGTATGTTGTGTTTAATTATTTCAAAATAACCCCACTGCAGTTTTTGCTGACATCTTCAGCATAGATGAGCAGACCCAAACTGCAGTATGGACTACAAACACAAAAAATGTATTTAATGGAAAAAATAATGTATCAATAAAAGCCGAATTAAAAAATGCAATAAATAAAATAAAAAATTAAATAATGCCTTTTAATTTTTTAAGTATAGCTTTTTATAATTTTTATAAGAAAAATGTTTTAAGAAAAGTGATTAAAAATATTATTATTCTTAAAGAAGAATGATAACAAAAACTTACATTGCTTTTAAATATTTTTTTCCCCATACACATGATAATACATATAATTATTTTAACCCCTAGTACCAGCATATGTCCCGATAGCCGAGTGGTCTAAGGCATTCCTACCGATGGTTCGGCAGTTACACATTGCCCTCCACCGGACAATATTTTGAGCTCTGCAAAAATTAACTAAAAAGCAGTGCCCCTAGTGGCTAACTCTATAACCAACATGGCGGCCGAGCGAGAGCGACACCAGCACATTCTAGCTGCCATCTCCATAAACAAATATAGTGGTCGAACGACTAGTGCGCCCCCTAGCAACAGCCGATGTAAACAAAAGACAAGTGGAAACAATATGGTGGGTTCAAACGATGGTGAGTAATAGGGTGGCACACTCTGTCAGCAATAATCAGCATTATTGGTGCACTCTAGTGGATGATGAGAGAACTACAGCAGATGCCAACCAAGATTGTGGAATGCACGGACCAACACGTCTGCGGTACGCACCTACCATGATGATCTATGGCAGAATCAAGAAGGCTGATGAAAACAAATTGGTTGGTGGAAACAAAATAGCAGCCGAAAACAAGATAGCAGACAGAAACAAGATAGCTAGCGGAAGCAAGATTGCAGATAGAAACAAGATGGCCGATGAAAACAAGATAGCGGACCGAAACAAGATACGATGAAAAATAAAATAGCGTACGGAATCAAGATAGCAGCTGTGGTGTCATCCAAAATGGCGACTGTGATATAATTCAAGATTGCTGTCAAGCCAGCCCTTGCCCTCGTATCGGCATAATCTATCTACTGAGCACAGCTGCTGAAGTGTACACGATAAACGCTGGTAACTTCCGAGAAAGTTTACGAAAGGCCTAATGCACGAAATTTACATAAAACCAAATCAATAAAAAATTGTTAATGTCCGATTTAAGTTAAATAACTTTTTATTTCGGAATGTATAGTATTTATTCTTCCAATTCCTTTTCGACATTTCCCTACTTGGTTTCATTACAAGCTTTCGTCCCGTATTAATAAAAATGTAGTATCTTTGTCAATCATTGTCATCGCTGAAATTTATGAGAAAAACTGTTTTGTTATGAAATCACTGCACACGTTACAGGGGTGACAAAAATACTGTAAAATTCGGACGCTATATGATACCAGCCATTTCAGTGAGGAGAGAGAATCAGATATCAACTGCAGTGTTGCTCATTGATCGTTACATCCATAGGAGTGTAGCAATCTATTTTCGGTTCGCCATATTTTCTGCATGTTACGAATCCTCTTACCCGATTTGAGCAAAATTTTTAGCGAAGACAATAAATAGTAACAGTCAGTGGTGAGGTAGGAACTTGAGAACTAATGCCTTATAAAATCCGTAAATATTAAGATTTGATCAACTTTGTGTGCATATTGAAAATAAACGTTAGAAAATGATTTGTGGAATTAAACACCTGTACCTTCTTACTTCAAAATAGAAATTAACTCAATAATGTAAAACTTCATCCACTTTTAAGTAGGGGGCCATGGTGATTTAGGGGGTTGGACTTTTCGCCTCCCACCAAGGCTAACTGGGTCCGATTTCTGGTGGCGTTGAGTTGAGTACAGTTTAGTTGTGTTGTGAGATTTGGGCTGCTCTTAACATCGAGGTATTGAGAGCCGATGAAAGTGAAATTAGGTGAGACTGGAGCGGCGCTGCAATGCAAGGGCGGGGCAAACGGGAGATCCCCAAAAAAAACCCGCTGACCAGCGGCATCGTCCGTAACGATTCCAACTTTCGAAAATCCGGGAGTGACCCGGCCGGGGGTTGAACCCGGTTCACGTTGGTGGGAGGAGAGCAGTCTAACCGCTCAGACACCGCGGCCCCTGATTTCCGATGGAGTCAGGTAGTTTCTGCATGTAGGAAACGTGGTGGACGTTGTTGTAAGCCAGTAGGATTGCGTGCCATTCCGCAGCTGCTTTAGCCTCACTTCAACTTCACGGTTACTTCACGGTTACTTCACACTTTTATGGAGCCTTGCTAAAGTTCTACTTCCACGATATTCCTCCGCCTCGTCCAAACTAAGCTTAAATAAGGCTAGAAAATTACACCAAAATACAACGCACCGAATTCGTGCGCACTTAGGTGTAATAATATTTTGTGTCAGAATTATTTCTTCCTAGGTGCTACCAACATACATGTTTTCTCACTGTTTTTATAAATATTCATTATACATTAAATATTATAATTTATATGCAAAATATTGGTACAACTTTAATTTAACAAAAAATAGGATACTTAAGCTGTATGTTAACAGAGATATAAAACGATTGCGATACATGTCATATTTGGGAAATAACTAAACACGTCATATATGCGGTAAATTTCAAAGATTTGATTCAAACAGTGTGAAGAAACCGATTCGTTGCTGATGCTGACTGCAGTGCCGATCGTCGCTCTCTGCATGCTACAATTAAAGATGGATCAGCTCTAATTGCTGTCGAGCGTATTTACATTGACGTGAAATAGGGGGCAGGGAAATCACTTTATTTACATTCCTTCATTTTTTTCCATGCACATAAGATCATATGTGACGTTTTTGCCGTTTAAGTAAATAATACATTATTTATTACATACACTGTAATAGCATTTAACCATATATTCCAAATTCGTGTTTTTCCGACTTTACATGCGCCTGCACAGCTCGACTTTGCATTTTATTAGCTTGTTAATTTTGACGTACGAGCGAATCACGTACGCCCTGCCGATCGGCTGCTGGCCAGCTGCCGACTCCGAGTTAAAAGTCACTGTGACATCACAGGTCACGTGAGCCAATCACATTTCAGAAATGCGTCGGCACAGCACTGCACTGCACTGCCATCAGCTCAATGTTGAGCCTTCGCCGGCCCCGCTCAAAACATTGTTCTTAAGCGCTGAGCGGAATATATCCAATACGTGTTTTAATAGTCTGTGATATTAGTTTACTTCAAGGCAATACGAGGGATTTTATTCATCCACGAAGTTTCTCATTACTTTATTTATGGTCGTTTCTAATAAATTACCCGTTTAAATTGGTATCTTGGTTTAAAATACTTCGACTGTTGTAAATAAAATATTTTAGAACTACACTGAGAGTAAAAATAATTCGCACACCGAAGAAGAACTATACCAGTTTTGATGTGATGAGTATGCGCATCATGGAGAGTATTAGATATTCCTAAAAATATTCTAAAATTTTATGTCATCATATGACACTACACCATTCATAAATATACGTCTTGTACCAACATTTGAACCTGGCCTGTAAACTGTAATGCACGGTGACAAGGTTTAGTGTGACATAGTTCAGAGGAAAGCAGGGGTCATGCCAAGAATATGCAAGTAAGCTCTTTTTATTTAATTCATCGTGTTCGAATGGGGTCCGATTTTGCGCCTCTGAGAAGCTGGATTGTAATTAGGATAATCGCTGCGCATGTTGGACGTCAATAATACTCCGATACTGGCAACGGTGGTCAAGTGAAACTTCCACACCCGTAGACCAGGCTCTGGACAGTCATGATGAGTGAACGGCACACACACATCGCCATCCTATAAACTTCTGAATTTCTGCCATATAATTAGCCTCTGGGTGCTGAATAATGCATTTCCTATCTGAGTGTTTGTGAATATTATAGTACAAATTAATGAAACTTTGTTATTCAGAAAATTAAATTATTCTAGCAAATGGTTGAAACTAGTATATAGCTTGAAATTAATTTTTGCAACGTGCTGAAAACTTAAAAGGAAAAATGTATTGCATGTTTTAAATTAAATTTGTTAAAAGTGTATGTATTTATTCTTCATCGAAATAACTGCGCATCTGTGTACTGTCCACAAATTAGTATTAATTTTGCTATCATGAATCTGCTGAACCCTTCTGGTAGGTTTAAACACTTTTGAATATTAAATTATTTGGTGATTTTCAAATATGTATTACGAATATTTGTAACCAGGACTTCAACTATACTCATACGTTTCTGGAAATGTCACGTTTTTAGATTTTTATATGGTTAAACCAGTTTTTGTAATAAACATATTGGTAATTACAGCATTAATATTTTCAAGTATTATTTATTACTTATTAACAAAGTTTTATGACTTTTTTTTTTTTTTTTTTTTTTAATTCTTTTTNACACGCGTGTTAAAATTTAAACATGAGCTATACTTATAAAATGGAAGCTCATGTCTTTCATATTCTTTTAAAAATGTGAAATAGTATTTCTATTAATTTTCAACTAAAGCGCATGACAGTACATATTTGTGTTTTGAAGAAAATATTTATTGCACAATCATTTCCTGCGTAGCCGTACAGTCATTCCTAATGTTAGTCTATTTTTAGCGTAGAAAATTGTTGTGAATACTCCCAGGGGATATATACATATATATGTGTGTGTTACATATATGTGTGTGCGTTATATATATATATATATGTGTGTGTCATATATATGACACACATGTTTAACACCATGACACATCCCATTGTTAAATCACTTTTTTTCCACAGTAGGCAAACAATGTTAGGTTTTATTGATGATTTCTTTTCCACGTGAGTACCATGAAGTCTGATTTCAAGGGGGAAAAAACTGTCATACTTGCATGATGATACACCGAAAATAAAATATTACATAATTATACAAAATTTAAACACTTAAAATTATGCATCTATCAGTACGTATACTTGTGCGTTACTTTACAGCTAGTTTATTAACTCGTTCAGTATAATTAGTCAACCAGAGATTTTAAAAATTCATGTTGTAGCAGAGCATCTAACTCATGTCAACTGACTGCAATTATCTTATGGGTGATGAGAACGTTAATTAAGGCACGGAAAGCAGTTTAAGCATTCACGTATCTTTATTATAGTGTTAAGAACGAAAAATGATGACTCTGGAATAGGCATATTGCTTCAATTTTAGACTTTTCTCGCCCATTATGAGAAAATCAGGCCACTTTCAGCAATCCGGAAAACTTTATATAAAATTTCAATTCGTCCTCTACATTTTATACGCTTTCACCCTCTTCCTGTCGTTATGCGTCCTATTACGCTGTACCTTGACCATAAATTTGCGTAAGCATTTAAGGCTTTATTTTGTGAATTTTTTAAAACGATTTCCAGAAAATAATAGCCGTTCATGGCACGTAAGAAACTGTACGTCAATCCTCGTATTATAAAATGTGTTTAATGAACTCTTCCCGAGAAATTACAAGAAAAGATTATTCGTTTTTCGGGCATTTGGGATACAATTTTCTTCTGGTCAATTTTTTTTCAAGTCTCGAAAACTCCTTGGCTGGCTTGAGGAGATTGTACGTACAGTTCGTCGGAAAGGCCTTTCCAGCCGTACATACGGACATCACGTACTCTGACAGGATAGTACCAAGCAACGCTTCACTTTTCCGTGCAATCAGAAGTACAATTTTGCAACAGTTGACTGATTCTTTTTTTTTTTCGCAGGCTTACTGTGTAAAATTTTTTCATTGATTTAAGGTAATTTTTAACAGTGAGTGATATTTAATTAAAACACTGTTTTACAGCATCAACGATGCACTAGATTAACGGTTACATTTTTGTTGCCATATAGTCTGAAAAACAAAATGTTGCGCTTATAGGCCTCAAACGTAGTTCCAATTATACGGGCCTCTTAAGATAGGCCGCTATCTCAATGAGGTCCTATTTAATTTTGGCTGGGTCCATTATTCAATATTATTTTTTTTGCGAACTCATTACTGGATCTGAAAGCTTCAGAGCTCGTTAAAAATAATAGTTCCACATGGTCAAGTGACACCTACGTACAAGCGTTTGAAGTTAAACTTGTGTCTAAGTAAATTAACGGATTTTACCTTCAGCTCTCAAGACTTCTATGTTAAGAGCCGCTTAAATCTCTCCAATCCACGAATTTTACCGGCCTATAGGTCTATGAATTAGGGTTTTACTTGATAATACTCATATATTTATAATTATAATTGCCACGGAATTACTTGTTATGGTCTATTCACGGCATCGACACGCTTTTTGAATAAAACATTTGGAAACTCACCCTATTTATAATACAAAGAAAAAAGTCCTATGTGACAAAATTTTTAATATTACTTGAACAGTAATCTTTCGTTATCTGTGAGCCGTCAGAAACTAATATTCCTGTTAATGTTATATACTGTTAAACTATATATGTTAATGTAACATTAAGTATTTCTGTAACCTCATTGTCTCCTTACAGTTCTGTCAAAATTAAAATGGTATTTATGTTGCGGGAAAAGCAAATTTGTTGTTAGATTGATGTTAACATTTGTGTTAAAAATTTAATTGTACTTTATTTGCTTTAAGAAAACATTCCTATGTAAAATAATTTAAGTACAATTGTTTAGTCACAAAAATAAATATTACCAACGAAAATAAATAATTGCTTGGAAGGAAATGGAACCCGCGGCCTGAGTGTTCCACGCCCTACCAACTGCTTTATCTTAACATGTCCGATTGCGTTACATACTATGAATATTCAGTAGAACATAAATAAACTGCAGTTCTCTTTTGTTATGTGGAAATACTTTATGCTGTATAAATATATGCACAATTAGCGCACTTAAACTGCTTTGGAAGGCTCGAGAGCTGGTCTAAGCTACATTTAATTCTCATATTTTGATTTGAAAGTTAAATACAGTGGTTTCATTTTAAGAGTTTTTCACTGTTCACTACTGTCTGCCATTTTATAACGCCAAGTCAGTGTAAACTTGTTGGTCGGGCATTTATTTAATGTTGCAGTAACACCAAATATTTTGTTCTTCTGGTTATTTTCAGCGAAATACAGATTTTGGTTGTGGCAATATTACTTAGAGGCTATATTAACAATAACATATTTTCCTTATAGTAATATAGGCATATGAAACTGGTTAACATTATTAACTTTTTCACAAAATTATTGATTTTACTACAACATAAGTGTTTAAAGAAATGCCTCAATAGTAATTTTTTGTTGCAAGAACACTAGACTTTTTTCTGTGTATGCTCGAATGTTTTCTAACAATAATAATATATCACGAATATTATATACACCCGTTAAAAATAAAGTACCTAATTTGTTTTTGGTTCAACAAAAATTTTACTTATATTTTCTTTATAAATTATAAAATAAATTACGCAGCCAGTGATTTAAATACAGTGAGAAAAGAGGCATGTTGGTATTGGCTGGTAAGAAATAGTTACTATGCCAAATATTATATTATATAATTTGTACGTTGTTTATGAAGTCAGTCAACGTTTATTACGGCCGTACTTAAGTTTTCAGAAAGGCATTGTTGGACAGAAATTTTATAATAATGAATTAAAATAGTTATTTTTTATTGTCTGTCTACCGCACACAGTCACTGTGCGCTGATTTCTACATACTTTTTTACGTTTATCTTACAAGTGGTAGACAGAGAGATAATGATTCATACGAAAGTAGAACTTTGATAGGGCTTAAATGCTGAAAGTATCTACGAATAGATTACATGTGATTTTCTGAGTAGTGCCGGGAGCTATGCTCTAACCTTCAATTCAAGGAACCCAGACTCCTCGCCACGTCAGAACATTACAGGTTCGTTAATTTCAACCATGAACTGTATAGCTGGTGTAGTGGACTGCAACTACACCAGCTTTCTTCTTGGTGCAACTACACTGGCAGAGTTTAAACAAACTTATTTTTTAGAGATTTTGCCGCAATTTTACTGCATGTTCGACGACACGAATTTTTTTGTGGCAGTTTTTTCTTTCTTCTGAGAGAACGAACAAAATATTATTTTATTACTATCCATTTTTAGCAATCCTNAAACTTATTTTTTAGAGATTTTGCCGCAATTTTACTGCATGTTCGACGACACGAATTTTTTTGTGGCAGTTTTTTCTTTCTTCTGAGAGAACGAACAAAATATTATTTTATTACTATCCATTTTTAGCAATCCTGTATCACATTAACATCAAATAAAAATGTTGGCAGTAGTCGACATTTATAAAAAATATAATACTGTAATTTAAAAGCCTCTTACTGAGTGTTCAGAGAGTCTAGCAAAAATCTACGAAGACCTTAAGTAAGTTCTAAAATATCACAATAAATTTTAATACTATGTATTAAGAAAAAAGAAAATATGGAATATGAAATGGTGTATTCACTATAACACATTTTCAAAGACCCATAACTAGCTATTTTCGTCAACAAAATCCTTAAACCTTCATACCTTCATGAATATTCCAAACATTCGTCTCGTCATAGACACAAATATCTCCACAAACTGTCAATAAAACACAGATATACTAATTTCGCACATTTTTCGTTGCACGTCTTTAGCTTCACTTCTTCAAGAGTAGTTGTAATTTATTACAAAAGTGAAGGTACACCGGTTAAAAGAAGTTATAAATTTTCTGCTGGCCTGAAGCAGCATCTGGTAAAAAAAAAACTGTAGTGCAGTTTTTCTGGCCTGTGTAGACTTTTTAGTTGAAAGAAATTAACTGAAAGATGCTATGGCAGAATTTAAGTAGCTACTACTCTGCAAACCTATTGAAGATCTAGCCTGTTGTTACAACGTTAAAATTTATTCGTTATTTTGTGGAAAATTTATGGTACAACGATCTGCAGAACTCTCTGTAAAATTTCTTTACGCGGTTTCTTCAATAACGCACTTTCCGTGAATTTCACAGATCCATCCGTAAATTCACGGAACTTCTCCGTAATTGTGCTAATTAAATATTCGCACAACCAGTTAAAAAAATTACAAAAAAAATTGTGTTCGCTATGCGGGCGTTTCACTGCGTATACAAAAGAAACTAAAAAAGTTAAGAAACATTTTATTATGGAGTCAGATTTTAACACGAATCAAAAAGTTCAAAGTTCGTCACCTGTACTATTCAATTCACCATATTTTGACAGTGTTGGGTATAGGTCTAAAGATGTTATTTCTAGAAATGTAACATTTTCAGTTTATATTAATGTTTGAATTTTTTAAGTGTTGTGAGCTGTTAGAGATGCCTGGTGTTATTTTTTTTTTTATATTTATAGAACTTGGTGTAGGTGGCGTGGATGAGCTTAACTTTCGTAGAAACTATAATTTTCTTGTTACAGTGACGTACAGGGCTTCGTGTAAACCTGGCATTGTTCGTTCCCGAAATCCGAAGCTACGAGAAATTCGCACACGTTCCGTACTCTTGTGTTTACCAGGCTCAGGTTCGTTTTCTTGCCATTACGGATCGCGTGTCCATATATTAACACCGCGAGTTGTAGACTGCATAGCTATCAGTTGTGTTGATCTTTGTATTCCCACTTATAAAACATTCNTATATTAACACCGCGAGTTGTAGACTGCATAGCTATCAGTTGTGTTGATCTTTGTATTCCCACTTATAAAACATTCTTATCGGTTCGCACAACACCGGACACGCATACTGTAGCGTACAACGTTCATAACTGGAGGGTTCTCTAACAGTGTAATGCCGAGTTGAATGTTTCCCAAACAAATGTTTTTTCTTGCATAGAGTATTAACAAATAATCCATCCTGTTCAGTTAAGTAATTTAAACTTTGAGTGTTGTTGACGTACTATTGGGTTTAAGGTAGGGATGCAATGATATGGGTCTAGCCGATATATCAGTCAAGTGAAGTCGATAATATCGGCCGAAATATCGGCCGATCTTTAAGCCGATATATCGGCCGATAACTCCATTTAAAATGAGATAACTCCATTAAAATTTAAAACATTAAGAGGAAAGATGCTATCGATTTTTAGTCTGACAGCTTAAACTGTTGGTTTTTGACAAAGGGAAGTTCAATGCATTGATAAGTGCATGGCCGCCTTGTTATACATTAAGCATACGCACTTAAAAAAAAATTTCAGTGCATGTACCAAAATAGTCAATGGCGGGAATGAAAGTTTAGATTTGGTACATGTCTGTTTCTACTTATACACATATTCTTGCGTCAGCTTTATAATAATATGCACGAAAAAGTAGTGAAATAACCAAATATTTAGACGAACATCTAATTTCTAATACTTGTGATGTTTTTGAATGGTGGCGCAACAACAAGGAACGTTTTCCCATCCTTGCTAGCATTGCCAGAGTATACCTGTCACCCCCTCCATCGAGTGTTGGAAGCGAAAGATTATTCAGCACCACTGGCAAAGTGCTTACACAATTAAGGAACCGACTTAAACCAAATAACGTTGAAGAACTTGCATTTTTAAAAGGAAACATTGATTTGTGGCATTAAATCAATCGAGTGGTACCTTTGTGATGAGTGCATATAATGTAGTAAGCACGTTTTTGTAATTATGTTAAGCTTTGGTTGATTGTTTTATCACTTTGTATGTTTTGTAAGTATACTAAATACCAAATATCAACTTTTTTGTAAAAATGAAAATATCGGAAAATATGCGGCCGATACTGGCCGATACCGATATCCTAAAAATAGGCCGATATATCGGCTACCGATATATCGGCGCATCCCTAGTTTAAGGTGCCAAAAACATATCATATAACCTTATGAAAACTGCTTGCGAAGTAGTATTTCTTCGCCCTAGTCTTGAAAGAATGCGGATATCGTTCACACAACTCAGTTATATTCAGGCGACGTAATATTACGACGGCATCGCTTAAAGTGTTAACACTTTAATCTCTCAGCGAATTTACGTAGCGTAGGCCTACTTATCGCTTGCGACCAGCTAGATGCATAATATCTATATGTGTGTGTATGCGTGGAACTGAACGTTTCATTGCCCGTTGCTTATTGTTTCCGACATGTTTTTTATCACTTGTCCACAGAGAGCGCGTCATGTGTGCCGATAAATTCGTTGTTCATGAGCCGCTAAATTCAAGAGCGTCAACATATCCACGTGCACCAATAGCAAATGCGAACAGAATAAATATAGTTTAGCAGTTTATCAAGCTCATAATCGTATCAAATGGTCGTGTGGCGCTTTTCAACTCTGTGATATTTTTTCGAGGAACAATTTTTTTCCCTTGATGCTTCTTTATTTACACGCTTTACAATAAAACTGATTAAATGAATGTATAAGATTTTAAAGGCGAGGGAAAGTAAACGAATGATTGCCCATAGAAGTAGTATGAATCTGGTATAGCTTGAACCTCTTTCAATATAATAAAAACACTTATCTATTAATTTAAATCTTTAATAGATTTAATTAACAACTAACATTATTTTTAAAATATTCAAACTAAAACTTTTTCTAGATGAATTAAAAATAGTTTTTACAGCTTAAATTTAAAAAAAACTGTATTTGTAGCATAAATTTAAAAATTAAATTTTAATGCCATATGGAATTACTCAGATAATTATAAAATGAAGTTGTAATTTGAAGTTACAAGATAAAATAACTTGCGAATACATTTATTTTTAAAANTGTAGTGGACTGCAACTACACCAGCTTTCTTCTTGGTGCAACTACACTGGCAGAGTTTAAACAAACTTATTTTTTAGAGATTTTGCCGCAATTTTACTGCATGTTCGACGACACGAATTTTTTTGTGGCAGTTTTTTCTTTCTTCTGAGAGAACGAACAAAATATTATTTTATTACTATCCATTTTTAGCAATCCTGTATCACATTAACATCAAATAAAAATGTTGGCAGTAGTCGACATTTATAAAAAATATAATACTGTAATTTAAAAGCCTCTTACTGAGTGTTCAGAGAGTCTAGCAAAAATCTACGAAGACCTTAAGTAAGTTCTAAAATATCACAATAAATTTTAATACTATGTATTAAGAAAAAAGAAAATATGGAATATGAAATGGTGTATTCACTATAACACATTTTCAAAGACCCATAACTAGCTATTTTCGTCAACGAAATCCTTAAACCTTCATACCTTCATGAATATTCCAAACATTCGTCTCGTCATAGACACAAATATCTCCACAAACTGTCAATAAAACACAGATATACTAATTTCGCACATTTTTCGTTGCACGTCTTTAGCTACACTTCTTCAAGAGTAGTTGTAATTTATTACAAAAGTGAAGGTACACCGGTTAAAAGAAATTATAAATTTTCTGCTGGCCTGAAGCAACATCCGGTAAAAAAAAAACTGTAGTGCAGTTTTTCTGGCCTGTGTAGACTTTTTAGTTGAAAGAAATTAACTGAAAGATGCTATGGCAGAATTTAAGTAGCTACTACTCTGCAAACCTATTGAAGATCTAGCCTGTTGTTACAACGTTAAAATTTATTCGTTATTTTGTGGAAAATTTATGGTACAACGATCTGCAGAACTCTCCGTAAAATTTCTTTACGCGGTTTCTTCAATAACGCACTTTCCGTGAATTTCACAGATCCATCCGTAAATTCACGGAACTTCTCCGTAAGTGTGCTAATGAAATATTCGCACAACCAGTTAAAAAAATTACAAAAAAAATTGTGTTCGCTATGCGGGCGTTTCACTGCGTATACAAAAGAAACTAAAAAAGTTAAGAAACATTTTATTGTGGAGTCAGATTTTAACACGAATCAAAAAGTTTAAAGTTCGTCACTCGTACTGTTCAATTCACCATAAAGATGTTATTTCTAGAAATGTAACATTTTCAGTTTATAGTAATGTTTGAATTTTTTAAGTGTTGTGAGCTGTTAGAGATGCCTGGCGTTATTTTTTAAAAATATTTATAGAACTTGGTGTAGGTGGCGTGGATGAGCTTAACTTTCGTAGAAACTATAATTTTCTTGTTACAGTGACGTACAGGGCTTCGTGTAAACCTGGCATTGTTCGTTCCCGAAATCCGAAGCTACGAGAAATTCGCACACGTCCCGTACTCTTGTATTTACCAGGCTCAGGTTCGTTTTCTTGCCATTACGGATCGCGTGTCCGTATATTAACACCGCGAGTTGTAGACTGCATAGCTATCAGTTGTGTTGATCTTTGTATTCCCACTTATAAAACATTCTTATCGGTTCGCACAACACCGGACACGCATACTGTAGCGTACAACGTTCATAACTGGAGGGTTCTCTAACAGTGTAATGCCGAATTGAATGTTTCCCAAACAAATGTTTTTTCTTGCATAGAGTATTAACAAATAATCCATCCTGTTCAGTTAAGTAATTTAAACTTTGAGTGTTGTTGACGTACTATTGGGTTTAAGGTAGGGATGCAATGATATGGGTCTAGCCGATATATCAGTCAAGTGAAGCCGATAATATCGGCCGAAATATCGGCCGATCTTTAAGCCGATATATCGGCCGATAACTCCATTTAAAATGAGATAACTCCATTAAAATTTAAAACATTAAGAGGAAAGATGCTATCGATTTTTAGTCTGACAGCTTAAACTGTTGGTTTTTGACAAAGGGAAGTTCAATGCATTGATAAGTGCATGGCCGCCTTGTTATACATTAAGCATACGCACTTAAAAAAAAATTTCAGTGCATGTACCAAAAATCAGTTACCGCCCTTACTTTCAAATCTAAACCATGTACAGCGTTTCTACTTATAGACATATTCTTACGTCAGCTTTATAATAATATGCACGGAAAAGTAGTGAAATAACCTAATATTTAGACGAACATCTAATTTCTAATACTTGTGATGTTTTTTAATGGTGGCGCAACAACAAGGAACGTTTTCCCATCCTTGCTAGCATTGCCAGAGTATACCTGTCACCCCCTCCATCCAGTGTTGGAAGCGAAAGATTATTCAGCACCACTGGCAAAGTGCTTACACAATTAAGGAACCGACTTAAACCAAATAACGTTGAAGAACTTGCCTTTTTAAAAGGAAACATTGATTTGTGGCATTAAATCAATCGAGTGGTACCTTTGTGATGAGGTGCATATAATGTAGTAAGCACGTTTTTGTAATTATGTTAAGCTTTGGTTGATTGTTTTATCACTTTGTATGTTTTGTAAGTATACTAAATACCAAATATCAACTTTTTTGTAAAAATGAAAATATCGGAAAATATGCGGCCGACACTGGCCGATACCGATATCCTAAAAATAGGCCGATATATCGGCTACCGATATCTATTAATTTAAATCTTTAATAGATTTAATTAACAACTAACATTATTTTTAAAATATTCAAACTAAAACGTTTTCTAGATTAATTAAAAATAGTTTTTACAGCTTAAATTAAAAAAAACTGTATTTGTAGCATAAATTTAAAAATTAAATTTTAATGCCATATGGAATTGCTCAGATAATTATAAAATGAAGTTGTAATTTGAAGTTACAAGATAAAATAACTTGCGAATACATTTATTTTTAAAANCTCAGATAATTATAAAATGAAGTTGTAATTTGAAGTTACAAGATAAAATAACTTGCGAATACATTTATTTTTAAAATCCAAAAATAAATTTTACGAAAAAATGTCTTATTTAATTTCAACAATTTATACTCATACAACCCTGAAACTCCTTAAATTTAAACTGTTAAATGCGATTTTTAAATTGGTTAAATTAAATTGTTTTATATTTAAATTAATAGACGAAAGTTTTAATTATTTGGAAAGTGGTTACTGCAACACCAGATTCGTACTACCTGTATGGCGTACGGGCAATGTGTTAAAAGTGTTAACTGCATATTTCCGTAAACATTTCCATGAATACAATCTGTAAGTTGTGAATATGGCAGTTGTGTGCTGACTCGCTCGCGGGAAGGCGAGCCCAGCGCAGAGTGTGCAGTGAGGATCACGGAGCGGCATTAATAGCGACGATGGCCATCACAATGTTTACAGAAGGG
>NQII01002391.1:211653-360684 GCA_002778355.1 Clitarchus hookeri
ACGCCGCCTCGTCGCGATCTTGATGTAGTGTCGCGGTGGGAGTTGGCGTGTGCGCGCCAGTCACAATCTCTCCGTGTCCTTGACGAACTACATCGCATTGCTCCACCGAGGTGCACTCGCAGGAACACATTCTTGCAGGCATAGTCTATTCGCGGGTTATTCACACTTTTTAATCAAACCTTTGGAAAATAACTCCATGTATGACATATTTCGTTATTTGCGAATTATTTCATATGTCAGAAGCGTTTTATGCATGTGTTAATTTTAAAGTAACTTAGTTTTGTTTATTTTTAACTTTTGATTATACTTTATTCATATATTATAACATTTCATATATAAATAATATTAATAAATACAGACAGAGAATAGGCGTGTTGGCAATGCCTAGTAATAAATAGCTCTTATTCAAAAGCTCTCAAGACCTTGATGTTAAGAGCCGCCCAAATCTCTTCACTCTTCTCATGAGAAATATTATTAAACTTAGTGCGCCTGAATGCGATGTGTTGTCCCTTTGCTGTGATTTTATAGACCTAGGTAAGGTTTGTTTGCACGAGGTGGAGGAATATCCTGAAAGTAGAACTTTAGCAGGGCATGAGAAAAGTGGGAAGTAACCGTGAATGGCCTATGTTAAATAAATTTACTTGAAAGTATCTGATTACACTGAAACATCATCTTGTTCGCTCAACTAATCTGCTCTTGCTGTAAACACCTGCATTCGTTTCCTTGAACCAAATAAAGTATTCATAAGCATAACACTTATTTGGTAGTTCCGACATCCTCTACGTCTATTCTAGAAAATACTTTCAACTTATTGGTTTGGTTACCGTAAAAATTACAAATATTAAGACATAGTCAAATGAATATTTCGGTTGGGGCTAACTGTAACAGTGTAAGGTGTTTACTACTACAAAATTTATCGCGGCCGAAAAATCACTTTTGTCCAGTACTGGCGTTTATTTGGTTAGCTGTAGTGTAATTGGGTAATTTGATTGCGGCCATTACATACGCGTATCAATGTAAAATAAATGCTTGGGACTAACAGTATTTGTTCTTAGTTAAATGATTATGTGGAGTCTGGCATAATGCATTTTAAATGGGATAAAACTAGCACCCGGCACCGGCAACGGCGCCAGCCGGCCGACATATTGTGACGTCATCCAACCACCATATTGGATCTGGGTGANGCTGTAGTGTAATTGGGTAATTTGATTGCGGCCATTACATACGCGTATCAATGTAAAATAAATGCTTGGGACTAACAGTATTTGTTCTTAGTTAAATGATTATGTGGAGTCTGGCATAATGTATTTTAAATGGGATAAAACTGGCACCCGGCACCGGCAACGGCGCCAGCCGGCCGACATATTGTGACGTCATCCAACCACCATATTGGATCTGGGTGACCACGACCTTGACCAATGACCTTGACCTCATGCCCATGACCTTGAATGACCCAGAACTCAATTTTTTTTAAAATATCCCAAAAATTTCCTAAAATTCCATTTTTTTAAATGTATGTAGAAATCTATAATAATTATTTAAAAAATCGTAATTAAAAATGTATTAAAATATTATTATTAAAAATTTATTTTAAAAACTTACAATTCCGGAGGTCCCTCCACCACCACTCTTGCCAATTTTTATTGGTTGTATAATAGGTCAATTACTTTCCTTCGCTAATTAGTCGGCAGACCTCCACCCCCTTCCACACAACTAGGCCTCTATTACCGCATCTCCAGATGTGATTGTCTCCTATGCTGATTATGTCGTTTGCTTCCCCTCAAACTTACCGCGTACATGTTTTAACCATGCACATGGCTCCACGACTTGTGATGGGCTGCACATCAAACACTTCCAACCATGGAGAAAATTATTTATTTTTCTGATATTTTTCTCATTTAAAAAAAAACGTTTTCTTTTCGCTCTGTCTCGGACGGGAAAAAAATCACGGTTCAACGTACTCTTAATATGCTGCGGTACGTTGAGGACATCCTGCGGCCTCGTGTATTACCTTCTCTGACTTGGTGCTCAGAAACCAGCTTCAGTGAGGTAACTCTCGCCGGCACACAGTGTTTACATTACGTTTTTGCACTTCCGCGACTTATCTTTTCACCTGGTTGTCTCCTCTCAAACATCTCTGGGAGCAGATGGCACGTTAGCTTTCAGTGCATGAAAGAATTCACGATTTAGATCATAATATGCAGAGACTGTCTCACAGAATAACAAATAGCGTTTAATTTATTGAGTGGCCGGTAGAACAAACGCACGTATTCAGGTACGAGGCGGTATGACGAGGTACGATGAGCCCTTCTTCAGTTTCGCAGGTGGGCGGAACGTTTTTCTTGATACAATGATTTTTTAATCGCGGTTTTTGTATGTAACATCATTCGTGAGGTAATATTCTGAGAAGTAAGTATATATAAAATCAGTGAACTAATTTATTAATAATTTCTTTCGAAATCTGTAGGGAAAGGCTGCTACAGTTATCTTAAAAATGTATTAGAAATTGTTTCAAAATCATTAATAAAATTATCAGGGTGTTACGTACACAAACCGATGAAAAAATACAAAAAATTTATTCTACGAACACGTGACAAAAGCCTTAAATCACCAAGAAAAAAATAATTAGTTTAGTGGCCCTAAATAAAATGGAAGCAGCATAAGATCAGTAATAAAAACATCAGAAAGTTTTCATAAGAAACAAGGGACAGGAGCTACAAATCAGTATGAAAATCAGTGAACATTTATTTCATTCTAAGAAACTTAGCATACTTCTTAGCATACTGGATTCACTTCTAAATTGCTAAAATATTTTGTGAAACTTGAGAAAACTTTGAAATTATACTATATTTAATCGCGTTGTTTCAATAAATTTGAAGTCTAAAAAATTACTGCAAAGGGGCAAAGCACCGCATTCGTGCGAACTCAGTGTACTGCTATTTTGCATAAAAACTATTCTTAATAGGTATTACCAACACATTTATGTTCTCACTGATTTTATTCATATTATTTATAAATGCAATATTATTATTTAGAAACAAAAATATAAGTAAAATTCCAATTTAACCAAAAATAAGGTTCTTATATGTTTACAGAAGTATAAAACGCTTGCGATACATGGAATATTTAGGAAATAACATAACAAGTTATACATATGTGGGGTAATTTTTCAAAAGTTAGATTAAAAACATGTGAAGAAACCGCGAATAGCCTATATAAAGAATTTAAATGTGCGTTGAGGTGGTTCGCTTTGGACCGGGTCTCTATTGGTTGTGCTGCAGGGTTTAGAAAAGTGCTCAGTTAACGGTGAACAGCATATACACGGATACGTGCGTCGGAGTATCGCAGTACTGCACAGAGCAAAAGTTACCTCTACTACAGGTTGGGAAGATCATTGTTAAAAGTTTGGCAAAGGGAGAATTTTCGTCACTAGGTAAGCGCTAGTGTCGGCAAGGTATCAGATTTTCCCTATTTTCTACGTTAAAAAATAGCATAATTGCCATAATCATAAATCAAGTATGAAATAACTAAGTTAAATATGTATAGTTTTTATTATTCACGTAGCTTCAAATTTTAATAAAAAATTACTTTTTGGAACACTGCGCACCTAGCAGAGGAAATTTTCCTAATGCCAAACTCTTCCACAATAAATCTCGTTTTGTTCCTAACCTAGGTAGAATAAACTTTTACAGAGCTGGACTTGTATGTCATGTATGTGGCACCGGCGTCAGGACGCCAAGTTGGGCAATAACCACCAGCAGGTATCAGAACGTCCCGGAACACTTTGTCCTGGCGCGGCACAAAGGCGCGTGTAGAGGATGTTCCGGCGAGCGGAACAACAGTCGGCAAGGACGTGGAGAGGAAGAGAGGGAGGAGCGAGTGGATGGCGGCGCGGGCTCGCGACGCGGTTTAATTGACCAGGCTGCATTTAATTAATCCGTGGCGCGCGGGTAGGGGGTGGCTGTGCGTGTCCCACACTGCGCCACCCACTGAGGGTTGAAGGGGGAGGGGGGTTCAGCGCTCCTGGCGGCGGCGCGCCTCAAACAGTCACCGCGAACAATGGCTGCGCCGACGAATAATCGACAGAAAATGTGTTTTCCACCAGGGATGTGGGCGTTCGAAGTAAGTGGACAGAGGGTAAAAGAGAAAGGGGGGACGAATCCCCGATGGTGGAACTCCGAAGGCATTATTTTCACCCACGCAACTGCCGGGGGGGGGGGGGGACCGTTTTTGTCTCTGGCGTCGCGCTTCTTGTTCAGCCCCGCAGCCCAACTTTAATTTGAACTCGGGGGCAAGTCTTTGTCCGCGGCCAAGCCCAGAAATGGAAGGCGCTCATCTGGCGCGTACCCTTTACCGTCGCGTCCCGTCGTTTCCTTCATTTCGGCCGCCTTTCAAGTCGATTACCGTGGAAAATCGCTGTTCGGTGAACGTGCTAGGTAAGGTTCATGATCCAATTAAATAAAGTCACTCCAGCGAAGTTGCGCTTGCCAACAATTAAACTCGTATTGTTCGCCGTAATTAGTCGCAAGCAGCGAGGTATTCAGTTCATCGGACGAACAACGAAATGTTCTTTTGGTAGCAGCACAAAGGAACGCGTTATCATAATCTGTTCTATGAAATGCTTTACTGGATTACAATTTCCAGCGACATTAAAACTTCTTACATCTTAGTAATGACCACACACAATTATTCCCTGAAAATAAGACATCGTTAGAGAGCCAGAAATCTTGCGAATTCATTTGGCAACAATCTAGTCTGTACAATCTTTTGTGTACTCACTCTAACCTCAGTTAGTCGTTCATTGGCTCAGGTTTCAATTTTACCTTCGTCCAGATAGCACGGGATTCGGTCCTTGTTTTCTTGCAGATTCGTTACTGGTTCCAATTTGTCCAGGGCGTGGCTTACAAAGTTCGATNAGATAGCACGGGATTCGGTCCTTGTTTTCTTGCAGATTCGTTACTGGTTCCAATTGAAAAATAAAGTCAAATGCAAATGTGTCACAAGTCTAACTTGTCCAGTTGTCTACATAAAACGTATTGTTGCGTAGAGTAATAGCAGTAGGTAGCCAATTAAGAGTGCTTCGTTTGGTATGAAATTATTTATATCCACGGTAGGTGTGTTGAAGGGTAGACAAATAGACCTAAATTCAAACACTGAAAATACAAGTCATCAATTTTTGTGAAATGAATATCTCCTAAGAGAAGAATAGCTTAAAGGCAGCACCCATTAAAATGCTTATTCCTAAAGGCTATGGAGAACTATAGAATTCCAGGTTTTTACCCGCGACTTTGTCCACGTGGAATTGTTGTTTTCGTTACAGCATTCTTTAAATAGTAAGTATGTCTTTAAAATATAATACATATTTTAAAATAGAACTTGGAATGAAATGCAAGTCAAAACATAAGATATTTGTGGCTGTTAAGTTTTGAGTTATTTGTAATTGGCCGTGTCAACATGTAAATGAGGCTTTTTACAGTACTTCTTTGCAAACAATGTTCTTTACCATTTTAGACGGTGGCACCAAACAATCAGGCTGAGGGGTGAGTTTACAAGTGAGCACGCCATGTAAAACTGACCGTGGGAGTAACAGTCCTGCCTCAAATCAACTCCTGAGAATTTGAGAGTTTGCCCCTACGACTTATTTATCGTCGCTCTGAGGGAAAAAACAGCAGTTTTTTTAATTTAAAAGGGAGGTGATTTGGAATCAATGGAATATGCGGCGCTAACACTGTTTCTCCCTGAGCCGATCCATTAAAATTAGTGGCCTCGACTACATTGCGATGTAGAGCTTGACTTGCAGTCTAGTGCCATTATAAAAGTATGGTGGCTTAAAATTTCTGAGAAACATGGTAACGTGTGTGTTTACACGCAGTAAAAGCATATGTATGGGAGACCCGCTTGATATAGTGTGTTCAAAAATTCCACTGGGTAATGAACTTCTTCGTCTGTATTTACCACCGCATCTATTGCATTGTATATCATTTCTTCCCCTTCGAATGAGTTAAGCAAAATGCCATTGATGACGGCTGCTTGGTCGTTTTTTGGAGGTTTGGGGGTCAGAATGGCTCTTTTACACCATAATTCCATAGGCTTGCCCTGCCTGAGCAACGCCTGGGTACATTTTTGCTATCAGCTCCTGAACTGCAGTCACTATAGTGTACAACTTGTCCGCGATAGCTATTGTGTCGTCTGTTTCCGGATAATCACCGCTTCCTAGTTTGGGCAGGAGGTCTAAAAATTGACCGGCAGAGACTTCATCTCTCATATTTTTGTATGTTTTAGCACATTAACCGAGGGCCACAAAGAAGGTCTCTTGAGGCACGCCTTGATTTCATCGGCTCGCGCTCCTCTCGCCACCACTGGTCAAGTTTGGTGAAAATCTCCTGCAAGCAACACTGTCACACCACCTAATAATATTTTTTACCCTTAATGTCCTGCGGAGTCCTATTCAAACAGTCAGACAGTTAGTTAGTTTTTCATTATACACACATACACATACATATATATAGTAAACACAACACTAAAATGGTAATCTGCTAGCAAACAGAAAATAGGCTACCAACTGTTATTACTCTACGCCACAGTAATTGTTTCTGTAGACAACTGACATAGATCCTAACCAACGTAGTGCAATCAAATCTACACAAAAACTAGGGGGAAAGTGGGGCAAGATAATACACCGGGCATAACAATTAGCAAGTATATTCTTTTTTCACATTTTCACAAGTATAATTTTGTATGCCATAAACTTTATGTACTTTAGTAATCGTTACTGTCACTAAAAGTTTCACAGTTGCGTATGTGTAACACTTGCATATTGTTTTATTTAAGATTGCACTTTATACCATTTTGCCCCAATAAGAGGGCAAGACGAAACATGTCAAACCTGGGAAGAATGCGATGAACAGTAGGGAGGTCTTAGAAGTGTTAAAGATATGGCGCCTATTTGCTTGCACAAGGGTGGAAAGTGGTGGATGGCATATATACGTTTCAATAACTTCACTCATATGGCCTAGGAGGAACACTTGTAGAGCACTTACAAATTTATATTAATTAAAAGTTAGGTGTTCAAACTGTCTTTATGCTACAGGTATTTGCCTGTTCGTTACGATCAGCGCCGATAAACGGTTTACGCTCTAATCCTCAAAACGTTCAATGGACTTCGATGCGAGGTAGCCATTGTTTTAATTCAAGAAGCCGTGTATCATGAATTACCACTAAACACGTTATTCAGCACACAGGTTTCTCGAAGCCATTGCAGAAAAACTAAGAAATAGCAACACTACTTAACGGTTTTTGACAACTTTTGACATGAAACACGTCTATAACAAATCAGACAGAAACATGGGTTACCGGGACGGAAACGGCGATGTAACGTTTGCATGGAAATCCATTCCGGCTCTATAACGTAGTGACTAACAACAAGATTGAAATAACAGTGACCTTGTTCGATCGTGTATACGACTAGGATGCGAACGTTACCTTGCGTTGATGCCGCGCATGCGCGAGGCTGGGCGGGGGCTCGTGGTGTGTGCGAACATTTCCTAGCAGTACAGCTCGCAACCCCGACGTGCGAGCGCGCTGATGTTGGTGCCAGATCTATATCTGTCGGTTTAAGCCATAAAAACCAAGTGTCCATTTCGTTACTTTCATTCCATTCCTATATCCCAAAAAAAATATTACCCTCTGACGCAGACGTATTCACGTAAAGCCGACAGCCGTGTCCCCACACAGCCACGCCGGGAGTGTTGCATTACTGACGCCATATTTATGAAAATACAATTACTACGAAGACNCGTGTCCCCACACAGCCACGCCGGGAGTGTTGCATTACTGACGCCATATTTATGAAAATACAATTACTACGAAGACACTGTGCTAGCTAAGTATGATAAGGAACATGTAGGGTCAAAGTACTTCTCAATGGCGGATCCATTGTGGGAGTCACACGAGACATGGGCCACCCCTCTTTCTCCCCAACCCTCCAAACCCTTCAACTGGCATGTTCTGTGAATGTTTCAAAACTGAAACGAAATACACTGAGAGAAAAGTCAACAAAATATTTATTTGTAAAGGGCCAAAAATATATTTAGTTGCCCCAACAAAATATTTTGTTGAGAAAACAAAACTTGAAAGCAACAAAAACTAATTCTGTTCATCTTACAAATACACGACTGAATTAACAAAACCTCTGTGTTGCACCAAAATAAATTAGACTTACAACAAAATATTGAATTGAATCAACAATATATACTTTTTGGCCAATCCTTTGATAGGCTTCGTTCGAAAATACAACTCGAGAGTTGATTTGTATTTTCTGTGACAATTAGGATAGTAACAGTGCTAGTCAGTGCACTTATTGATGCTTATAAATGATATAAACGTCCTAATAAAGCAAGTTAAACAGGAAACTAAAGCGCAAAGCTGTAAAACTTGAAATAGCCTATTAATCTTTGCATGTTGTCCAGTATTAGAATTGCATATATAAAAAAAAACATTTCTATTTAATTAGTTGTTAGGGCGCAGCGCTCGGGCGCAAACGACTCAGGTTCGAATCGTGGTTGGGCTTCCCATTTTTTTTATTAACCAAAATTTTTTAATACATGCAAAGTCAAAAAAAATATTTAGTGATGCCAACCAAATCGGAATAAAAATAATAATGATTGTTTCAGAAGCATTTTAAGTCACTTTTTCCTAGTAAGAATGTTTTCACAGAAGTTGGCTACATCACTCGTGGAACACTCAAATTTGATTGTTTTCAAGCTGAAACGTTAACACACACTCGTGCACTGATTCACCCACTAGTTTTTCATCACAAACGTACACACGTAATCTCCTTGCATTATGACCTTCTTTATTTCGAATAACCTTACAAAAGAGTTGCACAATCGTCAAACAACTAGCACGTCCATTGACTTGCTAACAAGAGGTGAATATGTGGAGCGATATTCAACACAACACTGAAGAATAATCTACCATACGGAGCGTGTATTTTACGACCAGCCAGGAAACATTGTGACCTTGAACATTCAACATGACACTCTGCATGGAGCTGACACCACTTCATACGATACGCCAGAATGCATTCCTCCGCATATGTCATAAATAAAACTATTTTTTTCATAATTTTTATAGGCTTTTTTAATTTCGTGGTCATAGTTTTGTTCATAAAAATCTCAAATTAAAACGTAATGGTAAGCAGCCATTTCNAGGCTTTTTTAATTTCGTGGTCATAGTTTTGTTCATAAAAATCTCAAATTAAAACGTAATGGTAAGCAGCCATTTCTTTTTTCACTGGGGTACATGTTGTAATGTAATTTATGTTAACTGTATTAAACAACACTTCATTGAACTTGAATATCATTATGGGTCAAAGAGGAAACAATTCGTTTCACACAATACCTTTAAGTTGCAGTAGAGTTGCAAATAATCACAGGTTTTTCTAAACTTTTTTCAGCTCTTCCATGTGTTTCGCCAACTACGATATCGTGCAACTTATTTTGAAGTCTACATGTGTGCATATTTTGAGTTTGTTATTTAATATTTTCCTTTTTCGATATTTAGCTCATACAATGAGCATGGTAACTATTGCATTGCCGAAAGGCGATGCAGTTAAAATAACAACTGTTCAATTAATTTTAAAGCAAGATAATTAATAAGAAATAACATGACATTTATAGCAGTACAACATTCATACTTGAAGCGAGTATGCATGGAATTTGGAGGGTTTCAGTTGCAACAGAAGCGATGAACTCTAAATTTTAAATAGTGACAATTNAGCGAGTATGCATGGAATTTGGAGGGTTTCAGTTGCAACAGAAGCGATGAACTCTAAATTTTAAATAGTGACAATTGTTCCGAAATAATATGAAACCAGAGGCGGATCCAGAGATGATTGGGTGATTGTGTGTGTGTGTGTGTTTGGGGAGGGGGTGGTGGGGAGGGAGCACAAGGAGAGAGACATTAAACACCCCCCCCCCCTCAAACCCTTACATATGCATTAAACTGTCCTTTGAATGTTTTAAAAATCAAAGGAGATTATATGTAATTGTTTAAATTCTGATTTTATTTCATTAATTTAAAATGGTTTCTTAAATTATGACGAGACATTGCCCCTCCCAAGCTATGAATTGAAAGTCTTAAAGACTTGCATTTGCACAGAANATGACGAGACATTGCCCCTCCCAAGCTATGAATCGAAAGTCTTAAAGACTTGCATTTGCACAGAAGGAAAAACCATCCCCTACTCCTCAAACCAGTCCTGAGTGTAAATCTACTTTACCGGTAGAAAACTGCTTAAATGGAATTGCAGATATATGCTACAGAGTGTCACAGCGACGGAACTTCGTAAACGGTTATTGCATTGTATAAAACTTCTCAGAAGCACTAGTTCCATGCATTTTTTCTCACCATTCTGTAGAAATTTAACAGAGTGGCACCCCACTAACTTAAATCTGTGATCCAGTTATAGAACGTGTTTCACGGTCGACTCGGAATATTGCAGCAGCACGTCGGGAAACACCAGGATACTCACCCTGCAAAGCAGAAAACTAAGAACATACACGCACGTTCGTGGACAGGCTATAGCGGATCGTGAATTACACCAGGGACGATTCAGCCATCAGTTAACGTCGCCGACTATATTAATTTTTTGTTTCCCTCTGGCTGCAGCTCACAATGACGCAGTGACTGTGCGTTGTTACGGTAATCACACTGTTAATGAAAGAAGGAGCGCCAAGGTCACGAACAGTAATCTGTTTTCTTTCTTTGTTATTAATTGACTTGTGATCATCAAACGGTGGATGCCGCGGCTGAGAAGCTGGGCGGAGCTCGGAAGTATTAAAATGGCGCCTAGAATCCCGAAACATGACGTACCAACTCCTAAAATGTAAGTTTCCTTTGGTAGATTGAAATTAGACATTTAAGCGCTATTTAATACACTCATTATGTTCTGAGCTGTAACTGTATCTTGCAAATTCCTTTGGGCATCCTCATAAGCGAAAGTTTTTCTAGTCTATTCTTACGTTTTTCAATCAAAATTACCCTGTCTCTTACAGGCTCTTATTTACTTTCTAAGAAATTGTTCGCAAATTTACCACATTATTGTATTGCACTGAAGAAACACGAATGGTAAAGTATTTTCACCTTACATCCATGGTAGCTTTCCTACACTTGTCCAGCAAATTTTCAGATGTATAGTGAATTTTCCAAATGTGTAAAGTAGAACCACAGAATACTTCAAATTGCAGAAGTGAAACCGCCACTTATACCGCGAGCTCAAGCCGCACACACCAGTAAAAGGGCGGCGCCAGCAACATGGTGGAAAGCCGTTTGCCAATCAGCACCTGGTAACACACTTGCCGGCCGGCAGCCAAAACAATAGGGAAACTATCGCAGCAAGCAGTAGCCGTTTCACAGACTCGCACAGCCAATCAGAGAATGGGTACGTCCACATCAAAGGAACCACCGTGCCATTTCTTTTCCGTTTACGTACATATTCAGTGGTAGCATTTCTATATTTGCAGCTTGATATGCGGTAAATTTTGTACACCTCGTTTACGTTAAGAACTTCCATGATTGCTCAAAAAGTTAACTGAAGAAGTTTCTTCCAGCGTTTTTTTTCTAACACTTAGACTGCTGCTGACGTAACATTACGTCGACTGAATTAAACTGAGTTGTGTGGAGTTTGCCGTAATATAACGTCTGTATTATTTGATGCAACGGGCCAAGAGATATAAGTTGGCCAGCAGTTTTCATAAGGTTATCTGCAACATTATATTAAGTCAGTAGCACTCAAAGAGTAAATTTATAAAACGAACATGATGTATTGTATATTATTCTACGCAGGAAAAAAGGTTTGATCCGGACACTTTCAAGTCGGATTTATATAGGGAAAGAGTCAGCCGGTAATGAATGTTGTTCAGTATAGTAAGCGTGTCCGGTGTTGTGTGAACCAATACGACGGTTGTGAATGGGAACACAGACACCACCAACACAACTGATCGCCATGCAGTCGTGGCTATAGGATACTCAACTATAGCTTGTCTTAACCGTCAGTACAGCTGTACCGCACTCAAAGTGTTAATATTACATGTTTTATTTGGATATACGAACAGTAAACGCATTACTTGCCTATTCGTAAATGCGATAAAAGCACACAATTCGAACAGCAAAAAAAAAAAAAAAAAAAACCCATTGAAAACCATCCCTAAGCCAAAATGCATTAACCGCTGGCCTATAACTGTTGTTGAATATATTTAATAGCTACCAAATGCCATACGCAGCCCGTCTTGCAAAATCCCCTCGTGTGGTAATATAAAGCACCACTCTTCGGAGTACTGGTAATTAATTCTTATTATTTGCAACGTACCGTTTTATTCCGGGAAACTGATCCGGTAACCACTTAGAAAGTATGTCTAAAAACTTCTACGACTCAGGCAATAAAAAATTATAATTATTTACTTTACCTTTATTTAGGCTACTAAGTTCTACCCTTCTTTCTCAACACTCGTGATACAAATATTTTATAATGTCTGGAAACTATTGTAGAATACTTCTAGCATGATCGCCTTCAATTCACGGTGTATATAGGTCTATTGCTGCAGCTGGTTGGAATGTCATCAAAAAACCGCCCTGTAAAGTTAATATTTATTTTATGAAGTATAAAAAATAGTCTGGTGACAAAACAGGTTAATATAATGGCCGATAGAACACTGTAAACCCGTGTTTAGCCAAACACTGCGAGACATTTGTCTCAGTATAGGCATAGGCACTTTTGCGAAGGAGCTACTAATTCACAAAGTTCATCAAATATTGGGTGACACGTCCTAATCGTTTGCTGCTTTCATGATTTGGTGAATGTTGCATTTTTACCAAGCCTGAAAACAAATGTAATACACGCTCGTAAAGAAGAAATTTTGCCCAGTTGGATGAGTTTGAGAGGCCGCATTGTCGGCCACCGAGAGGCAGATTGGACGTTTAGTTGCATTGATCCTCACTTGCACAGTTCTGCCTATATTGTTACTCGGTGTTGGACGCAGTGCGAAGAGGAGGGTACGCACACCCATCGAGAAGGCTGATAACCACCAGGGAGGATCGTTATATCGTGTGACAGGCTGTAAGCACTCCACGGTCTTCACTGTGCACCATCCAGGGACATGTCATGGCGGCTGGAGATACGCCTGTGTCCACCAGTACAATGTACAGGAAGCTAGCAGAGCGGGATATGTCGCCATGGCGTCGCTTATCACGTCTACCATTACGACCTGAGCATCGCCGAGCGTGTGTGACCTTCTACCGCGAACGGGTAGCAATGATAGCTTGTGGACTGGCAACAAGCGGTGTTCAGCGACGAATCGCGGTTCTGTGTGGATACAGACGACCGCCGATTTCGTGTCTAAAGACATCCTGGCTAGCGCCATGATCCACGCTTCAATGTGGAGTAGTACACCACCCCAAATACGTGACGTGGGGTGCAATTTCTTGCGATTCCCATTGAAAGAACCCTGTCTGCGTGGCCATACATCCAGGATATTCTGCGACCATGTGCACTACCCTACCTGGTGCAGCTTGACAACCCCATTTTCTAGCAGGATAATGAAGAGAGTTGGGCGGAACGCAAGGGCGGGGGAAACGGGACGTCCCTGAGAAAACCCGCTGATCAGCGGCATCGTCCGGTTTGCCTTGGTGGGAGGCGAATAGTCTAACCGCTACAACACCGCGGCCCTAGTAGGATAATGACTGATGTCACTCAGCACGGGTATCTCTGTCCTGCATTGGTGATATCAACGTGCTTCCTTGGCCAGAAAGTTCCCCAGACCTCTAACTCATCGATGACGTTTGGGACCAGATTTTACGGCACCTTTCGAGGGTCAGTTGTGCCAGATGTGGCAGGATCTTTCTCAGGAGAACATCCGACGTATGTATGCCTCAATGCCCGACCATATCGGCGCCTGTCTCCATGCTGCAAGTGTTGATCCCCTGCAATAAATGCTTTGTACCATACAATATTTCGATGTTTTATGTATTCATACTACCATATTCTGTGCCAATGCCCACTTAGGTGCCTTTGCGATGAAACCTTCAGGGTGATTAATTTTCTTTGCATATGAGTGTATCAAGCAAGGCTTCGAAGTTATTTCTAACTAGTGTGTGTGGCGTACACCAAGGAAACCGGGATACAATTATTTATTTCTCAAAATCTGACAAATAACAGTGACGAACCACCTCCACCTTACAAGGCGAAGCATTGCCTCGTGAAGGAAGGAAATGAGATCATCACACAATTTTGGGTAGATTAGTGCTGCGGTCAACGAAAAAGTAACATAGCAATTAATTTTACCCAGTCAGACCCAGTGTACACAACTGTGTACATTATGCACGTATAGATAATTTTTGGTCTGTACTGCAAATTGCGAAGCACAATGACCAACGATCTTACCTGTGGGTAAATTAGGTCATAACTGGTCCATATAACTGTGGCCGGATCCATATAACTGCCATGTCCATATAACTGAACATAAAACCTACATAGCTCATTGGCTATGACCACGAAACAAGTCTTGTGTCGACTTAAGTACCGCACGTATCATAAAATGTTTTGTTTGAAACAATTAAAACCGCAAATTAAAGTGAGTGTGAAAGTGTCAAATTGTTTGCATGGATGTCAGTATTTTACGGGTAGAAATATTTTATTAATAATTTCTTTATAAGTTGTAACAATTGGAGAAGCCGATATTTTGCAATAATGTATCTGGAATATAAATTTTACACAGATCACTGTGTCTTTCTGTTCCCGGATGACATGTGATGGAAAGCCACTCACTTGCTTTATGATAAAAATTGCGATCGTGAATGAATCCATTAACTAAGACTAATTCTTGCCATGTTTACCTTAGCACAAAAATTAATAAGTTTCAATACCTTATTGTGTTATTTGTCCTACTGCACCACAACTTGTTCACAAATTATATGTTTGTAAAGAAAACGCTACTTTACACAGAGGAAAAGGCTTTGTTCAATCGAAAAAAGTTTGTTTGGTGCAACCAAATTAATAGTGTGTAAGATGAAATATTTTGTTGTTGGAAACAAATTATTTTGTTCTTCTTATTTGGTTGCCGCAAACAAAGATTTGGTTTGTTGAACTAAAGATTTGTTTAGCTCTGCGTACATTAAACAGTTTTGGTTAACATGATCAGAACTTCAAGGGCGACCGAGATTCGAACCCACATCAGCTGCGTCTGAGCACTACGCCTTACCATCCTCAGCTAAAGTGACGTCTAGTAAAGATCGAACGTTTTTAAATAAATACAGTACAAATACGGGACGTGTAATAGTAAATATCTAACTTTTACAACTACACATTTTATTTTCCTATTGAACTTGTTTTATTAGGATTTTATACCATTATTAAGCATCAATAAATGCACTAACACACACTGTTACTATCCTAATTGTCACAAGAAAATACAAACTCTCGAGCTGTATTTTCGAAACAAGGCAATCAAATGAGTGGCCAAACAAATATATAATTATTGAGCCAAATTTTTTGTTCAAAGTCTAATTTCTTTTGGCACAACACCGAGGTTTTGTTAATTCAATCATGTATGTTGTTAGATAAACAAAATTAATTCCGTTACTTTTCCATATTTTAAATATTTTGTTGAGGCAAATAATAATATATATTTGGCCCCATACAAACAAACATTTTGTTGGCTGTGCTCTCAGTAAAACTACTTTAGAAATTGCAACGTACCCATTTTTCTAGTAACTAAATTTAATTTAATTTTCTGAACGTAAATTTCGTATTTTATAAACAGTAACCAATAAAGGCAAAAATCCCTTTCCTGGTAAATAACCCCATGTAAAACATTTGAGATAATATTGATCAATTTATACTGTCGGGTAGAAAATATTGTTTCTGATATTGTAGCAGTTCTTGTGTTTAAATTTTGTTTTCGCGCGACTGGGAGGCCGCGAGACAGGTAGTTTACAGCAGGAGGACGTCTCTGCGAGGATTTGGGCTGACGTTTCACGGAAGGCCGCAGTCATCCATGGTCTCAGTGTTCCACTTACACGAAATGTGCAGCTTTGCTGGTGGTAGGCGGCCATCCTGTTGTGAAATGTGGCGACAAGGGAATGTGGCGGCCAGCCCCGGGTCATCAACCGAAGTCTCGTCGCCTCAGCAGTTGTCACCCCGGGCATGCGTGGTGTCGCGTTTACGAGGTCGGGAAGTCGATGATCTGGCGCGATATTGAGTGGATTGTTTCCGCGGAGAGCGAGTGATTAGATTAGGCGGGGGCTTGGGCCCACCTAGGGCCAGTTTTATTTGACGCCGGTGAGCCGGTGAAGTGCGGAATTACGATGGGAGTTCGACGGAACGACTGGCCAGCCTTTGAAATGTGTTGTGATCCTAGCTAGTGATGGTATTGCCACTTCTACCCTGCGGGGCCATGAATAGTCTGAGGGTAGGGAGGTGCTAACGTGGCTCGTCGAGGGATGGGAAACGCGCAATGTAGAAATTTGGTTTAACTTAAGATTAAAATAGGGATCCATAGGTATGATGAACATGGAAATTTAGATGTTTATTTAATTTTATGCAGGCTCACCTAGCATGGTACCCAAGCTTAGAATTTAATTGCAATCGTTAATTGAGCTTGTTAAATCTGAATGTAAAATTACCTTTATTTCTTCAGCCTGATAACCGATTTGGAAGATTAAATTGAATCCATTTATTTGATACGCCGTACACAATTTATCTGGAAATATTTAAATGAGGAAAGCTGCACTGGTTTGTGATTTCGAGAACCCCCAAGTATAAGTTAAGGCGTGGATTTAGTGTTGACTATTTATCGTAGTCTTGAATCTGGTTTTCAATTATTTTTTTCAGTAGGCACTCGAGCGTCCTGTATGGTGCGGCAACTAAGTAGTTTGTGATCCGGGCATACATTTATTAAGAAGTTAATTTAAAGAGCGAGAAGCTGTTGTTTTGAAACCCCCTGAGTTATTTATTTTTCTGGCTGTTATTTACAGCCTCCTTTACAAGTATGTTACGGTACGTGTTGCAGATGAGGTAAATTATGGGAGTTGTGCCCATACCGTGACAATAGTTCATAAGAATAGTAGGCCTAAACAAGAATAACAAAGCAGCTCGAACTGTCAGACTGGCTACAAATCCTACCTAATTTATCTTACGTTGTGAAAAATAAATAGCTGTGACTCTTAATTTTTTTTTTTTCGTTCTTTACATTAATAAGGGATTTAAAAATTACCGCTCATGGATGAACGAAAAAGGATACTTTCGCTATCGCTGTTCANGGGGGGGGGGGGAGATAGAGAGAGAGAGATGCCTAGATGCCTGGCTCACCACTCAGGTTCGCGAAATTGTAGATAGGTAGGTAGTCTTAACAGTCTTATCGACAGCCAGGTCATTAAAGACGGAGCAAGTTACTCAGAGAAGTAGGAAAGGGAAAAGGAATCTATCATGATAAGTAGTAAGGAACCATCCCAGCAGTCCCATGGAGTAATTTAGGGAAACTATGCAAAACTGAAATCAGGATGACCAGACCGGGAATTGAACCCAGGTCCTCCCGAATGTGAGTTCGTAGGTTAACCACTGTGCCACCTCGCGCTTGGCAGATTTGGGAAAGGCGCGAGGAGTGATGGCAGAGAAAAGATAAAATGCATAATTTTGCACGTCTATGTTGCTGAAAGTTTACATACTGCTTACACTAAATGAAATTATGACTTAATAATTAAATAATTTTGAAGGGAACGCCTGGCATCTGGGCTTCTTGCGATGCCGCATCACACTAATAAAATATTCCCACTAAGCATCCTAAATTGTAGTTGAAGTTTGTTTAAATCTATAGTATGGAAAAACACACATCATGATGAAAATATAGAAATGCTACTATACACAGTTGGCAACATCACTACGCACTTGACTCTTTGTTGAACTAATGTAGTAAAGCTACCTTGGCTGTATGGGGTAAAGTTTACCAATTTGTGGAGGTTACGGTGACTGAGCAGTTAGACTGCTCGCCTCCCACCAAGACGAACCGGGTTCAATCCCCGATCGGATCTCCCTCGGGTTTTTCGCAAGTGGGAATCGTGCCTGACGATGCCGCTGGTCGGAGAGTTTTATCGAAGATCTCCCGTTTATCCCGCCCTTGCATCCCGGCGCTGCTCCATTCTCATCTTATTTCACCCTCATCGGCTCTCAATACCCCGTTAAGGGCCGCCGAAATCTCGCAACTCATCTCATTTACCAATTTGTGTTTTCTCAATACGCTTATACGATGTAATTTTGCGAAAAGTTTCTTAGACTGCACCGGTTTGTAATAAAACGGTGGTTCAACATAGCGTTACGCACGGACCACGGTGTCGGGCACGGGGCGAGAGTGCAGCAGACCGGTGGAGGTGGGGTGGCGGTGAGTCACCACTACCTGCTTGCCTTTCCGTCGCCTGGCGGGCGGGATGATTGACCGCTACCTCCGCTGGCGTCACCGCCCTCCATTCCCCTTCTGAGAAATCGGCGAGTACGGGTGACGGCGTAGGGTGCGATGCGAAGGCAAACGACTGTTTGTATAATTGTGGAGGGACGAGAGGGTGTTGTACCTGATGAGTCCCCACGCACTGCTGTGCGTGGGGACACTCACAGTGCTCTAGAACATTCCGGATCTGTGGAATCTGGACGGAAATTATTAGAAAATTATTTTGATTGCACATTGTTGACCTACATTCCATTTTACCACTTGCCAACATTATGTTTTCTTACACGTAACCAACTTATCACCTGCGAAATCTCTTAGAATAAAAATTGGTTTATATGATAAAAACAGGTATTTCAAGCAAATACTGAAACTACGAGNCCTGCGAAATCTCTTAGAATAAAAATTGGTTTATATGATAAAAACAGGTATTTCAAGCAAATACTGAAACTACGAGTTTTCCATAAAAAAATAATCGTCTATCGTTTGCATAGTGGTTACACGTTGAGCCAACTTAACGAAAGTAGAATCACTACCTGTTATGTTTTATATATTATCTGAGTTTTTAAATAACAGAATAAAGTTTAAATAATATAATTTCATGCCCGGAAAAATATTTAATAAAATATGAAATAGAGAAAATAAATAATTTTTTTATATAAAACAATAATATTCTTGTAGTGCAATTATACTCGTTGAAAAATGTTTGCTTGGCAAAAATGTACACACCGATTGCCAACAGTATGCTTTGCACCAAGTAACAACTCATTTCCTCCGACCATATTTTTTAAGGATGCAAAAATATTATCATTACAAAAATCATGCTATCCATCGTTTGGCGTAACGTTAATCTTACAATATTGTCCAAACTCTACGCTTATTACAAATCGTTGGGTTTACAACATTTTCATACTGGCACACGATAATGATCCGAAATTATACATAAAAGAGATTCATTGCGAACAAAATACGAAGACATTCTCATCACAGTTACGCAGTTACGGCACCACTACAAATGCCGCTGTCTCCGCTCTGGTGTTCACGGCAGCCTTCGCATGAGGCGGCGAACCCGTAGTCCGGCTGATGCCAGTTGCTTAGACACTCTTTCAAGAAAGTAAATCTGGCGACTAAGAATGCAGATACACTTAGCAAGCATAACCTATATGTATCACGCTATCAACAAACAAGTACTGTGCAATGTCTCTGTTATTAATAATCAAAACCTTCATAGGCACAAATCAACACAAATTAAAAACACCTTATCATGAACACTATTAAAAAAAAACAAAGTATGGATCAAATAGTATTTCAGTTAATGTTGCAAAGTTATAAAATAGCTTACCTAATGATATCAGAGAAATCAAGTTGTGAAATGTATTTTAAAAAGCAGTTGAAAGTCCCGTACCTGTGGGGCAATTATGAGGCTTGAAATATAACTTTAATATGCATGTAATACTCTAGTATTGTAAAAAGTTTCATTCTAAATTACAGTATGATTCATCTATTAGATGTTAAGTGCATTGGAATTTTGTTAAAAGGCAAGTGCATTGTAGTTATGTTATATGTAGGTTATGTGCAATGTAGTTATGTAGGAGATAAAGGGCCATGTAGTTATGTTAGCGATGAAGTCCAATATAGTAGACCTACTTCCGCAGGGATAATGTATCACATATTGCTATGGATATTAATATTTATAAATTTAAAAAAAATTGAAATATTTATTGTTTTGAGACTTAAATGAAGACCTAATATAACCTTCATAGTACGTTAATGTTTTTTACTAAGTGGGAATAAGACCTACCTATGTGTTAGGCTTCAGTAACTTTTTTTTGTATCGGTACAGATGGTAAACGCAAAGAAATGCTTACTCTTATATTACAATCATGCATTGAGCATTGTTAATGTTGCTGTAAAATATGCAATGTTATAATATGTGAAAATAATGTAAAGTATTTTAATCCTAACAACTGACGACAAGGGAACCTTGGTAGAACAATTTCCCGTAGCCAGTGATCTACGCGTGTGCAATACTGCAGGACATATGGAGATCTATGAGTTTCCTGCGCTTGGTACGAAGGCTTACATCGACATAACTATAGTCACAGCCAAGACAGAGAGGAAAACCTCTAGATGGGAGGTAGTGGAAGAGAGCACCAGTGACCACCGGCTGATCCTGTTTAAGATAGTATTGAAGGGGATGCCTGAGCACAAGCCAGCGATGCTGAGACCTAGGTACACCCACAGAGGAGCGAATTGGAAGAAGTTCGATGAACTTTTACTAGCCAAAACATAGGTACTCAGAGAAATAGCTGATCCTCATGAGAGAGCTGAGAAGATCATCACAGCTATCTAAGACACCTGCGACCAAGAAAGTGGCATTCCAAACTCCCACCAATTGATGGCGGGACAAGGAACTGGAACTTCAAAGGAAGGTTGTTCTTCAAATAAGACGAAGAATGAAGAAAGAGAGGAGACCCGAAATAAGACAGCGCCTGGTGGAGGAGTACAGAGTAAAGAGGAATAAATACTTCCGTGAGGTTAAAAATAAGGCAGAATCATGAATGAAAATCATTGAAGAACATGTAAATGAAGACACCTGTGGACTTGTGTACCCAGTGGTCCCAGGCAAAATAAAACAATGCCTCCTTTGAGGAGTGTAGAAACAGGCAACAGTGGTCATATGGACAAGATTTCAGATACTAACAAAATCATGATGTCAGTACTGACGCCAGATGACTCGGAAGATGATGAGTCTGCAGAACACCAGCAAAAGAGGCAAAGCATGAGAATTTTATCCTTAACTGAGAATGCCGCAGAATTCTCTGATGAAGAACTGAACAAGGTTATCAAGGAGTTGAAACTGAAAAAGACGCCTGGATATGACAACACCACAGCCAAGTCTTAAAAAGATAATATGTGAGGTTAAAGAAGCTTTTCCTTGACACTTATAACGAGCTGCTGAAGGTGAGTAATTTCCCAAGAATTTGGAAATATGGTATACTAATAATATTGTATAAAGGATCAGATAAGGATCCTTAGGCAATAAAATCTTGCAGGCCTCTTACACTTTAGCCAGTGTTAGGCAAAGTGTACAAGAAGCTGATGAATGCAAGACTAATTCAATATTTAGACAGTATGAGAGGCATCAGCGAGCAGCAGTAGAGCTTCAGACGAGGAAAGAGTGCAGAGTTAGCTTTACTAGATATGGTTACAAAGGTAAGATCAACTGCTGATACATATGTCATGGGAATATTCCTCAACATCGCAGGAACTTTCGACAATACATGGTGGCCAAAGACACTGTGACAGCTAAAAAGACGAAATTGTCCAGCAAACATAAGGAGCATATCCAGTGTATACCTCATATTAGATGTACAGGAAAATAAATCACTTAATAAGGGATGCCTGCAAGTTTCGGTACTGGGAGCACTGTTGGTCCCAGTACACAAAGGNAGGAAAATAAATCACTTAATAAGGGATGCCTGCAAGTTTCGGTACTGGGAGCACTGTTGGTCCCAGTACACAAAGGCAAACACAAGGAAACAACTCGAATGTAAAGCAGAGATCATCACGTTATGAATTCAGCAATAGGCGCGATCCACTAAACTGCAATTTTCCATCCAGAGGACTGTATGCATATGCTGAAGGGAGATATCAGTAGAAGATGGCCCACAGTGAGATTCCAAGAATGGGACTTAAGCTTTCTCACACAGTACAAATATCTGGCAGTCATGTTGGACAGTGGGCTGACATTCATAAACCACATAAAATATATCTGTGGAAAAGCTGTGGTATTATTCTCAAGAATAAGAGCAGCCATCCCAGTGTATCTAGGTCTGCATTTTGAGACAATGATAATGATCTATACAGCTGTTTTTCGAGCCATAATGATATATGCTCCATCAATTTGGTACCAGAGGTCCTCACAAGTAATGGTGAGACGACATCTTGACGAATCCCAAAGAGCAGTGTTGCTTACTGTGGCCAAGGCATACCGAACAGTATCAACAGATGCACTTGCAGTTCTGGCAGGAGACGCGCTTGTAAGAGAGAGGCAAGCTAGTGGAGGAATTCTGAAGCAGACAACCATCTCCCTTCCAGAAAGAGTACAGAGTCANGCTTGTAAGAGAGAGGCAAGCTAGTGGAGGAATTCTGAAGCAGACAACCATCTCCCTTCCAGAAAGAGTACAGAGTCAGGTCTCTGAGAGAATAGCGAGAGCGATGGGACTCCTCCGGAAAAAGGAAGAGAGCTATACCAGGTCTTCCCTGATGTGAGGAAAGGGAACGGTATAAAAATAAGTGGATTTAAANGGAAAAAGGAAGAGAGCTATACCAGGTCTTCCCTGATGTGAGGAAAGGGAACGGTATAAAAATAAGTGGATTTAAATAACATACTACCTCACCCAACTCATAACTGGACATAGGAACTACAAGCACAATCTGCAACAGTTCAAACTGGTTGGGTCACCATCAAACAGTCGGAACACTAACAGTAGTTGGCTGTTTGCATGGCGTCTGGTTGTCTATATAAGTGGCTAAGTGGTAAACATGTGTGAGAACTGTACACACCATTAACGGAGACATCTGGAAAGAAACAGATGTCGCCATATGGTGCACAAGATGGTATATATAAAAAGGAAGACATGGCAGAACCACAAGAGGAAGTGCGGTGCAAGTTTTGAGACCTGAGAGAGATCCAGTGGAGACCTATGGAGACAAGTCAGCCGAGTGGATGCGAACCTCGTCTTCAATCATGAAAAGGAGCCGGCAACAAGTATATCTTTGGAATCAGAGCCTGTGTCAGTGCATCATCCTGAACAGAAAATTGAGGTGGAAGATCAAACAACTATGTATAAAGGATTTCAGCTAAATTTGAAACTAGCTAAGTTAGAGGACATCAATTTCTTCTCAGCAGCTATTGGCCATGCTGATTAGAAGTATAGATGGATGGCATCACTTTCTGTTCCCTTATCCACAGTATAAAGACATAATGTTGTTGGCCACAAACAACATCCCCAGGAAAATAAACGAACTGACATGACTGGTGGCCTTATTGCGCGAAAGATTATTGCGCGAAAGAAGAGGCGAGGTCTTGGATCTATAAAACTGCAAGAAAGATGCAATAAAGACCTATGGCCGCAGGCATGTTTACTATACAAACCCATTTGATGGTGACAAAATCGTACGCCATTAGATACATGACACAAATGAGGTTTGCTAAACCAAGACACCGAACACAGAGAGAGATATTTCCTCTCGGGGAGGCAAGGGGTGACTGAAGATTGATGAACAAACGCATCTCTGGAAGCCCCTTGCCTGAGATTCCCCGAAAAAGACCATTTCCTGTGTCCATTTTTGAGAAGTTCGGGTAAGCCCTACAACATCTACGGATGAGCTTATTCGAACTAGCGAGGAGGACCGGCTTTTACATGAGAGAAAACACGTAGAAAATGGTTAAAGTCACTCGACACTGGGCGAAGACAAGAACAGAAGAGGAGAAAGTGTCGNGAGAGAAAACACGTAGAAAATGGTTAAAGTCACTCGACACTGGGCGAAGACAAGAACAGAAGAGGAGAAAGTGTCATGCACTGACTTACTCACCAGAGTACAGTCTCAGTGCGGGCGGTGCAGTGTGTGCCGGCCTTCGNGGAGAAAGTGTCATGCACTGACTTACTCACCAGAGTACAGTCTCAGTGCGGGCGGTGCAGTGTGTGCCGGCCTTCGGGCCTTTAAAACCTGTCTCTAATGACGTCACTGTCGGCGAGACGTTAAACACAACTACCTACCTACCTTAATGTCATATTTTCACAGCCAGTGAATAGGTATGATATTGGAAGTTATATGAACAGGTGTGAAATGAGGGAAGTCGTTTGAAAAACGCTGGACTTCAAATACTGATAAGTTTCACAGCCAATTAAATGGTAAGAACAAAAGGAATTTCCAACTGAATTGCAATTGAAATAATCAAGTGCTTAGGCTATGCTAATGTATAAAAGGGGACATTTTGCAAATACTACGTACTTTTTGGACCAACTGGAACTCGTAATACTGGTAGAGTTCACTAGAATTGTCGAGGTTCTGGCAATATGACCTCGTTCTAACATGACATCGAATGTTTTCAAAGTTATGCTAGTNTCACTAGAATTGTCGAGGTTCTGGCAATATGACCTCGTTCTAACATGACATCGAATGTTTTCAAAGTTATGCTAGTAACAGAGAGATCAAGGAAAAATGTTACTCGGCATTGGCTGACGAATAAAGTTGATGTGTAGGCCTAATTGATATAGCCTAGAACTGTTTCAATTATGCGTACATGTTGATGCAAAGATCATTGAACTGAGAGAAAAGTTTTCCCTCATTTGTAAAGGGCCGCGGTAGTGTANTCACTAGAATTGTCGAGGTTCTGGCAATATGACCTCGTTCTAACATGACATCGAATGTTTTCAAAGTTATGCTAGCAACAGAGAGATCAAGGAAAAATGTTACTCGGCATTGGCTGACGAATAAAGTTGATGTGTAGGCCTAATTGATATAGCCTAGAACTGTTTCAATTGTGCGTACATGTTGATGCAAAGATCATTGAACTGAGAGAAAAGTTTTCCCTCATTTGTAAAGGGCCGCGGTAGTGTAGTGGTTAGACTACTCGCCTCCCACCAAGGCGAACCGGATTATATTCCTGGTGGGGTCACCCCCGGATTTTCACATGTGTGAATAGTGGGGCCTAACGTTGCCGCTGGTCAGCGGGTTTTCTCGGGGATCTCCCGTTTCCCCGCCCTTGCATTCCGGCATTGCTCCATACTCACCTCGCTTCACCCTCATCGGCTTTCAAAACCTCTATGTTAAGAGCCGCCCAAACATCTTCACTCACTCTCATTTGTACTTGTGCATGTTGTTGTAGAAACCAAATCAATTGATTTAAAAAGTATTTGTTTACACTGAACAGTATTTTGTTCAATGAACTAATCTGCTCTTGCTTCAAACATCTGCATCGTTTCCTCACGAATCAAATAAAAATGTAATAATAATACTGGTTACTATGTTAAGCCGAACACTTATTTGGTTCCTCTAACATGAATTTAATACACACAACCATTAAGTTTAACTAATAAGTTTGTCAACGATAAAAATTGTAAATTTTACGGTAGAGTAAAATTAATACTTTGTTTGGAGTGAATATGCATTTAGTGAAATGGGAAAATCTAATGGGTCTGTTATTACGNAGAGTAAAATTAATACTTTGTTTGGAGTGAATATGCATTTAGTGAAATGGGAAAATCTAATGGGTCTGTTATTACAGAATTGGTTGGGCAACAAAATCAGTGTTGTTTAGTAGCCTACCAACCGTCATATATTTGGTTGACTGTAAAATAAACGGGCTATTTAATTGCCTTCGTTTGAATTTTCCAGTGGAGAGTTTGTTGATTTAAAGACATTGTTAAACCCTTTATTCAGTGTTTGTTACTAAATTTATTGATGCTCAATAATGACACATACGAAGACAACCAAACAATTTCAACAGAAAACCACAAAAAAAGTAGAGCTGTGAAAATTGAAAATATAGCCTACGTCAGCTTAAATGTGATGCATTAGACTATCTACTATAAGGTTTAAAACATTTCTAAGGCGTGAAACGTAATTTTGGGTGAGGTCGCTAAGGCATAGAATTCGAACGGAACGATTCCGAATTCAAGCCTCGGTCCTATTTTCACTTCTGATTTATAATAACCACGTAACCTACGTACAGCAACACAAATATTTTGTTGTAACAACTGGCATTTTCATCGAGGCTTTCTATTTGTTTAGATTTTCGGCTCGTCAAATTCAAGTGTTAAAAACCATATTTCAATAAAGCACTGTGAAACAAACTGGGTGAAAGTAAAGAAAATTGTTTATCTTTTTATAAACGCTCTTTACTAAGTTACTGAAACACGAGAAAATATCACTCCCAAAAGAAGACATTACTGACGAAAACAAAGTAGGTAGCCTACTTAGTGTAAAAGCATAATGTTTTCCCAAAACCTTTGTATAGCTCAATTCGGCTTCACTTTGAGACTAAAAAATTTCTAAGAAAATGTTTGCACGAGAGGGTTTTTTCTCAGTGCCGTCAATGCAAGTTGTTACGAACTTGCTTTTCAGCCAATTCGCACTTGAAAGATTATGAGAGAATGCTGGGGGCGTAACTCAAATAATNAGAGTAAAATTAATACTTTGTTTGGAGTGAATATGCATTTAGTGAAATGGGAAAATCTAATGGGTCTGTTATTACGGAATTGGTTGGGCAACAAAATCAGTGTTGTTTAGTAGCCTACCAACCGCCATATATTTGGTTGACTGTAAAATAAACAGGCTATTTAATTGCCTTCGTTTGAATTTTCCAGTGGAGAGTTTGTTGATAATTTCTGTAACAATTTGGGAAATAACAGTGTTTGTTACTAAATTTATTGATGCTCAATAATGACACATACGAAGCAACCAAACAATTTCAACAGAAAACCACAAAAAAAGTAGAGCTGTGAAAATTGAAAATATAGCCTACGTCAGCTTAAATGTGATGCATTAGACTATCTACTATAAGGTTTAAAACATTTCTAAGGCATGAAACGTAATTTTGGGTGAGGTCGCTAAGGCATAGAATTCGAACGGAACGATTCCGAATTCAAGCCTCGGTCCTATTTTCACTTCTGATTTATAATAACCACGTAACCTACGTAGAGCAACACACATATTTTGTTGTAACAACTGGCATTTTCATCGAGGCTTTCTATTTGTTTAGATTTTCGGCTCGTCAAATTCAAGTGTTAAAAACCATATTTCAATAAAGCACTGCGGAACAAACTGGAGGAAAGTAAAGAAAATTGTTTATCTTTTTATAAACGCTCTTTTCTAAGTTACTGAAACACGAGAAAATATCACTCTCAAAAGAAGACATTACTGATGAAAACAAAGTAAGTAGCCTACTTAGTGTAAAAGCATAATGTTTTCCCAAAACCTTTGTATAGCTCAATTCGGCTTCACTTTGAGACTAAAAAATTTCTAAGGAAATGTTTGCACGAGAGGGTTTTTTCTCAGTGCCGTCAATGCAAGTTCATACATTTTATAGTAACTCTTAATAATATTGAGATAATAGGTGAAATAATAAAGACGCGGACATTCACGTTAAAACGGAAGAATTCAGAAAAATTTTAATTATGCTTACACACTAAAATCTATACAGTTAAAACTTCTCCAAATCAGAGAATTTGGCTGCAGGTCTATTGAAAGTGATCCACTTGAATGAGTAAAATTCTACTGATCATTGCAGTTGCTGCGGTATTCACTGATTAAAAAGTGATTTCTACTGTTCTCAAGTGAATTGCAGTGGCCTGGCAGTAGGCCTAAATTATAAACTCTAATGAGCGTAGGAATACTATAGAGGGATGTCTCTCTGCCCTAATGTTGGAGAAATGAACTCATAATAAAATAAAACATNATAAACTCTAAATGCATTCCCCATGAGCGTAGGAATACTATAGAGGGATGTCTCTCTGCCCTAATGTTGGAGAAATGAACTCATAATAAAATAAAACATTTATCTGCCATAAGAACACTGCTGGTAGAGTAGTGCGTGAAAACATCCCCTCCCCCGGAGTCGTGGCAGGCCTACAGTGTGAAATGGTCAGGCTATTCGGATCACACTGTGACGAACTAGGTTCGATTCCCGGTGGAGTGAGGGGGCTGAAACGCGTATTCTCGCATGTGGAAATCGTGTCGATCACCGTTGGCCGAGGGTTTTCTCGGGGTGTTCTCGTCTCGTTTTCGTCTCGTAGCATTCTGCGCTGCCCCAACTCCACCTTCTAACCTTCAGCTACAAATAAATTTATCATTCTAGGCGTTGCAAAGAACGAAGTTTTTGTTCGGGAGACTACCAGTATCAAATAAACATATTTTGGTGCTTCGTGTTATTGGCAGCAGCACATTTTGCGATAGACTACGGCATGTAACTGGTAGAGTTAAGGAGAATTGTACACTAAAGCCTTTTTGTAACTATCTTTTCATTGTATCTCAATTATTCGTACTTTGAGATATAAACAACAATTTTCTACACTCAATATTCCTTAGGTCTAATTACTGATGGACGATAATAAAGAATATATTATTTAATATCTTCCGTCAGTTCCAGAGAATAATAAAGGCACTTAGTATCCAACAATTTGAAAGGCTAGAAAGATGTTATTTANGTAGAGTAGTGCGTGAAAACATCCCCTCCCCCGGAGTCGTGGCAGGCCTACAGTGTGAAATGGTCAGGCTATTCGGATCACACTGTGACGAACTAGGTTCGATTCCCGGTGGAGTGAGGGGGCTGAAACGCGTATTCTCGCATGTGGAAATCGTGTCGATCACCGTTGGCCGAGGGTTTTCTCGGGGTGTTCTCGTCTCGTTTTCGCCNGAAATCGTGTCGATCACCGTTGGCCGAGGGTTTTCTCGGGGTGTTCTCGTCTCGTTTTCGCCTCGTAGCATTCTGCGCTGCCCCAACTCCACCTTCTAACCTTCAGCTACAAATAAATTTATCATTCTAGGCGTTGCAAAGAACGAAGTTTTTGTTCGGGACTCTACCAGTATCAAATAAACATATTTTGGTGCTTCGTGTTATTGGCAGCAGCACATTTTGCGATAGACTACGGCATGTAACTGGTAGAGTTAAGGAGAATTGTACACTAAAGCCTTTTTGTAACTATATTTTCATTGTATCTCAATTATTCGTACTTTGAGATATAAACAACAATTTTCTACACTCAATATTCCTTAGGTCTAATTACTGATGGACGATAATAAAGAATATATTATTTATTATCTTCCGTCAGTTCCAGAGAATAATAAAGGCACTTAGTATCCAACAATTTGAAAGGCTAGAAAGATGTTATTTANTATCTTCCGTCAGTTCCAGAGAATAATAAAGGCACTTAGTATCCAACAATTTGAAAGGCTAGAAAGATGTTATTTAGATCTTAAAAAGTTCCAAAAATTTCGATATGCACTCCGAAAAACTAACTTAGTTGTGACAAGTCGACAACTATAAGTCGTTAGAGCATTATTCCTCATAATGGCAATCCGAACGTGTTCAAAAGACAAATATACAAGTGCACTTTTTTTTTTATTTGCGAAGAAACCTATAGGGAAAGAGTATTGTGAGAAAAAACTATCTTCGTTTTACAAACAAAACAAAATCTGGCAATTAAAATTACTTTGTATTATCCAGAACTGTTTGATTAAATAGAGTGGTTTAATGAGAANAATGAGAAAAAAAAGGGGGGGGGGAATATTGGGAGTGCGTGTCGGGCTTTATGAATGGCGACCTTGGGCCAGTCTTGCACGGACCGCACATGCCGGCGGTCAGCCGTAAACAAACAGAATCATCTGTCCGGAGGGGGACACGCCCACCTCCTTCCCTCCCAACCCACCTGCTGTGCCCTCATTGGCCGGCGGAGGCGGAGTCAGAATTCGTCCACGGCGGTGCGCTGGCAGCCACCCCCTCACACACCCAACTCACTGATGCTTCAAAATCGTTTTATTTCAGAAAGGCGCGCGCTCCTGCTCTTCTCTTGCTTTTGTTTTTGTCCCGGCGCGGCCAGCCAGGAGAAGCGTGTTCTTGTTTTGTTGGCTGTACTGGCGAGCATTAGAACAGGGATTTCTGCTGACGGAAATTCACATCGTGCCAGTCTTGATCGAGCGGTAAGGACAAGAAGTCGCGAATAAATATTCAGTAACTTTTCCGATAATTCATTTTATTGCCTTCATAAAAAATTATTACGAAACTTATTTTATATACATAGTCCATAAATTTACATCTATGTTTGTGTGTGTGATTGTATCTGTGTGTATAACTATGTAAGTATGCGGGTATTCACGTGTATAGTCCTAAACATAACAGAAAAAAATTTAACCACCCCGTATCCAGAGTGTGAACTAATCTTGTTTTGTTAAAAGGGAAAACATTTTAGTGAGCTCAAATCTTCTGGAGTGTTTGTATACACACCATATGGCATATTATTGAAAGCTACGATAATTCATAAATCATCTGTAAAGATTTAAGTTAATTATATTCAATATAGTACGATACTGAACTTATTAATACATAGGTAAGTAATATGTTAGGTGCCCAAGTTAAAATATTGACGAGCAAAAAAATACTAAGGGGGAAGGATATTTAAAAAAATACATTTTAACGGTACAGATTATGATAGGTAAAAGTGATGAATAAACGGTTATTGTTTACTGAGTTAAGTTTTATTTTGAAGTATTAAGTTAAAGTACAATTCTGGAAACTAATGGTAGTNTTTATTTTGAAGTATTAAGTTAAAGTACAATTCTGGAAACTAATGGTAGTTAATCTGGAAAAAGGTAGCAACCTAATATTAAAAAATATTTTTTTTTCAAAATATGAAGTAGGAATAATAAATAATAATAAAGATAATTAGGTACTAGGCGTTTATAAAATATCATTTAAAATGAAAAGGCCTTTTGATACAACAAAAACAAACGTGCGTATTAATAAAATAAGTATACCTACATCAAAGAGTACGCTAACAATTTATTGCCGTGGAGTTATAACAAAAAGGGAATAATAAATGAGATTCATCCATTTTTAGTACCGTAAAGTTTAATTATTGGCAATAANTTAATCTGGAAAAAGGTAGCAACCTAATATTAAAAAATATTTTTTTTTCAAAATATGAAGTAGGAATAATAAATATTAATAAAGATAATTAGGTACTAGGCGTTTATAAAATATCATTTAAAATGAAAAGGCCTTTTGATACAACAAAAACAAACGTGCGTATTAATAAAATAAGTATACCTACATCAAAGAGTACGCTAACAATTTATTGCCGCGGAGTTATAACAAAAAGGGAATAATAAATGAGATTCATCCATTTTTAGTACCGTAAAGTTTAATTATTGGCAATAANGGAGTTATAACAAAAAGGGAATAATAAATGAGATTCATCCATTTTTAGTACCGTAAAGTTTAATTATTGGCAATAAACCTTCGCATCACATTTAACAGCAACTATTATACGCCGTTATTTACTGGCAACGCTGTCGGTTCTAGGTTCATTTTCGCAATTTGCACAACACTTGCCCATTTGGGCTTTTCTTCTCTTTCACTTATTCGTTTAGAATGACGAAGCAATACCAAATGAATAGACTTACCTAATTCTTGAAAGCATATGAACATTAAAAAACCTCCCATAAATGGCCTGTTTCTGTGTTCTGATCTACGCATGGCGGTATGTTTCCATACCATATCAGTCGCTGTGTTGTAAGTCACGTAATTACAAATGCATACATTATCAGCTGCGAGTGCTGAGAGGAGAGAGCAGGTAGGCATCATTTTTGCCTTCGATGTTGTGCATGCTGCACGTGGGCGATGTGAGTGTGCTCTCCTCAATAGCAAGAGTAGACACGAGTGATCCGGAACTGAAAAATGTTACAGCATAATTAATTACTCTTCAGTAGGCCTGCTTTGTCTACTAACCTACAAATGTGGATGTTCTGCGGCAATATCGTGTTTGCTTCTGGAAACGCTAACGAGAAGAAATTATCGTGGACTGCAAACGCTTAAACTGCTATCATCCAAACCTCACATCCTCTGTTACTCTAGAAGCTTATCTAAAACATTTTCAAGTGATGAGAAACACGAACCTTTCCCCCATCAATCCAGACGCTGATAAAAATGGCCGAACAATTAGGATTATATACATTTTCACATAAAAAAAATAATCTTTCAAAAATTTTAGTAAATAAATTTTATATTTTTTATTAGTCCAAGGAGGAATCACGGATCTCTTTCCTCCTATCTCATAACGTCTCTTTTGCTGTCACTAATTGTTGCTTCGCTCCAGTTTCGTGACATTTGTCATCATCAAAATTCACTGTAGGTCTATAGATCACAAACTGTCAGCGCTCATCATTGCATTGACACTGTAAGTGGAGACAATGCCTAATCGTATACGCACGAAGTTCCTTATGCAATTTCCTGCCGTTTTCCCATCGTTAGAATATTCTTTACAATATAAATTATATGTTGGCCATCTTACATACTTCCAAACACATTTATTTATTTCATTTTAGTGTATTTTGCACGCTTTCTCTACTTCTAGAGATATCATGATGAACTATTTATGTGCTGGTTCATAAGATATTTTTTCAGTTAAATATTAAAACAAGAAAATTTTATCATCGCATTTATTCACAGTACATTATGCGTAAAACATGTATAGTTTCGGTTATTATAATACATATTCGCAAATTTACTATATGAGTGTAAACGTAGAGTNTATGCGTAAAACATGTATAGTTTCGGTTATTATAATACATATTCGCAAATTTACTATATGAGTGTAAACGTAGAGTGAGAAAGCGCCAATGGGTAATTTATTTCCAATATATTCATGCTAGCGTTCCTACAGTTGCTCAGGAGACAGTCAAATGCCTAGACAACTCCTCAACTTTGTGTAGTAGCGACGCTAAACATTCCATATTTGTAGCCAGATGTGTGGTATTATTCCCATACGATATTGTGTTGAAAACTTCCAATTCAGTTTAGAAAGTTTACCAGAAATTTTTTTTTAGTGTGTTGTTACGCGTCTACACAAATGACTAAAATTTAAGTACAACAAAACTGTGATAATAAAATAATTTATAATTATCTGTATCACAATATGCCTAACCAATAACGTGATTAAGTCTGTCTTATTTTCAATTATTAAACTATAGATAATTTGCGTGTTCACAATAAAAGATCATTGTAAATAATGACTCTTTGATTCAACTCGGCCTATGCCACAGCGCTGTCCCATGAGTTTATTAGTGTATGCAGGGAAAGAAGACTAAGGTAACTAATCTCTTTTTTATATATTATTCTCAGTATCACAGAAAAGAACATTGCCGACGTAAAATGAAACAATAATGTCTTATTCACATTCGAATATCCACATTCCTTGTTTCTGATAAAACAAGACAATCGCAATGTTTCCACGTCTTCATACAATTAAGAACTGCTGTTCAATAATCTGTGTCAATATAAACTCAAGTATTTCTGAAAGCCCTTTGTTGCCCACAATACGAATATAGCACATGCTTCTTAATGTACCATTTTCTGTCAACCTAGTAAATATTGATGTTTTAAAACCTTCTAATGCTCTGCATAATACGTATTCATAGGCCTAATGGTGAGCACTATTTTATGAGTGGGTTTCCATCGTCATATGACAGTAAATTATCGGGAGGAAAAAATTTCTAGTCGAAGGCTTGGTGGGGCATTTTGGTTCAGGGGCCTTGGGCGAATTGCCGCTTTGCCCCCACCCCTTCCTTGGGCGACCATGTCCTTCCTCGCTATTAACACTTCCTATTTTTACCAGTGAGTAGAATTTTTTATGGAAAATTCAATTTCAATGTTGTTTTAATCACTGTCCTTACTCTAACCCACAGCCACTTTCTGTCCATGTTTTCCTCTTGAAAGTATTACTCCGTGGCATTCACGCCGCATTCGCTGATTATTGCACGGTCACCTGTCGTCTCCCGGCTCGCCCACGTTGCACGCACTAGTAAGATGGGGCAAAGGTACCCACGTAATGTTTAAAGCGATTGTGTGACACTAACAAGAATATGAGGAGGTTTTGCACCGCATGTCCGGAATGCACACACATTAATGTACTTTTGTTAGCTTCAGCATTGTGGGGGAAAAATTCATTATTGCCAAAATGGCAAATATGTGTTGAACACTAGTGGGGCAAAGATCCCAATGGGATAGGGAAAATATCCACACCTCATACCTTCTGAAATAACAGATGGACACTATATATATGTATATATATACATATATATATATATATCAACATTATAAGATTACATTTAATTAAATCGGTGTTTCGTAAATTGTTAGCACTCTGGAAGTTGTAAAATATTAGAAAAAACACAAATATTGGTTATAAAATCTACAGAATGTAAAATGTTGAAAACAATTACTTAAAAATCAAAACATTAAATAATGTTAGTGATTATATACAATACAAGAAAAATCCTAACTTACGTACTTAAAAAATAGTATCAGTTAAAAGTTCAAAATATGGCATATGTTGGACACCTACCTACATTAAAAATTAAACAAAAATGCTTTAAAATGTAGAATAAGAGAAGCACAATGTTAATTGTTACAATACCTGGTGAAAATAAACTACACTCATACATTGTAGTGAAGGAGACTGTACAGATTGAATTTTGGCAGGCGAAGGACCTACCACTATGCAGGTTTTCGCATATCTCTGCAAGCTATCACGTCTAGCAAATGACACTTCACAATCTGCGCACTTGTGTACCCCTCGACCTGCATTCTTCGCACAGCCATACTTCTCGTACCTTCGAGCATCGAGGTTGAACAAGAATGTTTTATTGCAGAAGCGACATGGGTAATGGTGTAATGGTCCAGTAGATGGCACCGCTGTAGTTGAAGATTCTGTGGAAGGTAACGCGAATGGGCATCGATGGCGATGTAGTCAGCTCATCTGGAGTCATCGATGGTATAGCCGAACACGATGTTGGGACACCTGTCACAGGCACACCATTAAATACACGCTTCATATTGATGGGACAAAATTAAAAAAAAACTAAATTAAAAGATCCGATAATTTATAGCTATAAGGGATCTGCACCATACAAAATGGAATACATGTATAATTACAAGCACGAACGGTAATAACTCCTCACAAAATTTAATAGAAGAGCTGAACCTAAAAACCAAAAGCTTACCGAACTGAATGCTAAGAAGGCCAGGGAGAGAGAAGACGACCTGTCACCTGTCGCATCAGATGAAGAACTAAGACGATGCGCGAATCTGCCTGCCTCATATACCCATGTAGCCCAAGATGTCAGTTTATTATCAATTAAAAGAAAATAACATAGACAAAAACACAAATATTTACGTTTCGACATACTGCATGCATTTAAAACCAATATGGCTACCAGAAGAAACATATGCTTGAAGAATTAGTGGGTGCAACTGCCGATCACCGTCAGGTACGTTCGACAAACCCGAGTCGTCGGCTTCCGAGCACCTCCTTAGTCGAGGCGAAGACCACTAGCCACAGTCACACAGCTCCCACCTAAAATAAATTGGCTCAGAAGGAACATAATCTTACTACTCCCAAGCGGATCTTTGCTTCATCTTACTATACATTGATGGCCATTTAAGACCATAGACACAGAGGAACGCCGAGGCTTTCATAGCTGTGATGACCTGCCCAGAGGGACCTTATGATCGAAATCATTCGAATTCTTCAGACCACTCCAGCCGAGTAGATTAGTGAACCCGCATACGGCTTCACGTGTGTGATATTTGCTATGCTGGAGCGAAAACCTACCGCATACGTTTTGACCATTCGATTCAGGTTAGCGGTGGTCTTATGCTAGTTCCTCCGTGGCGAGCGTCCATGTTGTACACGTTCTATATTGCTGTTTTAACGTACGATTATAACAATTATAAGGTGTTAAATGTTACAAGATGTACGTCGTACAACAGAACTCGTATATGCAAATCAAGCTTTGGTAATAAAATGTGTTCATATGTACTATAGTTACTTCACAATGTTACTGGAAATAAAATGTATAAAAAGAGGTTACAAAAATATACAGTATAAAGGTCCACTATTGAACGCATTCGTAGTGGGTGTGTGCTGCTCTGCCACCATAGCTCAGGGGCAGGGTGGCCGACTTGTAGTTTGAGTGTCGGGAGTTCGCACCTGGTTCCTCCGCGGCAGATTTTCAGTTCGCATCTCGGTCACGTGTGTACTGTGAATTTGTCAGCAGGTCGGTCTGTCTACTTGAGCTTGTCACACGTTCCACACGCTATGTCCAACGGCAAATGTAGGCCTATAGAGTAATGAAGTCAATAAAGTCTACTTCAAAAATAAGTGATTATAGCTGCAGCCTACTAACTACAAGTTGTACGCTTTGAGTGTACTTTAAGAAACGAAATTTTCTTTTATTTATAAATCTTTATTATTTGAGTTACGTCGTCAATATAATAATGGAAACTTTTTCTTGGTGACATTTCCCCCCATATTTAATAATAAACGAGGTATAAAATTAACAAAAAACTATCTTTACAGTGTAATGTAAGGATAATGTAATGTCTTTGATTTTTTATCTTATAGTTATTTATCACGTGTAATGTTATTATTAGCAAACTGTAATTTGTTAATTGTAATCACCTGTAGTAATATATCATTTCAGCATTCACTTCGAGTGATTTCGGGAAAATATGGAAAAGCGAAATCAGGATAGTTGGAACGCGATTCAAGCCTAGGTCCTCCAGAATGCGTGACCGAATGTTTACCACTGCGCTATTTCGCTCGGTATAAGTACAAGTGAACCTTTTAAGTGAGAAGATAATCATGAAGTAATTCCCTGTTTTTCTGAGAAAATATAATAAGTAAATCGCAGACGAGTTAACCGCGATGGCCAACTAGCTGGCACACATATCAATCTGCGATCAATTACCTCCGGGCTCATAGTCGGAATTTCACACGTGAAAAACGTTGTGGATACTACCTTTGGCTTTTCTCTCGAAAGGCACCGGCAGGTCCCACTTTGAAAGCCGGGAATTTTGCTACCTCAAGCTGTGCTAGAACATACCTTAAACACTTATATTTCCTTGTTTGTGATTGGACCACTCGTTCGTTCCCTGATACTCCCTGAAGGACTGTGAACTCAGTAATACACATGTCGAAATATCAGGCGAATCGAGTGCAGCCTAGTACATGGGGTAATGTTAAATGAACTTGCGTTATTTAGGGTTTCTAGATATGACACGAACCTACACAGGGACGCCTCGTCAATTATATGGAATAACTAGGACTGGCGTACCTGCAAGGGTACGGGGCAGATGGGGCTCGTTGGGCAAGCAGGTAAGCACATACACATAGCGACAATGAAGTGTGAGTAGGCGCGGGCAGAGCTGTCGGCGCACGTCGCCATGCCTGTAAGTGCGCAGTGCGCGGGGGAGAGGATCGCCGCTTGCCGCGGGAGATTTACGAGCGACGCTGGCCCGCGGCCCGCACAATCATTAGTTACGTTTCGACTGGCTATGCGGCAGGCCCGCGGATCTCTCTCCACCGCCCTCTCAATTACTCCAGCCGGCTGCCGGCGAGCCGCGGGAGGCCGCATTCCAACCCCCGCCGCCTCCCCTGCATTCCTACCCCCTGCACCGCCTGCTCCCCCTTCCTGCCCTGCACCCTACAACCCTCCTGCACAGCTTTGCGTCTCCGAGGTGCTGGTGGCAAGCCAACCAAATGAACTGCCTTAGTCGGTAACAACCACTCGTGTTTGAGATGTACAACCTTTCCAGCCACCCCAATATTCGTTTTCCTACTCTTCGCTTCACCTATTATGCACTAGTTCTTCGTTTTCGTATAATACCTAATTTCAGTTTCAGAGGTATTATTGGAAATGTTTGGTTATAGAAAATAAACAATTATCTGTTGTTTAACACTTCTGTACCGAATTTTTTGTGAGTTATTTCCTGCTTGCGAAAAGGCAGGAATTAATTTATAAAATATCAAAATGTTCCTACATTTTACAACTAGCCGTTAAACACAAAAATATTGAACAACTCGTAAAACTAAATTTTTTTATAATCGTTCATTGTCAGTAACTACTATGGAACTGAATTTATAACGCAAAAACTAAGAATATCTGCTAATGAGGTGAAGCCGAGCATTAAGGGGATATTTATGGCAACTAAGCTGTAGTTATATACGTTGTACAATCAAAAAAGTATGTGGATGCCACAGTGCGTGGCTGCCTACACTCGGAGCGCTAGTCCACGAGTTTATTCAGCGCTACCGCGATGCGTGGCTACCTAGACTCGGACGTCAGTCAGCCCATGAACTTATTAAATGTGACGGTAAAATATTGAACAGAGGTTTAAAAAGTCAAGTAATAGTTAAATAGACGCTGTTGTTGAGGGAGGACCAACCCATGATGAACCACTGAAGTACAATATATATGACCATCGAGTATTTATGTAGGCCTGTATATGTTTTTGACTTTTTTTTTTTACGGAAAGCAACGAGGGGCACACCAAGTTGAAGCTATATCTTGTGTGATGTTCTTCTTGTCGGAGGTCTACAGATAGACCTCATTCAAGTTGTTGTCAAGTGTTAGGTATATATGTAGTTTCGTGATGGCGCAATTGTCCAGAATATTTTGGCGCCATGAGGGGAGATCCGCTGGCACTTCGCGGCTATGTTTTACAAACGTTGTATTATGCTATTGTAGTAGTGCGTTTTGGATTCTTCCTCTAGCCTAAATACTAACGTGTTGCTGCAGTTCCTTTGACTTGTCCGTGTTAACATGATTCATAATAGTGATAACAGCGTGGTTCTTCCGAAACCACTCCAGCCCAATGCTGGGGTGGTTCCTCACTACAAACCTTGGCCGGTCCCTTTCAAGTTCTGGCTTCTTTAAGCAACTTGCTCCGTTTCTAATGACCTCGCTGTCGACGAGAGGTTATGTCCCACCTACCTACCATCGATTATACAGAATGTGTCATAACATGTTGTAGGGCTACTCACTTCATCCGTGGACAGGAAACACTTAAACCATGAAAAAAGTGGTATATTTGACCTTTTTTTCCGAGTTAAAAACACATGCTTGACATATCTTGAACTGTTTACTAGGCATGTTGTGGATTATTTCAGTTTGTCCTCCTGACACGAGTAGTTGAATCTGTGCTGTACCAATAGACATATTCCAGACAAGAAAAAATTACAGCGATTACATGAACACCTATACGGTACATACATGCTAGTTTAAAAGGCGAGTTTTAGACGGTAGACAACTCGTTAGTGTTGGAGTATAGAGTTGAGTTGGAGTTGAGAGATTTGGGTGGCTCTTAATAACGAGATCTTAAGAGCCGATCGTAGGTTCGAACTGTTAATATCGATGGGCGGATTTTTCAGCATGTTGAAGGAATTGCTGGGACTAGTACTCGAAGAATAGCAGTAGTAGAGAATATTGTACACACAACAGTTTGGAAAGTTTTTTGTCAATAACTGCTTTATATTTACCACTTTAAACGTGTTCAAGCACTTAATTATAATGGCTTTCTTCCAAAAGTCAACTTCTGCACTTGGTTACAGCAGATGTATATCCGTGATTCGTCTTTTGTGTCCACCGTATTATTTAGAAACGAAGCTGGATTCACGAGATGACATCGTCAAAATGCATAAAACTCATTATATTGCTGAAAATCCACGAGTTATGCGTCAATCATGACACCGACAACAATTTAGCATCAATGTATGGGTACGAATACTTGGCGAGAATCTAATCGAATCTGTTTTTCTTTAATGAAAATGATGATTTTCACAAGTGGCGAAACAACAAAAAACGAGTAGAAAGAAGAAATTAAGGAAAGGTTTCAAAAATGTTTAGTTAGTCATAAATCTACAATACCTATTAATATTACTTAAAAAGTATTTATTTCTTAGACACGAACAGTCAATATGAAACATAAAAACCTTAATTAGCCTATGAGAAAACAGTAAGTAAACTATAAACTTTTCAAAATAAAGTATGCACTTTTGACATCAGCATTTGAAAATACATTGCTGGGCATGGAAATCGCTACACTCTCCTTACGTAAAACTTTATTAAATCATCACAGGCTGATAGGTGATTGTACAAATGAATAGTCATAAGTCTTTCCCGCATATCGGGCACGTTGTCTAGCATCCGCAAAGCACGCGTTCAACATTGGCTAGAGCCTCCTCTCACGGCTATACAGGCAGCGATGTGACGAGATATTCTGTCATGCATGTGGTGGATATTGTCCTGAGGTGCGTACCACCATACTTCCTGCAGTTGCACATGTAGATCAGCCAGTGTTTGGGCAGATGGTTGACGGTGGAGCAAACGTCATCCCATCATACACCATACATGTTCAATAGGTGACAAATCTGGAGACCTGGGGGACCAATAAATGGGGTTAACATCTTGTGGAACTTGTTGAGTGATGTGAGATGTAGCCTATGGGAACGAGAATTGTCTTGCTGCATGAAAGCGTTGTGTATGCTGTGCAAAAATGACAGACAATGCGATTGCAGAACCTCGCTGACGTATCGCTGTGCTATATCGGCGCCTTTAACAACAACAAAACGTGACCGAGAGTCACTACTGACGACATCCCGTACCATAACCCTTGGTTTTCGGGACGTATAATGTTCACGAATCAATTCTCGTTGCATAGCCCACCGCAGTGCCAAACACTGCCAACCATCATCTGCATTAAGACTCAAGCGGCACTCGTCGAAGAACACAATGCATCGTATTCCTCTGTCCAATGTTGACGTTCCTGACACATCGATAGTGTGCCGCACGATGCCAACGGGCCAGAGGCAAATGGCGCAGTGGACGCTGTGCCTGTAGGCCAGCCTCAATTCAAATGGCGACGAATGGTTCTTGTTGAGACCGGCAAATGCAATGCAGACCCCACAGATGAGAGGATCTCTCTGGACGTCGTGCCACGTTCTGCTACTGCACGTTGGTGGATACGATATCACACTCCATCTTTAGTGTGTACGGCAGGGCCAGTACCTACTTTACGTGACATGTGACCTGTTCGTTTTCACGACTGCAAATATCATGTCACAGTGGTGCCTGCCTTGGCCAAGATGAATGGCTATACGACGAACCGACTATCCGGATCCATGCAGTTTGACCATACGACCATGTACAAATGGGTCTGGATGGTGATACTCTTTGCAAACATGACGCCGTTGCATAATGATCTGCTTCATAACGCGCAGACTTCTGTGTTTTCTTTGGCTTGTATGGCATTCCTAAGCACTGGGTATTGGCCACAAGCGCCTTATACATCGCGTGTTGCAGTAATGTTTCTTCGACATATTTTTTACTTGTTTTATAGCGCAAATAGTAATGTATGTGATCTTGATTTTAATGAACATTTATGGCACATTATGGGCGTAGCGATTTCCAAGTCCAGCAGTGTATTACTGTTTACGGTTAGGTACATGTATACTACAGTACACACTGACATTCAGACTCCCAGTTAAATTGGCAGAGAATTAATCGATATAGATGTAAGACTTAACATTTTATTTTGAGTGTAATGTTTATTTTTTCCCCCCGAGGTTAGTATTCCTGGTTTTGTACAAAATAAAGTACGAAGGTGCATGTTAGTAATAGATCTACATTCCTGACAATTCCACTATTTCAGTTGGATGGCACATGAATAATGTGTTCAGGACGAAGGCAATGTTAATTTTAGATATGGATGAAGGATACAAAATTAGAAGAAAAGAATATCCTAAGCAGGGCTTTCAAATGTGCTCAATTAACCGTGATCAGCCCATAACAATGATAATTTCTACTGACATAATTATTTATGAACATCGGCAGTAACCCTGACCAGCCATCTCACACGAAAACAGTATAAAAGCTTATACTGGGACAGCTCGCTGATGTCTTGCCTGGGGTTATGGCTAGTATGTACTGCACTGAATCTCCAGATTATGAGTGACTGGTCAATTATGAAGACAGTGCAAAACGTATCATCAAATCATTTCATGGGAATATGCAGGCTGTCATTCCTTATTTGTCACAAGGTTATATGATGTGAATGCGTGCTTGGTTTTATAACCGTGAATTATTTATTAATAGGCTGTGCATGTCGGTAGGTTTGTAGGTATGGCTTTACGTACTGTCGCCAGTGGGGTCTTATAAGACGGGACAAGTTGTTTGGATAAGTAGGAACGGAGAATAAATTAGCTATTGCCTTAACAAATGTGCCATCACAAGATTTATGAGGAGCGTTTTTCGGAAAAACTTGGAAAACCGAAATTATAAAGCCGTATCCGGGTCCTCGCGAATGTGAATCCAATGTGTTATCAATGCACCATCTCACTTGGTGCTATATTCTCTCACAGATCTATTCTTTCGCAAGTAAGTACAATAAAACAGAATAGGTTTTACGCAGTGTGTTACTTTATTGATGTCTTCTCATAAATTTGCAATGCTCAATATAAGATTACGATCAATAATTATTGATCGTATCTTATATTGAGCCTTGATGTGTCATGATTATAGATGGTATGACGTATTCCTGATAAAATTTGATGGCTCTATAAACAAGATAATAGTAAATTAAACATGATTCCTTATGAAAAAAAAAGTCAAAATTATAAAGGACACCATCTACATAAACGCGATATTAAAGGAGATATGAGCTTATGAAAATTCGATTTTGAAAAAACATTTTCTCCGAATGCCTTGTTCTTTCTGCCATCGGTAGGGATGGTGGCGATTTACCCGCAGTACGTCCCACAGGGCCGAATGGGACATGCCCATGTGGCGCGCTATGGAGCGTGTAGTGAAAGGCACGTTGTCGATGTGCTGACGTATCACTTCCTCAAGCCGAATAGTGCGCACAGACCGGGGACGGCCAGCATTACGCACGTGTCTCTGCAACATGGAAAGCATAAGTCACCTTTCTGATGAGGAATTTGTACGCATTGTAAAAACCAAGAGGCGATGGAGTATTACGAGCTGAGTGGCCTAGACTGTCCTTATATATAGGGGAAAGTAGCCGAAGTTGAACCACTGCCTGATTTAGACCATGGAATTTTCCGCTCATCTGGTGACACAACTGTCTGTATGACTAGTGCGTTGTGTTGCTACATGCTCGCTACATGACCTTTCTGAAGGTAGTGCGTCTGGCGCCACTCGTCTGCGAGCAGTTGGGCGTGGCGTGTTTTCGCGGTAGTGCATGCAAGTTTAGTGCACCCGTGTAGGGATTTACAAAACCACTCAGTATGTAAACTAATGAAACATATTTTTTTTGGAAACTGTATTGTGTAGGCTACAAATATAATAAGGTATTAAATAAACATAATTATGACACGTTTAATATCACATTAATAGGAACAAAATCTGTGCTGTTGCCGAAGTTTGACCATTTGTAGTTTCCGGAATTGGGCTGGCCAATCTTTGAATACTTATGGTAAATCCTGTTTTGCCATATACCACAGTCTGTTTATTGCATTTCAATTAGCCTACATTTGGTGGTTTCTTTCTTTACAAAGAGCTGCAATGGCTAAGCGAGGGCAATACAGCAATTGTATCGAAGCAGAATTACAGTTAGCTATTGCAGTTTAAAAGGATGGAGACTGCGGTCTGAATGAATGTGCTCGTGTGTATGGAGTACCAAAGGCGACCATCAAACGTCATGTTGACAGTAAAAATGTTTACGCAAATGAGGTAAAGTCATTTGGGAGGCGGGCAACAGTCTCACAAGATATGGAGGATCAACTAGCATCATACATTCTCCAATTTGAAGAAATGTTTTTCGGGTTAACTATAAAGGTTATCAAACGATTAACCTTTTGGTATAGCAGAGAAGCATTCTGTACCACATGCTTTCAACTCAGAAACGCGTATGGCAGGGAAGAAATGGTTTTATGCGTTCATGCGACGTAACCTCTGTCTGTCGTTACGTCAACGAGAAGCAACCTCCATGGCGAGATCCAGAGATTTCAACAAACAAAATGTAGATCATTTCTTTGATCTTTTAGAGAAGACTGTGGATGAGAAGAAGATTACGGTTGGTCGCGTCTACAATGTAGATGAGTCAGGGTTCACCACTGTGCAAAAGAAGCCTCAAAAGGTCGTAGTTTGCAAAGGAAAGTATTAGGTAGGCACATTAACAACTGGGGAGCGAGGAATTAACACAACAATGGTGTACCGTGTCAATGCAGCAGGGCTCTATGTTCCACAAATGTTGATATTCAAGAGGAAACGAAAACCTCAGGAACTAGCCATTGGAGCAAATCCAGGAAGCCTAATTGATATATCCGATGCAGGTTAGATAAATTAGGAACTGTTTGTATTATGTTTGAAACACTTCCATCGATGTGTGAAATCAGATGACAACAATCCCATGTTGCTCTTGCTTGATGGTCACACAACTCACAGCAAAAATATTGCACCTCTTGAGTTTTGTACAGAAAATGGCATAATTTGTTACAACTGTCAGGGCATACCACACATCGACTGCAACCATCAGACGTGGCATTTTTTAAACCATTCGAGACATATTTCACTAGGCTCAAGAAACGTGGTTATGACAACATGTTGGTCAGACCATCTCAATGTTTCAGATTGTTGAATGAGGCATATGGACGTGCAGCAACAGTTGGAACTGCCCAAAGTGCATTTCGTGCAACAGGTGTTTGGCCTATAAGCAGACATGTGTTTCAGAACAGTCACTTTTTGGCTTCAGAATCCGTAGGTATTGTTACTGATATGCATATTACTGAAAATAACGAAGCCGAACATCCACTCACAAACCTAGGAACACCTCCATATGAAACAGAATCTCAAGTTAATGCTCAACCTGAGATTGAGGCTGGTGGCGATCAGATGTCTTTGAACGTCAGTAGCCGTATATTCCGCGACAGTCTGAAGTCGCCTCTGCCGAAAATGATTAAATGCTGTACACCGTAATTCTGGCCTAGTCAACAAGCTCAAAAGGCAGAACTTCTTACCAGCAGTCCATATAAAAGAAGCCTTGAATTACCTCGATTTGGAAGGAAGAAACGACTTTCGTTTCGGAAGACATTTAAGGAAATTCAGTCTAGACCTAACAAGAATGAAAATGGCAGTGACTGGTATTGCATGATGCGCGAAGAAACTGTCGAGAAAGACATGATCCAGTGTGTAGGCTACCGTACATGGGTTCATTCAAAATGTGCACATTAACAGTTTTTTCTGTGTGAATTGTTCATAAAAAATTTTCTGTGTAAACTTTCTATAGAAGGACAGGTGTTTTATAATGCGAACAATGTTCAAGCAATGAGACTTTTTCGTTTGTTTTTGTACTTAAGAATATCAATATTGAACTCAAATGACGTGTATAATTTTAAGTTTAAGGACTACTTTTCTGAGTTGCAAACATTTATTATCACGAAAGTCACACCAAAACATAATAAATATGTCTTACTGCAAGTTTTCAATAATAGGCCAATTTTTGAACATCTGGTCTAATTTACCTGAAGTCCAAATTAGGAAACCTGTGCCCCAATTTGGACCGTTTGTCACACTTCAGAAGAACCTCTGTTATTGTGTAGTCTGTTCTGCACTGTGTATTCTGTGTATATCACGAGAAAGCCCATTAATAGTAGAATATTTACTCTATTTCAGACTTTTTTTAATGATTAAATGTACCTACTTACAGAGACAAATAGACAAAATCGTCCATCATATATACGTATATATAATGAGAATTAAAAAGGATTGAAGTGATTTTTATTTTTCAAACTTGTGCAAATGTGCACCAAGACTCAATTGTAAGAATTATGGCCGTGAAACCACATTTCCTTTTACTTGCTATGAACGTACTTTATTATTTTATACGGGAAAATTTTTGTGGTGCATATCAAAATTACAAAAGTAAACTAATATAATGTAAATTAGTTCGTTTAATTTTGTAACTACTCACCTTTACCGCTGCGAATACTTTTCGTAATTTTCATCGTTTCTCTTCGAGATGACGATAATAATCGTTCCATCTTCATTTTGTATTCCTCCACAGGTTGTCTCAATTCTTGGTCAATTTCTTCTCATGCATCGAACTTCTTGAATTTATTAAAATGTAACGTGTGATTGGGATCCCATATTAATTGCCTTCTTTTATTCGCGCCTATTTATGCATTGTAGCTTCGTAGTTACCCTCCATAATTATACAAAGAGACACAAAACACATGCAAGCTGACAACACACAAACTGATAGCACGCTCGTGTATTCTGCTGACTGGTACAACGACTGAAGAATGATGGAAGTTACGCGTAACGGTAGCAGATCTCAGTCAACATGGCCACACTTGTTCCCGAGGTAACGTGTTACACCCTTTGGAGAGGATCAATTTGCCAACTTCTCCCGGGAGCAGTCGAACCGGATAACAAGTAACGGAATGNTCGCGCCTATTTATGCATTGTAGCTTCGTAGTTACCCTCCATAATTATACAAAGAGACACAAAACACATGCAAGCTGACAACACACAAACTGATAGCACGCTCGTGTATTCTGATGACTGGTACAACGACTGAAGAATGATGGAAGTTACGCGTAACGGTAGCAGATCTCAGTCAACATGGCCACACTTGTTCCCGAGGTAACGTGTTACACCCTTTGGAGAGGATCAATTTGCCAACTTCTCCCGGGAGCAGTCGAACCGGATAACAAGTAACGGAATGCAGTAACAGGACACTGTCTACATTTGTTACCAGATAATATGCCTCAGTAACAGGTACCGGTAACCGAACGAGGTGTGATAACAAATGTGGACACACCTTAATGGATGTATGTGCGACGCGCCGTAGTAGAATGAGTTTCCCGCAACTCTGTGTGTGGTCCTACATTAGTGAGTTGCACAAATAACAATTCGGTGTGATTTTCTAACTGTTAGGAGTAAAGAAATAAGGAAATACATTAAGGTTCTCGTACTACTAGTGTAATGTCGTACCATTATAAGAAACGTACAATAAGTGTTCAAAATGGTGACCGCCAACATCATTGCAACAATTAATTTCGTGTATGAAAGACTAGGGTACCCTTTCAAAAACACTCTATGTATCTTGAACCTTGTCATAGGCTGCCAAAACCCTGGCTAACAGATCTTCGTGCTACTCAATGAGTGTGTCGTACATCAGAGGTTTGATGAACCCCCACAGGAAAAAGTCTAGCGTATTAAGGTCAGGAGAGCGTGCTGGCCACGAAACTGGCCCACCTCTTCTAATCCACGGTGCTGGAGATTCAATGTTGAGGTGACCACGTACAGCTCTTGTGGAATGTAAAGGGTCACCGCCGTGTTGAAGCCACATACGTTGCTGCACCACGAGCGGCTCTTCCTCGAGGAAATCAGGCAATGTAAGTTGCAGGAATTGGCAGTACATGTGCCCAGTCATAAGTTTCGGCATACATTTCGGCTAGATGAGATGATTACCACCAACAATGCCCGCCTAGATGTTCACAGAAAATCTGTGCTGGTTGGCTGTGATGGTGGTTGCATGAGGATTGGTGTCGTCCCACATGTGACTGTTCCTGCTGTTAAAATAACCGTTTTTCGTGAATATTGCTTCAACAGTACACAATACAATGGAAGTAAAATGAGGAACAACTGTGCAGTTTTGGAGAAACCACTGCGAAAAATCACACCGAGAAGCGAAACCTGCTGGTCCCAATGCCTGCACCTTTCTCACGTGGTAGGTACACAGCAGCTGCTCATGCATAACACGTCAACAAGCACCCTCGCCATTGCTCATGGAATGGGACACACCCATTCCATGCGCAATGGTGAGGGTGCTTGTTGACGAGTTTTCCTCCACAACATTTAGTACTTCTAATACCACATTTGGTGTACGGACATTCTTCGGGTGAAAAGACCCCCTTCGTGCCTTAAACGTGCCTGTTTCGCGCAATTTCTGAGTGAAAGTTGTGAAGTTCTTGTAATAAGGTTGCCGCCGTGCTGGAAACCTCTCATGGTACAATCGCACAGCAGTTCGTGCATTACCTTTAACTTCACCATAAAGTATAACCATATCTGTGATTTCTGAGTTCGAATACTTCGCCATGTCGATTTGTAGCAGAATGAATGCAACGTGCAGTGAAGTGTTGGTTTTTATTCTAAGGTGGTCTCCTCTGTTAGGGAGAGGAGGACTACAGCACTGATAATGAGAGTCGGATAAAATCATAATGCACACCAATATATCCCGCGCCTCTTAGAAACCCCATTACACGAAACAAGTACTATTTAGTTCCGCCACAAACCACCTATACATAATGTCCACACGCCACTATGGCGCGGCGCACAGGCAGCCATAATTGGTTGCGTGCCTACGCAGTAACACTTCTCTGTGAAATCAAACATGTAATTTTTATTTGAAAATGGCGAGAGTTAGACAATGTTTGCAAAAGACAGTTATGTTGCTAGTTTGCCAGCCTTTCATAAACGCTAGAAAAACATGGGGAATTTTTCTTGTAACATACATTTTTTTTGCAGGAATAGGGGTGTCAATGCTCTCTTTCAACATGATAGGGGTGGGTTACTTTTACTTGACATTCACTTTATTAATTATTATGGTTTAAATCATTATAAATCATTACTTTGTTTCTGTCCAGCAAGCAGTTTCCTAAGTATGAGAATAAATTATAATTTTTTCTTGATCTTGGGAAGCGTCTACCGCTCATGCCATTTGGCCTGGACCATGGGTTGCCGATCTCAAATTTCTATTTCCACCTCAGGAATAACCTATCAAAATTTTTTGGTATGTTTTAAATACCCGTTGTGTGTGTCGTCGTATATTAAATGGATGGTAGATAACGTGAAAATAAGCATATGGTGTCAAGGAACATGTGCCTAGAAATGCCACCCTGCTAAGGTGCAGGCGCAAACATAAGTGTTCACATTAGAATTTCGCGCGCACCTAGGTGGCAACCCAGTGGGCCCGCCTTCACAACATATGTTCGAAGTGCCACCCTCCAACATCAATGCAGGCGTTACAGCATCTAAGCATATTGTTTTGCACTCTTGTGAACACCTGTGGCACATTACGCAGCTGTTGTAAGCCGCAGTTATGTGTTGGTGTAATTCCACCTCCATCTCAACCCGCATCATGGCTTTTAATGTGGCCCCACAGAAAAAGTCCAGAGGTCCTAGTTCCGGTGAACCAGGGTCCAAGCGACCAGTCCACCATGCCCCACCCATCATACAGGAAAGAAGTCGAGATGCTGTCGCACAGCACGTGTGAAGTGGGCTGAGGCACCGTCATGCAGAACCCACATGTTGCTCCTCACAACTAGCAACACATCTTATAACAACTACTCCGGGAGGATGCGTTGAAGAAAATGGAGGAAGGCATTAACTTAAGAGTCACGGAGTAAGGACATGTGGCCTAATCAGACAGTTGTTTACAATGCCCGCCCACACATTTACCTGAAATCGCCGCTGGTGAGCGGTGATGTGAGTTGCGTGTGGATTGTCCTCACTCCACATATGGCTGTTTTGGCTGTTAATTAAACCGTCACGAATAAGCATTGCCTCGTCGTATAAAAGCACTGTTTCACATAAGTGAGCTTGCTATAAACCCCTGGTAAAACGCTACTTGTTGTGGGAAGTCGGCTGGCCCCAACGCTTGCACGTTTTGATGGTGCAACATCTGTTCCTGTAAGACCTCCCACACAGTGCTGTTACTAACGCCCATGTTGTGTGCTATGGGCCGAGTGCCAGCTGATAACTGTTCGGCCATGTGATCCAGGACATTATCTTTAAAATTTGGCATCACGACAGTTCTCCTGGCACTGGCATCCAATCGTCATGGAATCAGGCCCCAGTGTCACGCAGTCGCTGGTTAAGGCATATGGAGGTCCTCCTATTTGGTACACGTCTGTTGGGATAGTGCCCTTGGTAAATGTGTGCTGCTTCTGCTGCACTTCCTCTTGCCTCCCCATACACCAAGTGCATACCAGCCATCTCAGCGAATGTAAATGCTGCTATGCCGTGGGATAGGCCAGGTGGTCAGGGATGAAATACCGCGCCGACCTATAAGAAAATTAGGTCATGAGTGCCCTGAAGGAGGGCCACTGTTAATGACGGGAGAAGTAGGCAGGCGGACAGGTGAAAAACCGCGCAGCCAGGAAGGTAAGCAGAGCGCCGGGGAGACGCGCTTATCAGGCCACAAATGCTCAGAAACAGTAAAAAAGAAAAGAATGAACCACAGTGGGTCACTAGGTCACGGGGCAGTGACCCAAGGAGGGAAGATAGTGACCGCAAGCAATAAACGCTGCGAAGTAACACAGCACTACATGTTATCTACTTAAATACACCCGAGCGCTGTGCGTTATCTCCTTTAATACACGCTGGGCACGATAACGAAGTGTGAAGCACGCCAGCCGAGAAGAAACGCTGGGCGGAGAGATAACGTCACCACTCGCCAGATACGCGATTACCGTCCAGAAAAGTATATGCGCACGGGATGATGAGTGTAAAGGAGAACAAGCAAGAAGTACAAGCGGGCGAAGGACAAACAGACAGGCGAGAAGCGAGGACAAGAAAAAAATCGAGCGCATGCGAGAAGAAAGCGGATGCAGAATAGACAGTAGGCGAAGCGAAACAATGAAGAGAAGCGCACCGACAAGAAACGAAGCTGGGATACTGCAGCCACATCCCAGGAAGGGCCTGCAACACAGCTCATCACAGATGCCCAGGCTCATACATGTTCCCAGTGCGAGGCACAAGAAGAAACCGTCCCGCAGCCGAAAGAAACAGTCTGTGGGTAAGTGTACCCATATCACCCCACTGCGAAAACTAGGTCAGGTTACCCGACCTGCCAGCCAACCAAAGTGTGCCGCAACCTAGTGCGACATACTGTCTACAGTTTGCCTGTGACGTTGGGCCTTCAGCCGAATGATGTGTAGATGCCACACTTAAGTGTGACTGAGTGTAATTTAATTTAATTTCCAAGGTACCCAATATATGCCATCAACCGGGAACCAGAGTTAGAATGTGTTAAATAGTTTTTTACCGGGAGAAGTGATGTTCACATTTGCCCCAGACCACAGGCAACAGCTGAGAGACAGATAAGGGTCTTATTTTTTGTTCTTCCATGACATGTGAGTCGTCTTAATAGTAAAATGTACCATGAGTCAGTGTGCTTTATGTGTTATTGTCAGATCAATTTGTAAAACTGGCAGAGTTTACCAGCCTAGTAGTTAAGAGTTGTTTGCCTCTGACGACCTGTGAAGTCGTCCTTAACGTAAATTAAATTAATACCTGTCACCAAAACGTAAAGATTGCCAGCTGTGCAAAATATACCAGTCATAAACCACCTGTCTGTTTGCATATATCAAGAATATATGCGTCTTAGGAGGAGACCAAAGCACAGAAGCGGATAGATCACTGTAGGTAATTTTGTATAGTTGTGTAACACTGTAAATTGGTGTGTTACCATGTAAGAAGTTTTGTAAGGTAAGAATGCCCAAGAAGTGTATAGCCCTATGTATTATATGTATTTGCGAGTTCAAATAGGTAGCCAAGAGTTAAAATTGTGCAGTAGCATGTAGTCGACGGCAAAAAGAGAACCCAGGTAAAAGTCCGTCAGTTTTTTGTGAATAAGAATAGTAGCCTTATTTTGTAACCCGCAGAGCCGGAGTGTCAGGCCCTTTTTACAGGCAAGGGGCATGCCTGTTAACCTTAGGGTCCGCGCGCCCAGAGTGACGACAGCGAAGGAAGGGACAGTCAGTAGAGAGGGGGAGTCACAGCTGTCATATGTCCACGGGACAGCAGCACGAGAAATACGTCACGATAGCCAGGCCAGAGGGGAGGTGCCACGCAAACATAGACAGGCTACAGTACAGAATAACTGCTCTACAGAGATGCAACCAAAAACCGAAAACAGAGATTTTGGCATGGAGTGTGTCAGTGCCGAAGAGACAAGAGGGGAGTTGACGCATGGTGTAATTAAGAGTATTATTTAGAGTGGCGCTGTCACCAACCAACCCCTCCTGCCGCCAGCTTAAACCAGTGTAGAGAGACACATGTCAGTCGTAATCACTGCAGAGAAAGGTCAAACCGAGGAAGATGCGCGTGCAGGCCTTACACATGTTGCTGCCATGCAGGCTTCCTCCCCACCCAACTCTCGCCCTCCCCCTAGCAAGCCAAGTAAAATTTGTAAGCGCCGAGATATCACAAGATAGGCAGGCGTAGTTCTCCTGAAGTCAGAAAACACTCACCATGGAAGAAATAGCTGACAGAGTAAGCTTGGAAAGGGAGCCACCACTTCCCCCAACCTTCAGGGAACCATCACACGTTTTTGAAGTACATTGTACTACTTCCTCCCACCTCCCCCTCGTCGGAACAAGTCTACACATGTCGGAAATTAGGGAGAGAGGCTAGAAAGGATATAAGCCTCTTTGCAGGGAGGGATAGGTGGTTGAAGATTACTGCGCAGAGGGGTGAGTTTTGATCAGTAATCAGTTGAAAATCAGTCGTGCCGAGTGCGGCCGGGGGAGATCGGACCCCCGGCCACAACAGTACATCAGTACATGAGTACGTAAGTAGGACATTTAGTGAACAAATCAGTCAGAAGATTACTGCACAGAGAGAGCAATGCATCAGACAGTCAGAAGATTACCATACAGAGAGGTTAGTTCGAGGGACAGTTCGTCATCAGTATGTCAGTAGAGCAGTTCGTGAGCAGTACATCTGGGATCAGTTGATTATTACTACACAGAGAGAAGTCAGTTGCGCTGAGAGAGAAGGCCGGGAATATCAGAACACGGCCACGTCAGGCATTCGAAACAACGAGCAGCAGGTGGCGTGGAAGTTCGGTACCACCACTCCAGGATGTGCAGATAGTAAGTCATGACTTTAAGGGGTCAGCCAAATCGGGATGCGAGATGCGAAACGTGGAATGCAGGGCAGAGTAAGAAACAGATACCAGAGTCATGTCGTACGAGTAGTTTCATCACGTCGGGATACTAGTTAGCCAGCCAGTTACTGCCTAAGTCAGTCAGTTTACAGTCAGTCAGTTGCAATGCATCGAGAAGGCGGAGTCGAGTGGTGAACTTCCAACGCACCGAGAAGGCGGAGTCGAGTGGTGAACTTCACCAAGAAGTGCCATGTCGAGCTAGTGGGATTGTACAGTGAAGCCGGTAGCAGTGAAGGACGGGTGGGGCCCACACAGGGTCCCTCGCCAGGACGTGGTAGGGTAGTAAGCAGTCAGTTACTACCCTACGACGAGAACGGAAGCGAGTGGTGAGCCCCACCAAGGGCCGCCACATTGAGAGGAAGCCAGCTGCGTACAACAAGCCAACCACAGAGGGCCTTAACAGGGCCATCCAGCTCACCAGACCCATTAACTGCCAGAACAACTACCACATAACATGTGCAGATAAGTAACCCCGTCGTTACTCAGGAACCTGTCCTGTCACCTGTATGCTGGAGGAGGTTCCGGAGAGATCCCCCCTCTTGCTAATGGAACCGGACGTTGAACTGGACAGTTCCGGGGACGTGCCCGAGATCACGTCAGGTGTTTGGATAGTGCACCGGCCATACCATACGCTTGGTAATTTGAGTGCTAGAGTCTCAAGCCTTATGGAAGGACATGCCTAGTGCGATCTGTCATATCAGATCGGGGCTTGCTTGGTGCAATCTGTGTACAGATTGGGGCAGAGGGGTCTGATCAATAATGGTGAGCGCTGTCATGGCTGCGATGAGAGGGCGTGATCCCTCTCTCCCGCCTAGTGGGAGGCCGGGGTGCGGTATGGCCCCCGTGGCTAAGAGCGCCTCGTTAAAAAATAAGAGCTCGACTTGTCGTGATTACAGTTACCTGTCCTGTCACCTAATGCCCCTACAGTGTTGGAAATGTAGCCAGAACAATGTACATGGTAACCAGCCCTTTAGGCCTGAACTCGTAGGGCGTTAAGTATGTATAAAGTCCCGCAACAGTGCCAGGAATGTATAAGTAAATTCCCGTTAAATAAACCTGTTCCAAACTAAGAAGTCGTGATGAAGTCATTGTGTGATTTACCCTCGAATCCCAGGCACCCTATAGTCTGTGCCGCTGAAAATTAACCATCTACCCTACGAACCATCTGTACTCCACACATATGGGGAGTAGCTTTAATGTGTGTCATTAAATATAAATATATTATACACCAAAACCTTCCTCAAGAAATTCTCTTAATGATGTTGAAAATTGCATAAAAATTCATCAAGTAGTTTAGACGTACTAAATGAATACACAGACAGATGCGGATAAGCGACTTTGTTTTTACTATTTAGAGATAATACAAACGGATTGATGCCATAAGAGAATACCTTTACGTTAATCATTTAAGTTTACCCGTGGTGCTACCGTGCCGGAAGATAAGTGATGTAACACTTGCCATGGTTCTTTTTCTCCTTCTGAGAGGGTTTAACATATGTGCCACTATAGTGCACCAGTGGAAAGGAAGAAGAGAAGGAATACTGACTAAAACAAGTTACTTGGCTTACCACATGATGGTGTAACGGACAAATGAGAGCTATTGCAGAGCTACCTTGCGTCGGCCTAGGAAACTACTACAAAAAACGAGAAGAAAACTCTCTTATAGCTTTAATGGTCCACTTTAATGTTAGTTTGCTTCTACTTTATGTGTATATATGAATGTCTAAACAACACTCGTAATGAATATCTGTCATTTATACATCAACTAGTCGTGCCAAAGTAAAATGATTAGTATCTTCAGGTGAACTGTTATTAGACTCACGCTTTTATGATCACAAATAGCAGTTGTTCTGTGCTTACACAAGTTTTGCTAATTTAAGTAATTCCGTCCCCACACCCTCGTTTTTCTAAGGCGTAGAGGAATTAGGGTGTATAAAAAGCTTGCAACCACTTAGTATCTCACTTTTGATTACCCATCACTAGAGACCCGGGAATTTTGCGAGTTCATTTGAGAACAATGTTAACTTCAAACACGAGTTCATTTGACTTTATTTCCAATTGGATCGCAGTTTGTAAGCCACGTCCTGGACGAATTGGAGCCAATAACTAAACCGTAAGAAAAAGACTGCCGAATCACGTGTTACCTGGCCTGGGGTTAAACTGGAGCAACAGCCAAGCAACTAAATGAGACCCGAGTACATAAAGGATTGTGGAGTCTAACTTGTTGCCAAATGTATCCGCCAAATTTTCAGGTCTCTTTGCATCACTGAAAGGCTTTTGCTAATAAACAATGCAAAAACAACTTGTTTTTGACTAATAATTAGCCCGCAAGTTACATAAATGCATGCCCTGAAATTTTAAGTCTTCCTATGACCGAGTTATAATTTTACTCTGAAATTAATTTTTTTTTTAAAGGCTCTCATTTGTTGGAAAACCAACCCAAACAAATGTCCCCTTCGCCAATTTAACGCGCAATTTTAACAAGTCATACAGGCAATTTGGGATATGCATACACACAAAAAAGTCTAAAGTTGGGTCCACACTTGTATCAGATGAGCGCATCTGTATCACGACATTGATACGCGAGCATGATACAGCCATATAATGACAAGGCAGCCCAATCTGTATCATGTATGTGAATCTTGTACACTGCAGTCAGTTTTCCACCAATAAATCTTGTATCACCTTGCGCATTAGTGCAGTGACAATGTCGCACCACCTGCAGTTGACTGCTGCGAGCTATATTTTAATACATTACGCATTAAAACATAAGTTGCGATTTTCACGAAGATGGTGGATGGAAAGTGTAGTTGTTAACAGAGAAAGACATGGGGTTTCAAATGTATTGCGCGACTTGAATTTTCAGTCAATAAGTGGGCAGTATACAAATTTCACCCGCATATCATCGACTGAATTCGAATACCTCTTAACCAAGGCAACAGCAAATTAAACACAACATTTAATTACCATTAACATCAACAATACTACAATGGTAACAAAACATCAAGTACTAAATATTCCCATAATTAACAGATTACCTAAAGATAAAGACTCAATTAAACAAGAGCATGTCACATCTGCGAAAGTTCTTCAACCCAACTAGTTAAATTCACAAACAAATACAAAATACCCAAAAACATTCAACTAGAATTATCACCATATTAAATTGACATTGAACCTAAAAAAATGCAATAATACATATATAACAAACAAACAATCTGAATTAAGAACTCAAAAACCTTATTGGCTACAAAGACACATTAATTTAACCTAGAATCAATTTAACTTAGTACCGCAATTTTTTAAAGATGAGTGCTCTCAAATGACATGGATCACAAAATGACTCGGCTCAGTTGATCAGTCCACGATGAAGACGAAGTCAGGATATTACAAGTAACAAATGTTGCTGAATTATTTTAATCTTGGTTTAAAGGGAGATACAAATTGGGTGGTTGTACAACGAAATAAACAAGTGCGCAGTTAGGGCCTCAAGCTCCTAAACAGCGCGACAAGAAAATTATTTTGCAGAATGAATTTTCTTCAAATGATAGACATGAGCTCTTTTAATAAGCACCTCTGAACGTGGGTCAGTCAAAGAGGCAGTTACTGGTGTAAAAAAAACACTGAATTTGATACGGGCCTGACCAACGGTAAGAAATTTTTGCCATTTTATTATCAACTGCCCTGCTGATAGAGTGTGCTTTGCACAGAACAAGGTCACGTATACGAAAAGGATTATCAATGCGACCTTTATTACACTTGGCACGACTCTTGAACCGAGCACGCTTTAAATTCTTGAGGGCAGATGCCCAAATATCATGAACATAATTAGGATCGTTCGGTAACAAGTCATTCAATTGCCACAAATTTGACAAAGTGTTATTTCGGGACAAAGGTAAACATAAAATTGAATGGGCTGGTTTTGTATGATTAATGTTTGGCATTATTCAAAGCCATTTGAAGTCAAGAGAGATTTTTATCCGAATTTGTTTGGTCCGTAGCATGGAATGAAGGTTTCGTTTGAAAGTTTCCGGATGCGAATGAGGAGGATTATATGGGGATAAAGTTATGTGGCGTATGCTGTGAGAAAAAAACATGTTCTTAAAAAGATGAGTTGTTTACTGTGAACTGTTATCAGACACAATAGATGNGAATTTGTTTGGTCCGTAGCATGGAATGAAGGTTTCGTTTGAAAGTTTCCGGATGCGAATGAGGAGGATTATATGGGGATAAAGTTATGTAGCGTATGCTGTGAGAAAAAAACATGTTCTTAAAAAGATGAGTTGTTTACTGTGAACTGTTATCAGACACAATAGATGAAGGTGTACCAAAATTATGAGAAATACGTACTTGGAGAGCACGAATAGTGGATATAGCAACAGCTTTCCGAAGAGGGAATAACCATACAAATTTAGTGAAAGCATCAACACACACTAACAACATATTATTTTCTTATTTACTCCTGGAAAAGCGACCAAAAAATAACTGAACAAAAAATAATTGAAAAATTTTTCCATGGGGTTTTTAGCTACATCCGAAGACAGAAAACCTAAATTGTATTCTGAGTACATTCCTTTATAAATGAAGTGCTAAAATATAGCCTGAATAGTTTTGTGTGTACCCAGGTGAGCGCCAAGAGGTGATAAATGAAAATACTCAAATTTCATTGGTTTTAGATGATCAGGCTAATGTTACTAGGCCACCTGAGTTATATAGGGCGGTGGCTAGTAGGTTACATAGTTAAATTACTTTGGTGAAGACTTAAGGGCACCTGTGGTTGTTGCATTAGGGGTAAACAAATACTTGTATTCTCCGTTATTTAACACACCAGTATTTTATTTGTCTGAAGGTAACATAGGTATTTACACACACTGGCGAGACTGAGCCCCCCTACAAGTCATAGGCCTGAAGGGCTGGTGAGCTGAATACTATGCGTCGGGGAAGGTTGTTGAAGGGAGACATTTCTCTACTTATCTGTGACTGCGGCTTTTCGTGAGTTGTCTTCGTTGGTAGCAGAGGAATGGCGAGTTGGGTGGCCCATTGTCAGGCCCTCGGACTGCCTCTCGTTGGAGTGCTGTACTCAGCTGGCTTCTTCCTGTGGCTTTGACTGACTCTCTCGGAAGTCCGGGATTGTTTCCCTGGACTTGTGCTTTCTCTGTGACCTCGGCTGGCATTCCTCGTAGGAGAGCGCGTCTCCTCGTCTGCTTCGATGTCTGAAATGATCTGGCCCACATTTCTGACTTCCCCACCTCGGAAACTTCCACTATGTTTTCGGAAATGAACTCATAAGTTCTCGGTACTTCTACTGGGTTTGTCTCGGAAATTTACACATGAAGTTTCGGTTGTTCCTAGGTTCTCTCCTCGGTGACATCACTATTGACTTACTGACTGACTCACGTCGCCATCCTGCACACGACTACGTCTTCTCAGGTAATGGCACCTCTCGGTATGGGGCTGCCACTTGTTTCCGGGAATTTACTAATATTCTTGGCATTGTTCCCATCACCCAACTGACTACTCCCGTGTCTCCTCCCGTTTCGGCTGCACCTATCTCGTCTCGTGGCTGTACCACCGAACAACTCCCATCTCGACGAGCTACAATTGACTCTGCCAGGATCCGTACCCAGCCTCGTGATATGACTGCCTCTCGCACTAACTGCCTTCCCTGCCTCACATCGCGGCTGTCGAACAACTCCTTCCTGTCTCGGCTGAACAACTCACTGCATACCACTGATCCCCTTCCTCGGCTGCGCCAGAATTTAACCCTGTCTCCTGCTATATTCAAGTTAGCTGTCAGCAGTTTCTCGAGAGAGAAATTGGGAAATCCCCTGTGTACCTCGCACGTTTTTTGTGTAGGATTTCGTGTCTCGTCAGCTGCTTGTGTTCTTCAACTAGGATTGGGGGAGGGGTGTGGCAGGACATCTCAGGCAATTCCTGTGAGCTGTGTCTGCATAAATTCTAGTCGGGGGCACCCCCTGATTCCTTCATCGAGGGCTAATATCAGCTATTTCTAGGGACTTACCCTGTTTCTCTCGACGTCGGTTCTTCCCCGTGTGCCCTTATACGTCGGGACAGCCCCGAGGGTTCTTCCTCCCAGGGTGTGAATACAGCGTAATGCCTATCCCATGTACGTATCACGCGTCAATCCCCCCTGGCTAACTTCGCTGTTGTACATCCTGTAAACAGCATTGGTTATGGGTTTTTAATATGTCTGGCTCACTGCTCTATGCCTGCGTGCTGGCCATCCTCGCCCACTGCTTTACGGGCGCGCTTCTGGCGCGACAGCTTACTAGCTATCTGCTCCTCTTCAAAAATATGAAGCAGAACTAGAGCACGTTATAATAGTAAAAAAAAATATTTGGCGAAACACCAAACAAATAATAAATTAATTAACAAAATTACATAGACATGAAACAAGTGCCAAAACAACTAGCACATTATATAAAAATAGTTTTCCTTTATAAATGTTTTAAACACTGATACAACTGTTTCTGTACCCAAGTAATTTTAAAGAAAGATTAAAAACTAATTTACTTCACTGTTACTTTGCAAATTGTGTAGAAAATTCATTACAATTATTGTTGGATGCTTGAGGTGAATACTGTGAAGTGACGACATAAAATGGAAGCTCCACAATTACTGCCATCTTTGGTTTCGTCATAACCACTGTGACGCAAGAGCTCTGTGCAGTCCATTAAAGACTGAAAGAAAAGAAGAAGTGAAAACAACAGTCTTCTTCCCCCTAAAATTTGCAACAGAACGAAAGTTTGTGTAATTAAATGAGCATCCAATACGTTTGTTTCGGTCATAAAGGAAATTAACTGATATTATAATTACTTCAAACAAAAGAATAAAAAAAAAACTGAACACTAACGTATCGTTTTGAAGAAGTATGATACATTATTGTCACTTAACATGTTCACTCATTATATAGAGTTTGAGAAGTTAGTGTGGAAAAACAAGAAAGAGGAATTCAACAAAGTAGCCTTACAGTTTTTATAAGCGGTAATTTAATAAGTAAAATAGTTCTGGTGTCTGGAATTCAAGTTTTACAGGTACAGATTTAATTATTCGAAAGCATGTACCTCAGTAAAAACAATACAACAGTTATCTATAAAATAATAATGTTCTCCAAGGTTGCCTGTACTTAGAATGACCTAAATATAGTCTAGTTGACAAATAACCCACAGAAAAATGCTAGTGGGTTATCATCACACGTCCACGTTATCTCGAGCTGTCGTTAAAACGTCGTGATTGCGGTATATATATCATAACCTCGTTATAGCAGAAAAAACAATCCTAGATACGTCTCTCTACTTATATCGGTTGTCGTACTGCTGCTCCAGTCTTTCAGAACCATATAATATGCATAATAAGTGAAAACTGCTTCACTTCTGGTTGTTTCACTGAAAAAATTTCATTGATTGAATAAGTTACGTAAAACAATTTCACTGATTAAATAAGGGACGGCCAACAGCGTACAGCGAATTAAATAACGTTTTTATTTGTATAGCCAAATCATTAAGAAAAATAAACATATTTCCGATGGTCACTATTTATATTGCTCAATCTACCGTAATTTGAAATAATAAAACTTTTTGTTAGGGTCAATATTGAACTCACACCATCTCCACCCCACTTTTAGACCTCTACTGTACCTGCTGAGCTACCGAACAAAAGTTGGCTACGAAGGGCAAAATATAGGTACAATATTTTTTTATTGAATGTATGTAGTTTTGAAATCTATGTCCTTTCTTTTAGTTTTTTAGTTTAATTGGTAACGTTAGGATTGTTAAAACAAATAGTACGTGTGAGTGCACTCACTACACCACATTTAATGCAGTTTAAACTTCATTCCCAGCGCTGAGATGATTACGTGAAAACGAAATGAAAGACGTAAAAACGGAACGAAAGACTGAATGTTCATATTACCTCGTAAAATGGTATTATGAAACAGAAACTCACATTTTAGGAAGTATTTTTTTTTGTTTCAATAGTTTATGGGTTGTTATTTGATTTGATACACGTGGTTTAACTGCCATTTGATACTGATCCATCATTCAAAAAACAAATCACTGAGAAACAGCGAATAAAATGATTGATTAATCAGTGGGAAATGTCACTTAATCAATAAGTAAAGGAAAACTGGCCTTTTCGTTCCACTAATTAATCGGTTAAATTCACTGAAGTGACTGTTTAATCAGTCAGGTACTGTAAACTGATTTAAACAGTGAAATTCTCACTGATTCGGATAGTGTGTGTTGTGTCGGGAGGATTTTATTTTTTATTCCACTTCTCGCAGTACCTTACAATTCGTGGTTGATTGCTGTCCTGCAATGCGTTGAAAAGAGTGACGTAACAAACTTACGGCTAGGGTATCTTCACATGTCCTTCGCAGGAGAAGTAATAATCTCTGATTCTCGTTACACGCAGAGACTAATAAAGTACGTGGTGTAATGGATGGGAAATGAGAACGCCATGTATCATACTGAGGAAAATGCCTTGGAGTGAGTGAAGAGATTTGGTGGCTCTTAACATCAAAGTCTTGAGAGCCGAAAAATGCCTTGGAATTTAACTAGAATAGGGATGGAAAACCTCGCGGGGAAATCTGAGTGTATCCGGTTGGAATCGAACTTTTGACCTTACATATGCGAGTCTGATATGCGCTGCCTCTTGATCAGACATGTTCGGTGTCCGGTTATTCAGTATTTCTTGAATTTCTTCACCTCCGAAATTATACATTTTCTGTTGGACCTTAGAGAGAAAGTGAAACATAGTTTCATAGATGTTTTGTCTGTACCTTCGTCAGTGTAAACATTTATTTTACTAATGTTTACTTATCATGGGATTTAATGTTTCAGTTTCAAAGTTTTAACAATGACGGTAAAGTTTGCAGTTAACTTATCAGCGTGCCAAATCTACGACACGCGGCCATCAAACAAAGGAAAATAGCACATGCGCACGTAGGATATTGAAATGCAGCCTGCGTGGACCCTTTTTTTTTCTCGTAAATTAGACGTCCATATGTATGTGACTTTGTTATTGCAAGTTATAAAATAAAATATTGTTGTTTTACAAACTGAAATGTAAATAAATTAACAGAGTACGATGTGTTTCTTTTTTAATTAAGGTAGTTCGAAAACTAGGCCTATATCTTAAATAAATGCTAGAAAAATCGTAGAAGTTTGCAGTATTCCACTGATGTTTCTCCAGTTTACTCACTTTTTGTGTATATTATTTTAAAACATCATTATTTGTAAATATCAGTAAATTTTTTTGGACAAGTATAAACATAGAAACAATTGAGAAAAGATCAATCATTTAAATGAACGATTTACACATTCCTCTCATTTTCCAATGTTACAAGAAATTTTTCTTAATTTTGTACGTTATAAAGCTGAAACTTTTATAAACCCTCCTACTGTATAAAATATGGGATCAGAACAAAAAAAACAACCAGATTTTTACTTTTTGTAATGAATGTTTTTTCCTGTATTTCACACGACCCTCACGTAGCTTCTCGTTTACATGCTCACTTCTGGTAAATTTTTGTGTTTCATTAATGAACATACCTTCTGGTTAGAGTTAACAAATTAAATTGGAAAAAAATGCTGAATATCATAGCTGCACAGCATAGTATTTATTGTTACTTAATTTTACTTAGGACTTACAGCTAGTTAGTAGGACACATGTATATATGTTATATTGAAATCTAATCACATTAACATATATTTAATTGATAAGGTTATGTCTTAGTGAATTAATTTGTTTGAGATTAAATTAGTAGGACAACACCACATATTTTTCCTTGATAAAAATTAAAAAACAAATCTTAGATAAACCACACTGCGTCCATGGATTGTATTAAAAACCAGTAGAACCTATTCTTTCACAGTTTCTGTTTCAGGTTGTGGGTAGCAGAGTTATCTTTGTGAATATACTTGTTTGGATAAATCATATAAACTAGTTTTATAAGCACAATATAAAATATGGAAATAAATAAGTGGCACGAAAAACTATGAAAAGAAAACGCCATCCATTTGATCAATAGTTACTCAAAAACCAAAAGTATATATCATAACATGTGTGGGTGTAGTTTTAGATTCTATGCACATTCTGTGTTTAGTGCCATAGTTGTAATGGCGTTGAAGAAAATTTTCTCTCACAAATGGCTGAAATGGGCAGAAATCAAGTATACAGTAGGTTGTGATAAATTGAGAATTGAACTAGATCTGTTACAAAGAAACGGCAGCAAATACTTTAGCTGGGAACATGACTTAGTTTGATGCATTAGCATCGAAAACGTAAAAAAATAATGAAGTCGTGAATTTGGAAATACAAGATATGAAATGCTGGCCTGAAAAAGTGAGTTGAGATTCAGAATAAAATTTAAGTTTGCATTGAGATATTCAGTTTGCCAGATTTTTATCTGGCAAGTCTGCCTACTCCACACATCTTAAAAAAATTCCAGGCTAATTTTTTAGCGCACCCGGCACGCATTTCAGCGGGCCGCCACCAGGTGCGCTGCGGTCTAGCCCACCCGCCCCCCTCGCCAACAGGACCAGTGCTGCCATATCCCGTCATATTTCACAAGGCAGAGCACAGCATGTGCTCCGTGCTTTATGGACGATCTCGCCAAGCCTTCCTTATATATAGTTTCAATTTATTCTCGCCAGTAACACACCACACTCTTGCCTGCCTCGCCGCATTCCCCCCACCTTCTTCTTCTTCCATCATACCTCCCGCCTCACGCTGATTTATACAATGGATTCCCCCGTTTCTTGTTTGGGACTGGTTTATTCGTTTCTGATTTTGTACGTGTCGGGACTTTTTATTGTCTTACAACTCCCTTCCCTTCTCGCTTCTTCTTTATGCGTCTGCATTATTTTGAGAGGCGTGATTTCTATCAATAAGGCAGAAATAAAAATCGTCAGGAAACAAATAAATGAGTTGAAGTTCTGCTTTAATTGCGATGGCCCGCCGTGGCAACATGGTCTTGGACACAATAACTAAACGGTAATGACTAATGCGATGCCCACTTTCATGATTTGCAAGTGGCGTTATGACCGAATTGTGGTTACACGCATAACTTTATGTTGCCTCCCAACGCAATCATCATTCCAGCGCGAAGATCCAATCTCACAATAAAATAATTCTCTATATGAATTCTCCACAAATATTCTTATGGCATAATAGAAACATGTTACATCTCTTTCAAACTGTTTAGTAATGAAAATAATTCCCTTGTATTGATTGAACAAACTAGGCAACAACTTCTTCCTAAGCCAAGTAATTTCTGTATTAAAAGGTATAAGGTTTTGTAAATGGAATTGTTTTCGTTGCAGTGTACACGCTAAGACTATATAGGCACACGACTTTTCTTTTGTTCTCATTAAAAATCATAACTACTTTCCTATGAGACATACAATTCCTACACTAATTCATTGTTTGCAGCTAATTTTTTGCTACACAACTGTGTAACGAACATATGTGCTCAGAATAACAATAAATGAAATTAATATTGTATTACTTAAGTACTGTAGCCCCACATGTGTTATATACTCGTAAAAGTTTCCGAAAGTGTTAAGTACTTCACAGCACTATCAGACAGGGCCACGCAGAGGATTTCAGGGGCATTTGGCAAAGTTATTTTTGGGGACCTGTTGTGATGCTACATTCTTCGAATATTCCCAGCCTACGTTTATATTCTACGTTGCCAGTAGAAAAAAGCGTTGTTTAGAAAAAGGTTGACCGTTTGCTGGTAAGTTAATAAATATTGACATTTTATATAATAAAATAGTGTCTTGTTATCATTAAATTATTAAAAAAATATTATCGCTACTAATAAATTGTTAATAAAAGTTTCACTACATTACACATTTTTTCGATGTGCATAATTAAAGGTGGTTTTGCTAGGGGAAAGAAAATTCTTTACAACTTACACGTAATAGACACGATAACCGAATGCTTTGAGACTGTTAGAAATATCGTTTGCCAAAGGCAGCGTTAAGAAGAGCACAACTGGTAAGCTTCAAGGTAGAGGTTTTCAAATAATAATTGATACTACTGTAGCTAGACCATAACATCCATCGCTCCTCGTCCAGTGCCTTTGCTAGCATTGTGACGGCACTCAGCTATCCTGCTCGTAGTTCACTACAATGATGCAGTCGAACAGGCCGGAACGTAACAGCAGCGGGATGCGAGACGTCTGTTTGGCACCATACCGCGCTGTGCAGGACCAAGTCGGTACAGTGAGTAGCTATACTGTTTTAAACGAACTACCGACATTATATTTACAGAGTCTAATGCTCTGCATCATTGTTTTATTACTTGTGCATATTATTTTATTAGTGGGTTTTGCATCATCACCTGACAATCACAGTAAATTATCAGGGGGGAATTTTTTCAGGTCTAAAACTTACCTCCCCCTTTTGGTGGGTGACCCTGTATTAAGTCCAAGTATTTAGCACAACTACAGGAGCGGACTTAGAAGGGAAAGTACTAAGAAAGTTTCAAAAATTCAAAATTTCGCGTTTGATAACGTAAGTTTTCACTATACGGCGCAGTGATTTCAAAATTCGTTTGTCTCAAAACATTTTGTATAATTTGTGTTGTTATCATACTGGTTTTCATTCTCCCGGACAATGGCGTTGCTTGAACAGAAACTGGAAAACACGATAAAGTAAATTAAAAATAAACTACCGCAATGGATCTTAGAAGATCTGTATAACAATTCCAAGAAAATATTTAAAAATAATTACCAATCTACTTTTGGATTATTTTTGCAGATAATTACAAGCTGGTGTACGGTCGGGCAATCGGCATATATTTTTCATAGCGAGTAGATCCGTTACCAATAATATACCAGATTTTTCGGATTTAAATAGCCAAAATGCACTCTGTCTGCTTCTAGTAGGACAACAAAAGGAAATATTCAAGTCATTGGTGGTGTAGCTTCAGAAGTGTTACATTTATCTGTGTAACTGGTTGGAACATAAAGATTTGCGGAATGCTTTGTTGAATGAGTTAAAACTGTGACATATTGCGACAAATACGTGCTGTAATATGGCCAGTGCTTGGGGCGTAGACACAACTTCAGGAATGAGAGTGAGAAACTGATTAAAAAATGTTTCTGTGACCAGTCCCCAAAGGACGCAAATCAAGTGTGTATAACGACAACCTAAAAGTATGCATGGAGTAAAATCCATACACTGCCATTAGGAAACTTGCCTGACAGTTCAACGTTACCAGTCTCCCATTTACAACCATCTGCAGAAAATAGGGGAGGTTTTAAAAATTGACTTATTTGTGCCACACCAACTGATGGAGCATCGGAAACAACAGCGAATAAACATCAGCCACAACGTGTTGTTTCGTCTCAATGAGATGGGTTGGTAAGTTGATCCTGTACGATAATCCCAAGCTCAGTGGGAAGTGTTCGGACATTGGTGAGGTCCCCAAATACTCTCCAAAACCAAGGCTGACGTCACACAAGATTTTGCTGTTAGTGTGGTGGAAATCCACTGGGTGTTGTCTAGTATACATTCTTTCCTTTTGGTGAAGCCATTACTGCTCTCTCGCACTATGCAAAAACGGAAAAAAAATGTCCCGTATTGGTGTAAAAAAAGTTACAGTTGGTCACTGGGAAGGATTCACTGCTCTTGGCAGAAAACACTGAACTCGAACACAGAAAAAAATTCTGAAACAGAAGCTGAGTGACCTAAGGCATGAAGTAATCACGCACCCTCCATATTCTCCGGACCTAAACCCATCAGACTGCCACATGTTGAGGTATCTGAACTTCTTTTTGAAGTATAGAATGTTCAAAACTTGTACAGTATATAAAATACCTCTTAGGAATGAATTGACTCACGAGAGCCACGATGATTCAGGATTTTGATTGTTCTCCTTGTGAATCGTTGGCGGATATTTGTCACTGCAGATGTAGACTAATTTTAATGATGCAGATATGTTTACTCCGTTCAAAAACTTAGTCGGTTTGTGAGTAATGAGGACGGTCATCTATTTTTTAACGACGTAGTAAATTAAATGTCATCGAACACAAACGTAATAATTACGAAATTTAAATAATATGCATCACATTAGTAACGCTGAGTTTTAAGAACCGTATCCTATACACGTCTGTGGTAGTAATGAAAATCTTCGTTTTTACGTAATACATATACCTCCAACGAAATAATTAGGATTTCATACCAATCGTAACCTTATTCGCCTCTAAATATGGTTCATGCATCTATACCTCACCCAATAATTCAAAGCATAGTACTTCGCACCATAATTCTAGATATAACCAACCACGCCAAGAAAGGCGATTCGCACTAAGAAACTGTTTACTATTAACCAGAAGTGGAAGTGAATGCGTTACTGAAATCACAAAAAAACTTATTACTTAAATTTTTCCATGTAAATTCTAAAATTTACTTCACATTTAAGCTTTCTTGATTTGTGGAACTTTGTAATGTCTTTAAGTTTTGGCTGAAAAAAGTGTTCCGCCTACGGAAAACGACCTGTAGTGAGGCTCGTTTCCTTNAACTTAAATTTTTCCATGTAAATTCTAAAATTTACTTCACATTTAAGCTTTCTTGATTTGTGGAACGTTTGTAATGTCTTTAAGTTTTGGCTGAAAAAAGTGTTCCGCCTACGGAAAACGACCTGTAGTGAGGCTCGTTTCCTTTAGTGTAGTTACTTGCCTCGGTGGTTCTAGGACGCTGAAGCGTGCTTTCGGAAAGAGTCTGCAATCAAGCCGCTGAAGCACCGGGTCCAGGCAGGCGGAAGGACACAGTAACGAGGGCCGGCCGCGGAAGAACAAAGCTAGGTGCCGCCCGCAAACACAGTAGTCTGGGGCCCGGCGCGACTGGCTAGACCCACAATGGCGGCGCCCGCTTCCGGTCCATTGTGCCCGTGCTGTAGTTGGTAACCGGCCGAGACGTCTAAACCCCCTTCACCCTCAGGTCGCTGTGGTTTCCCACGGCCGACAGTCACTTGACACAACTGTGCCTTGCCCTCGTCTGCCGCCGAGCCCCATCTCTGCATTGGTCCACGCCACACCGTATTCCCGCTGGCTGAGCAACAAACATTTCCAGACTAATTCCGCGCGGCCACTGCAATGTTTCGCCCATGCCGAGTGGTCAACATCTTCGTCAACACGAAAACATTTGTCCACCTGCACATCATTCGAAATTTCGCGTGACCATTGAAAAAATGTGGGGTGGAGTACGTATGCCAATTGCGCAGTATCCAATCTCAAAATTCCAACACTGGACTAGTTTTGCCAATAGCACTAATAAAACAAATGTAGTTTGGATGCGAGGGCATAACACTGTTGATACAAATACATTTCAAAAGATGCGACGGTCCATGATTATAAATGTTAGTGAGTGTTGAAGCAACAGAAGAACGGTATTTGAGGCAGTTTATTTGTTTGATGCAAGACATTTCTTTCTTTGAGTGTACATAGTATGGCTTAACAAACATTTGTCTGATCTTACACACACACACACATACACACACACATACACACACACATACACACACATATATATATATACACACACACACGCACACGCAAGTTTTTGTTATGGAGGACGCAAATTAAAACGTTTTATTTTAAACAAGAAAACTATCTGTTCAGTTCTTAGAATGCCATTTTTACCATGCACTTTGATACGGCCGCAGATGTGATAAACATCTAAGATATTCTTTATTTCAAACATGTCCGATGACAAAATTTAACTACATACTTCAGTGATACAGCCGTAACGAAGAGCCACAACGCCAAAAAAAAAAGTGTTAATCAATTTCAGTACTAAATACGTTACACTCTACAAAGTTTTCAGTAAACTTCCTAAACGGTTATGAAAGTTTTCGACCTTTACATAATACGGAAAACTTAACGATAAATCATGTTGCAAATAAAGAAATACTAGCACACAAAGCCAGGAACTTAAGCTCTCATTTGACTCTATTCTGAAGGTAGGTAAGAAGGGATTAAAGTCTATGACAGCGATGTCATAAGAGGCGGAGCAAGTTGCTCAGCGAAGCAGTAACGGGGAATAAATCGGCCATGGCCTATTGTAAGGTATATTCTACTGAGCTTAGGAAGCTCAATGCTTTTAAGCGTGGCAACTAAAAATCGATGCCAGGATGCACTCGTGCCGCATGTGTGCCGGATTTCTCCGTTGTGTGGCCTATGTAAGTAAACGGGATAATTTTAATTTTCATTAAATAAATATAATTGCGTAAAATATTTATATTTGTATTGTGTTATCATATACATAAAGAATGCACTTTTTCTTCACACTAGAGTAGGAATATATTGAAATATGTTCACACCTTATTTGATAACCGGTCTTAAAGTGGATTTAAGCAAAACGGCTACTTCATTTAAATGTGACAAATGAATTAAAAAATACACTGTAAAAAAATTCCTGGTAAGTTTCCTAAACTGTAACGGAAGTTTCCATCCTATATACTGTATTGAAATAATACCACACATCAAGCTGCAGATATAGGAATGTTCAGCGTCGCTACTATACAAAGTTCGGAACTTCCCTATGAATTTGACTGTTTCCTGAGCAAATGTAGGAACGCTACAATGAATGTATAGCGTAAAATATTGTCATTCCTGTTTTCTCACTAAGCGTNAGAAATAATACCGCACATCAAGCTGCAGATATGGGAATGTTCAGCGTCGCCACTATACAAAGTTGGGAACTTCCCTATGCATTTGACACTTTCCTGAGCAAATGTAGGAACGCTACAATGAATGTATAGCGTAAAATATTGTCATTCCTGTTTTCTCACTAAGCGTATACACTGGTATGGTAAATTGCAGAATAACTTTGTTAGAGTGTTGTGAAATGGTTAAAAATAGCATTGCTTGGGCTTTTGCTTGGGCTTTTCCTTGCAGTTTTCGAAAGGGGAAGAGTAAAAGTACGAAGTTCCTTTTAAATAACATCTATATTTATTTCGTACTTAAATTCCTAACTTCCAATTGAAGTCACATTGCTTACGAACGCTAAATGCCAAACACAGTTCTATTTTTAATTTTTCTCTTGTAAACACCATTGGCGGGTGTGAAAAATCGTTACGAAATAAAGTAAAAACTTAAAATTTTGGCTGTGGCAATAAAATATCACAATTCATGCCAAACACGAACTTTTACAAACAAATTAGTACAATTTTTCAGTTAATCACCAGAGTAATAACAAACTTTTTGGAACACCAGCGCAACTTGCGGCAGAAATCTCCCCTTTGCCAAACTGCCCCATAAGAAGTCTCGTTTTGTTCCCAACCTGAGCAGAAAAAAAAATTACGTGTAGTAAGGTACCATCCCAGCATTCACCTAGAGTGGTTTCGGAAAACCATGTAAAACCTAAATCAAGTTGGCAGGACAGTGGATTGAACCCAGGTTCTCCTGAATGCAAGTTTGAAGTATTACAACTGTGCCACCTCGCTCGGTCACTTTCTCCCAAACAAATGTTGGGTGGCTACGTTGGATGTACAAAAAACTTTACTTATTGTGCTCTCTTAATACGTGTGTGCAATTCACATGTTAAATTTGCGAATAATTTCTTAGTGTGTCCACTAAATCCAAGTGGGAAATATCCATCCGCAAATTTCCATGATTTGCGCAAAAAGGGTCCAAACGGAGAGATTTCTTGAATTCGTGGTGAGCCCTGAGAACCCTGTGAAACATCGACATAGTCATTCCATGGTCGATTCTCAAACCAACAGTTGTATAACGTTTTCGCCATATGAGTGTGATGCATTGGTGATGACTGCATTCGTGGACACCAGGTAGATTAGACAAACAACACCCACAAACTAAAGATGAGGCAGACCGATTCTTCATATTCTGCGCATGTACCCACGATTGACCTACCCCAAAACAACACATCTGTCAGTCACATGGTCAACAGTGATGAACATGTTTGTTTACATCTTAATTTTCTAAAGACAAGCACATTTATATGGACAAAATACTTCTACCAATTTGAATTAAATCAAATTGCATTACAAATTGGTTATATGAAGTATATTTATGTAATTTATGAGAGTCGTATTGGCAGTATAGCAGTTAAATGTTGGGACAAGGAGAATGGCTTTGCACAGCCAGTGAAATCGTTCTACCCCATATTCACTCTATGGCAACACCAGGATGCGTGTTCAGAAATGTGTGTGTTTTGTGCCACTAGAAATATAAACTGCTATAAGGTGATCACGGTTATTTGAGCACTTTTGAAAGCTCTACTTGTACGAACATTGTATATTCTTCTGCCATATCACTTCTTCGCCATTCTTCCGCCATAAATGGAAGAATGCCACAACTCAAAAACTGATGTTTTCCAGAGTGGAGCATTAAAGATTTCTTTTACTTTCACTACCAAATATTAGCCGCATCAGAAACTCAATTTAAATATGTTTGTATTCATAAAATCAACTATACATTCATTCTAAAGGATATTTAGTACATTTTCTATAGTGTTTCGCGTTCGACCTTTCACCTAGGGCTTAAGATCCCGTTACGTGCAGGTCGGCACTGTGGGAGGGGTGATACACCTCGACCCTTGCCCCCCACAGGCAGACCCGATCGCGCTCCCGTAGCCGGGCGGCCGGGAGTGATTGACAGCTGATCTGGCTGGCGACACAGCCCCTTTTGGTGAAGTCAACTATTTGTCAGTATGCTCAAGAATACTCTGAGAAGTAGGACCCTCGGTGCAACGTGGCATTTGGAGAAATTGCTGGGCGATCGCCGGCGACATTATAAATACAGTCGTGGCTTTAGTGTTGGCAGTCTTTTTGTGAAAGCCAATTTGCTGAGTCGATAATCAAGTGGCGTTTGTTGCAGCGAGGGACACCGGCGAAGGGGACGGACGACGACGGGAGATTGCGAAGTGACGGCGGACGATGTGTTTGTGGTGCGAATGGACGAGAAGGCGTGAAACCCGACGAGTGAAGGCTACTGGGCATGAGGGTGTTCGGAAATCTCTAGAACATTGTGAACTGAAGGAACCTGGACTAAATTAAGGTGGGACTTAATTAACATGTGATAGGACTTAATTGTAAATATTGGAACTGTCAAATACAAACATATAATTAATAAAGTTATTGAATACATTTTGGTACACTGTTTATTAGGACTGATTTTTAATTATTTAATTATATTTATTCCTTTGAGAGAATTGTAAATTGTATGAATTGTAAACAGCAAGCGATAGCATTTTATCGTGAGATGTCGATTTGAGAGAATAATGTTTGTAGTAATTGTAAATAAAATTAGGAAATTTAATTAACTATTTTATTTAATTAAGACCTCCATCCCTTTACGAACCTGGCTAAGCTCACTGACCTTGAGAAATTGTTACAATAATAACAAATAGCAAAAAATGTAAACAAGCTTCTCACTCTGCTAGCATCATTGTGGAAAACGATTAATTGGGCAACATGTATTGTGAGGTTTTGATGGATATTTTTTTTCAGGGAAGTGTGTAATATTGCTTGTAAGTGTAATCTATAATCCCAAAAAAATGTTTTCAGCTTGTGCAAGTGCCGTGAGTATCTAATGGGTACAATCTCCGACGAAAGTGTCTCTTGAACTCGCGTTGAAGGATGCCAGGATCGCGTATAATGCGGATGACAATATTGATGTACTACACCAACTGATGCGAGGACTTCTATGCACGGATGGTGCAACAGGTGTTTCCAACGGTGAGCCAGTTCCTTTATTTAAGTATTTGAAAAATGTTCTTAGTAGTGCAGAATGCCTCTAGTATTACTACCCAGTGTAGATACTGTAGTAGCATTCCTTGTAAGAATTGCCAAGGTTTTGTCCCTAAATGTTTGTGTTATTATTGTTTATGCCATTGCTTTATTTAAAGTTCCGGAGTTATTTCACCCTATTATTAGTCAGGCTATGAAGGAACAGTGGGTGTTTGCAGAGTTTTGTAAGGTTATGTTAAGTCAAATAGGGACTCCGATGGCGATTGCTAAACATCGGACGAAAATATTTGATCGTGTACAAAAACAGGGCGATTCTAGGAAAGAATACGTCGCTGATATAACCATATCAGTAAAGGCTTTAGAGTAAACTTGTGATGAGTCCCAGGCTGTAGACGTAGTGGTTTGACTATTTGCCTCCCACCTAGGCAAACCGGGCTCGGTTCCCGGCAAACGTTGTTGCTGTCCCGTTGGTTTTCTCGGGGTACTTTAATTTCTTTCAACACTGCAATTTGTCGCGGCTCCATGTTCATCTCACTTCACCCTCATCAGCTCTGAAGATCTCAGCCGTTAAGTGCCGCCCACATCTCCCGCTATCTCTACGAGTTAAAAATAATATCTTCAGGAAATATCTGACGTGAATACATCTTTAAAATCAGACCGACACGTGGGGTACCAGAACGGGAACGGCGATGTAATGTTTGCAGGGTGATCTATTCCGACATTATAACTTACTGTTCTTAGTGACTAATAACACGATTTAGATAAATGCGGTCTTCTTCGATCGGATGTAAGACTACTCAGTGAGCTTCTCTGATTGNGGTAACTGGCGGTCATTTTAGGCGAAAATTTCCGTGCAGTACATCTTGCGACTCCGATGTGCCAGTATGATGATTTTGCTGTCAAACAAAAAGACGTAGTCTATATCTGTCAATCTAACCCATAAAAGTCAGGTATCGACTTCGTTACTTTCATTATACATCCAAGAGCGAAAAAAATTGGTACACCTGCTTAATATCGTGTAGGGCCCCCTGAGCACGCAGAAGTGCCGCAAGACGACGTGGCATAGACTCGACTAATGTCTGAAGGTATGCAGGAGGCAATTCACACCATGAATCCTGCAGGGCAGTCCACAAATCAAATGTGCGCCAATTTGAGAAAGGGTTGCACGTCTGTCACGTTTAATGATACTCGTCAGTCGTCATTTGTCCCGTTCTTTCAAGATATTTTTCCGGCCGCAACGATGTCGAAGGTGTGATGTTTTACCGGATTCCCGATATTCACGGTACACTCGTGGAATGGTCGTACCCGAACATCAAAATGTTATCGCTACCTCGGCGATGCTATGTCCTATCTCTCGTGCGCCGACTATAACACCACGTTCAAACTCACTTAAATCTTGATAACCTGGCATTGTAGCAGCAGTAACCGATGTAGCTGACGGCTGCATACCGTTACTCTGATTGGTTCCATACCTCTGTTATTTGCATACGCACGCCTATACCAGTTTTTTTTTTTTTTTGCTCCTCAATGTATTCCCATGTCCCAAAGAAAATATTACCCGCTACCACAAACTTATTCACGTAAAACACATGGCCGTGTTACCGACACAGCGACACCCAGATATTTTTTCTCGATAAAAATGTCTCCCCCCCTCCCCCTTCTTTATAACCAAAAAACGTAACTCTGGATCCGTGCGTGGTGTCATTGCTGCTGTATTGCTTGTGATGTTAGGCACTGCATCACGTATTTTCCGTTTTCGTTCATTGTAGGTTTTTAGCATCATATATGTATATATAATATATATAGTAAGGGGTAAGAAGGCGGCAACCCATCTACATTTAGACAGCACAGGCATTACTCTTCCCCCTTCCCCGGAAGGTTGACCTCTAGTTTAGTTTGTATTAAGTATAATTTATGGTAAATTACTTGCCTTTTAAAAAACAATGGTATATTAATGTTTTAATTAATTTGGTTTTATAAAACTTGTAATACGTATTTGATTCTGAATCTCTAGTTTTTTTTTNTATATTAATGTTTTAATTAATTTGGTTTTATAAAACTTGTAATACGTATTTGATTCTGAATCTCTAGTTTTTTTTTAGGATGTTTTATAATTCGCAATGCTTTTACAAGAAAAATTTCGGTTCTGTATTCTCTTAAATGTTTGTAACTTGTTTTTTTTTTTTAAAACCTTGGTATAGATGAACATAATGTTACATTCGTGCATAACTATTCGCAGAAACATGTAACAATCNTATATTAATGTTTTAATTAATTTGGTTTTATAAAACTTGTAATACGTATTTGATTCTGAATCTCTAGTTTTTTTTAGGATGTTTTATAATTCGCAATGCTTTTACAAGAAAAATTTCGGTTCTGTATTCTCTTAAATGTTTGTAACTTGTGTTTTTTTTAAAACCTTGGTATAGATGAACATAATGTTACATTCGTGCATAACTATTCGCAGAAACATGTAACAATCNTTTTTTTTAAAACCTTGGTATAGATGAACATAATGTTACATTCGTGCATAACTATTCGCAGAAACATGTAACAATCATTGATGCAGATAAGAGAAATATATTAAAATGAACATGGGAGGGTTACAGAAAATTTTAGATTTCACACTCTCTCCCCCTCATTTTCAGACCACCACCATCTGTAAACTAAAATTCGGTGCTTATGTTGACAGTAAATATATGGCTTATTTTTTTTAGGACACGGTTATATTTATTACAAGTAAAAATATACAGACATTGAATTTTCGCTTAGCTCCTCAAATATCGCTGTAGTCGTAATTTTATGCATCCCAGATATTGATATAAAAAAATCAATCAAATTCTATTTGACTTATCACTGCCGCAGCGAACTAGCGTATCTGTGCAACTGGAAATGTAACCTATGATAAAAAGGGGGGGCATTATCATTCCTTTTCTGCTTATCGGGGGCTGCTTTATGTCTTGGGAACAATAAGAGGGGTTGAAGTTACCATGACACAAAGTGTAGCGGTCACGTTTGTATCAGAATATTGTAAACACCACACTATTTTTTAGCCTTTGCATTCGCGTTGTATAATAATAAAAACTGGGTTTTCTTAATTTTGTCCTCGTAACGTGGCCATCAACAAAATTTGGTTGTATAGGTCCGCAACTCAATAAACTGAATTTGCCTAAAATTTAAAATTATGAAGTGGTACAAATTTGCCATTTTATAGATATTAATATCACAGTGCTTTCAACATAAAATAGAACGGAGAGAGTCGTATTGCTTATCGCCCATTAGTTGAACAAAATCACTGATTTATGCTCGGCAATTTATTTGTACTTCCGAATAACCTCCGTTATATGAAATATCTCAAACTAGCAAATGTTGGTGATATAATCATCAGACATGCGAAAGGAAGCAAGACATCTGCGGAACTGCTCTCCCAGATAATCTGGTAGTGTGCATTACAGCCACTACTATGGAGATTCCAAGAAGCGATAAGCTGCTGAGTGACAGGTCATTACCCCAGGTCACTTAGTGCGTCATGCCTAACGTGACCATACGTCCCGTTTTGAACGGGACAGTCCCGTTTTTCAGCACTCTGTCCCGTTGTCCCCGATGAAAGCTTCGGGACACCCAAATGTCCCGTTTTTATCAAACCAGCAAAAATATTGATTTACTAAACATAAAAGTCATTTCAAAATTGTAAATTTACCATAGAAATAGAAACGTCTGAATGCTGCTTTACCCGCGGTTGTCAAATGACTTCTCGCTCGTATTTTTGCGAGGCGCGGGCGGGCGGTGTGGTTCCCTCCCTCCCGCCCCGCCAGCGCGACTCTCCGACGCACGCATTATTCGTCGATTGTTCTCCAGCGTAAGCGCATGAGTCTGTCTACTTATGTCTACTTACGAGATCGATTTTCTGAACGTGTTTTTGTGAATCACGATGCCTAAAGGCAAATGTACGTTTAATGTTAACTTACAAACGAAATATCCACATATATATATATATATATATTTAAATTAAGACACTCGGTCTCTCTCAGACGGCAGATGTTAAAAATGCCCTACTGAATTTAGTTTGGCACATGGAGGTGTCAGTGACATTGAGCAACATTTAAAATCAGAAAAACATAGAAGAGCCGATCTTGCCGCCGCATCGAGTTCTTCAGTGCTCAATTTCGTCAAGAATACTCCTACTTAAAATGATCGCCTAATATATTAGAGCAAATTTGTTCTTCTGAAAAATATAAAATACATAAGTAATATACGTATTAATCCTGATAACATGTAATCTTTTTTTTCAATCTACCTACTCACAAATGAAAACTGACTAGTGTCCCGTTTTGAGAAGAAAAAAAAATGGCCACATTAGTCATGCCAGCCTCCTTTATACTCACCAGCAAACACAAAACGGTCCGTTTAAGCTGGTTGTCTACCTACAGGCGTATCACTTTCTGTAGCTGACAACCAATGCCATCAATGGAGGTAGAATCACACTAAGTTTCCCTTCCATTCTACCTTAACCCCCACTGTTGGGATATGCTGCCTTTGGCATACAACTACGTATTCTATATCAGTAGAATGATTAAAGGAAGTCTGGCACAATGGATTCCGGAGTAGGCGCCAGGTGCCGGTCGGCTGCCATGTTGTGATGTCAAGCGACCACCATTTTGGATCCAGGTAACCTTGACATAGACCTCTTTGACCTTGACCCTGTGACCATGGATAACCTTGAAACCCAAATAATTAAAAAAAAAAACCCCAAAAAATTCAAAATTAAAAAAATATGTTTTAAAAATTACTACAAAATAGGTATATACAAATGTTAAAATACTGCAAAAAATTACAAAAAAATTTCAACAAATACTTTAAAAAAACCTTTACACTTGACTTAAGACCATTGACTCTAACACTTGATTTAAGACCCTTGATTCAAGACCATTGACTCTATCACTAGATTTAAGACCCTTGATTAAAGACCATTGACTCAAGACTCAAGACCCTTGACCCAAGATCAAGACCCAAGATTAAAGTCTCAAGAGTCAAGACTCGAGACACTTGATCCAAGGCTCAAGAGTCAAAACCCTTGACACAAGACTCAAGAATCAAAATCTTGATTCAATACTTAAGACCTAAGATCGAAGACTCATGACAATTGACTCAAGACTCAAGACCCTTGAATCAAGGCCCTTGACTCAAGAATGTTGACCCAAAACTCAAGACACAAGACCCTTGACCGAAGACTCAAGACTTAATACCCTTCACCCAAGATTCAAGATACAAGACCCATGAATCAAGACTCAAGAATCAAGACTCAAGACACTTGACCACAAATAACCCATAAATGACACAATTGTCCTAGAAATGACTCATAATGACACATAATGAACTTAAATAACCCATAATGACACCTAAATGACACATTATGATCCTAATGATCCATAATGACCCATAAATGACCAATAATGACCCATCATGACACTAATGACCCCTGATTGTAGTGCTTTTGGTGCTAAGTGCGGTGCTGGTTGAGGTGACTGATGATTATTGTGATGTGTGTGGTGCAGATTGTGGTGCTTGTGGTGCTGATTGTGGTGCATGTGGTGCTGGTAGTGATGCATATGATGTTTATTGTGGTGTGTGTGGTGATTACTGTGGTGCATGTGGTGCTAATTGTGGTGCATAATTGTGCTGATTATGATGTGTGTGGTGCTGATTGTGGTATGTGTGGTGTGTGCGGGGCAGACTTGTTAAGGGCTGGTCTGGCAGGAGTCAGTTGTCTGCTTTAAGTGAGACCATGATTTCCAGCTGAAAAAATACCAGAATGTTGCATTTTATTTTCTACGTCATAGTAATTGTAATTTTACACAGCTCGATGTAAAAATTAGTTGTACGATCTACCTGTTATGTTACTAATTTGTAGGATAAATTTTCTTGGACGTAGAGTAAAAAAAACATTGACATATGTAGGTGTAAAAGTTCACCAACTTCAGAGGAAACACTGCTGCGACAACAGTATGTGTAATATTACACATTTTTTCTCTACAGTATGAGACGATGTACGACACACTACCAATATCGTCTGGATATTGAAGTCTGGGCTGAATTTATGAATACTCGCGCATAGTTAACAGTCATGCTATGGGACAGTGTGGTGCACTATGTATACCAACCTCCAAAAACCCATCTGTAGCAAATGGTAACGTGGCCTCTGGTGTACCAGGAAACACTGGCGCTAATTGCAAGTTGTCCGCCACCACGACGTTCTTACGCTGTGCTGTTGTGACACCTGTGTGAGTATGTATGCACCTGCTAATGACTGTGAGCTCTCGACTGCACACGCGAAGCCAAATACAAGCTCAACGCGTCACGTGATTTCCAAGAACTTGAAAACGCCCTGGAGATGCCACCATGTGTGCGGCTGGAGGTCATGCTATAAACGGCTGTTTGGCTTCCGTATTCTTACATTTTCGGTGAGCTAAGCATGTATGAAGTAGTTAGAGAGTATAAACTGCAGGCCTGGTATCCTGGTATGCACCCACTTTTCCCTTGCCTTCCAAGTTACCTAATATATTACTAACATGAGCTAGTCCCTTCAAAGCAACCATGTAATAAAAATAGTAAACAAACATTAATAAGCAAAAATTATTGCTGGACTAGATATGGCGGCTGTAACGTCTGTCAATACATCGGAATCTTATTTGTCTTTGATTCAGCTGAATCTCTAACGCCATCGGGTTCCAAAGAAAATATCGCAAACTTCAATTCCTTTGTTGAAAAAATCTTTAATTCCCAGGGACGCACTTCTTTTCCATCATTCGTTGATTTTCTTTGCTTGATCAACACGGCGTATTTGCTTCGTTTTGTGTGCTGTTGCCAATAACTACATTTACACAAAATATTTAAATATGATAAATAAATGACATCAGAAAAACCTCTTATAAAGAAATTCCTTTGATTACATTTTGATTGTTTGCAACACTAAACAAAATCACATACGTTAGTTTTCCTTGTTTACGCACTCTTGGAGACGATTTACTTTAATTACTATGCAACATTTGAAGTTGGAGCTGAAACATGACTTTACAAAAAATATCACAGAATGTATTTAAAATGGATTGCCAAGTGTCTGTGTAATCTTTGATTACGACCGCAGCAAAATCTGTTGCTCTTTTCAAGTTGTTTCTTAAAAAAATACTGTTGTTGTCACCGTTTTGCTTTAAATATTGCAACGAAGAAGCGTAATTGATTTTTGAGGACGTATTTATCACGATGTCAAAATTCCACCCTCACACAATTGTCTATATCACCTCCTCCAAACATTCTTTAACATTTTTGGTGAAAAATACATTTGCCTACGCAGAAACTTAAATCGTTAAAGCAGCTTGTATAATATTTTATGGCCATTTACAGGAAGAAACAAAGATATTTCATGAGTTCAGCTCAGATCAGCATAATGAATTTGATCGACTGTCTTTGTTAGGTCCAAGGCGCAACACAAGTCTCGATATATTCTATATTTATCTAAGAGAAATTTGTTAACAGTAGCAAATATTTATTGTAAAATGCATCTCCTTTAGTGTTGACTGTCGTAAAATCATTGGCCATGCTACAACGTGAGTTATTGTTTGTGACGCGGTTATCCTGTCGTGCGAAAGTCGACTGGTTGGCCGGCCGTCTTCCCCCTGCCGAGAACACTGCCCGTCATGACAACTCACTGAAGACCTGTGTTTTCATATGACGGGAAACGAATTCCGCCAGGGGGTAGCTGTTGGGTGCGCTTTCCCACGAGCGGGGCACTCCAGCAGCGCACGCGATACCAAGGGAGAGGCGGCCCCCATCGCCTCCTTCCACCAGGGGGCTGAATGGGGCGAGCTGCTTGATTGCATTCAAATCACCGCCAAAGTCTCCGGAAGTCGCCACAGGGATACCGGCAGTGTATTGTGGAGAATTGCCCCTGCGGTGATGGGGTTGTTGGAAAGGCAGAGAGGAGGTGCCACGCCCCTTTTCTCCAAGGGGAGACTCTCGTTTTTTTTTTGTGCGCCGCATAGGGTTTAATGAAGATTTCTCTCTCTCGCCTCATGCTCGACTGTTGTTCCGAGTCAATCGGAGAGACTTGGACGCGCGAGTAAGCAATGAACCTCCGAGTCTGTGTTTACACTTGAACGGCTGAGGACGGTTCTTATTCGTCCCCGTTAAGAGCCCTTACGAGCGTGCTTGCACTTGGATCACACAGAAGCGCGCATGTTTAAGTAGGACAGTCAGGTATACGAAATCGGAGGGATGACAATAGTGGATAACAGCGAAATAATATAAATTTCTGATCATAAATGTAGCAATTTTTATGAAAAGTATTTACCAGTAAGTAAATAAAATATACTTTTACACAGATCAACTGCTGTGAATTATGTTTTAATCAGAGATGTTCTACTTTAAATTGTATTCTCTTGACCCACTTCAGTCAAATGATCACATGCCATGTTAGGATATGGTACGGAGAAAAACAATTTGTAACCGTAATTCAATCAGTTAAAAGAATTGACTTCCCTGTACAAAAATAAACACACATGTTCTGATGAAGAACGTACAAAAATAGATTACAATCTTCAGAGAACACAATGAAGTAAAATTACTACTTGGAAAACTGCCGCATTGTACACACGTTCAAATATATGCATAAAGCATTGGTATTAAAGATGCAATGTACCTTTGGCGAGAAATTTGTGTTGAATAAGTTTTTGTAAGGAAAATTTTATTAAATAAGCTATTAAAATTATTTCATTTTCCTACCTTTTTATTGAAAACTAGGCAATGGATAAAAAATATTTTATAATATTTGTTTACTGGCTGGCGTTTTTATCNATTGAAAACTAGGCAATGGATAAAAAATATTTTATAATATTTGTTTACTGGCTGGCGTTTTTATCTGTACAAACCACTACTTTTTTGAGAGATTTCTCTAGATTTAAAGAATATTCCATAAATATGCTAGTTATTTTTGTTTATAAAATCGGTGTTTTTAAATACCGCTTAAAAAATGATTTCTTTACTTGAATATTACACTACAACTACATATAAATAATTAGTACAAAAATTTCAAAATTTCTTTCTGAAACAGTGACTTGAACAACAGACAAGCTAGGATAAAGCCACGGCCAATCTTCAATAGTTTCGTTACAAATAATTTATTACAGATCTTAAATACGCAGATATTCATGTCATTCAAAGTCATTTTTATTGCAAAGCATCGTTTGAAACAAAAAAANTACAGATCTTAAATACGCAGATATTCATGTCATTCAAAGTCATTTTTATTGCAAAGCATCGTTTGAAACAAAAAAGTAAACCCGACTTTTACAAACACATAGTTTGACCTTAATATCATCGTTTAAAACTTAAATAGTAAGTGATCGTGGAGAGCAGCATACAGCGTACAGGCCCCTACGGAAAATTGGTATGTATTACTTCTGATATTTAATTATATTGAATATCATCTTTAATGCCTGCGTGGTGGGCAGCACAAAGCCTGCGGCCATCCAGAGAGAACCAGTCACCATAACGAACTCAAAGCTGCTCTCTGGGGACACGGTCGTCTAAATTAAAAGAACGTCGCCGTCTAACTTGTGCAGTGAGCCACGCTGACGCTGGACCACATGTCGCCAATACTGATGAATAATTTTACTAAAGTCTCGCAATAAAACCTGGTCCCATGATGTCCACAAAGATAATAATCTCTTTAAGCTAAAATCAAGACGCAAGTGTCTCCTCTGTGATGAAGAAAACACAAAGAAGTCACGGTACAATAACTGGTAACTGGTTGTCGTTGATAAACCCCTGTTCGCCGTGGACTGTTCCACGCAAGTGTGTTCAGCACCGTTCGAACTGCCTATCTACCTACAAAGAGGCCGCGGTAGTGTAGTTGTCGTCAGACTACTCGCATCCCACCTAGGCGACCCGGTTCAATTCCCGGCGAGGTCGCTCCCGGATTTTTGCATGTGAAAATCGCGCCCGACGATACCGCTGATCGGCGGGTTTTCTCGGTGATCTGCCGTTTTCCCCGTTCTTCCATTTCGGCACTGCTCCATATACACCTCGCTTTACCCTCATCGGTTCTCAAGACCTCGATGTTAAGAGCCACCTAAATCTCTCCACTCTCCAATTGCATCTACCTACAAGCCTCAATTATGGTCGCATCAGTATTACCGTACACTGTAAACCTTAATCTGTGAGAATTGAGCCAAATGAGTGAAAACAGTTAGAATTGAGCAACTGATAATCAGTGCCAGATNAATCAGTTAAAAGAATTGACTTCCCTGTACAAAAATAAACACACATGTTCTGATGAAGAACGTACAAAAATAGATCACAATCTTCAGAGAACACAATGAAGTAAAATTACTACTTGGAAAACTGCCGCATTGTACACACGCTCAAATATATGCATAAAGCATTGGTATTAAAGACGCAATGTACCTTTGGCGAGAAACTTGTGTTGAATAAGTTTTTGTAAGGAAAATTTTATTAAATAAGCTATTAAAATTATTTCATTTTCCTACCTTTTTATTGAAAACTAGGCAATGGATAAAAAATATTTTATAATATTTGTTTACTGGCTGGCGTTTTTATCTGTACAAACCACTACTTTTTTGAGAGATTTCTCTAGATTTAAAGAATATTCCATAAATATGCTAGTTATTTTTGTTTATAAAATCGGTGTTTTTAAATACCGCTTAAAAAATGATTTCTTTACTTGAATATTACACTACAACTACATATAAATAATTAGTACAAAAATTTCAAAATTTCTTTCTGAAACAGTGACTTGAACAACAGACAAGCTAGGATAAAGCCACGGCCAATCTTCAATAGTTTCGTTACAAATAATTTATTACAGATCTTAAATACGCAGATATTCATGTCATTCAAAGTCATTTTTATTGCAAAGCATCGTTTGAAACAAAAAAATAAACCCGACTTTTACAAACACATAGTTTGACCTTAATATCATCGTTTAAAACTTAAATAGTAAGTGATCGTGGAGAGCAGCATACAGCGTACAGGCCCCTACGGAAAATTGGTATGTATTACTTCTGATATTTAATTATATTGAAGATCATCTTTAATGCCTGCGTGGTGGGCAGCACAAAGCCTGCGGCCATCCAGAGAGAACCAGTCACCATAACGAACTCAAAGCTGCTCTCTGGGGACACGGTCGTCTAAATTAAAAGAACGTCGCCGTCTAACTTGTGCAGTGAGCCACGCTGACGCTGGACCACATGTCGCCAATACTGATGAATAATTTTACTAAAGTCTCGCAATAAAACCTGGTCCCATGATGTCCACAAAGATAATAATCTCTTTAAGCTAAAATCAAGACGCAAGTGTCTCCTCTGTGATGAAGAAAACACAAAGAAGTCACGGTACAATAACTGGTAACTGGTTGTCGTTGATAAACCCCTGTTCGCCGTGGACTGTTCCACGCAAGTGTGTTCAGCACCGTTCGAACTGCCTATCTACCTACAAAGAGGCCGCGGTAGTGTAGTTGTCGTCAGACTACTCGCATCCCACCTAGGCGACCCGGTTCAATTCCCGGCGAGGTCGCTCCCGGATTTTTGCATGTGAAAATCGCGCCCGACGATACCGCTGATCGGCGGGTTTTCTCGGTGATCTGCCGTTTTCCCCGTTCTTCCATTTCAGCACTGCTCCATATACACCTCGCTTTACCCTCATTGGTTCTCAAGACCTCGATGTTAAGAGCCACCTAAATCTCTCCACTCTCCAATTGCATCTACCTACAAGCCTCAATTATGGTCGCATCAGTATTACCGTACACTCTAAACCTTAATCTGTGAGAATTGAGCCAAATGAGTGAAAACAGTTAGAATTGAGCAACTGATAATCAGTGCCAGATNTAAACCTTAATCTGTGAGAATTGAGCCAAATGAGTGAAAACAGTTAGAATTGAGCAACTGATAATCAGTGCCAGATAACTAATTAATATAGTGGTAGAATTTCACTGATTTATTTGTGATTTCCTACTCAATGTCAAGAATGTCACTTCTATAAATCACTTGTTCTCAGTTTGTTTGATTCGCCGGTCAGCAGTAGTTTATCACTTGACATTCAGTGAACGTTATTTCACTGATTGATATCACTGATTCCGATATAGAGTGTAAAAGCATACAGGGTCTTATTTCATATTGCTGCCATATTTTAGGTCTTGTGTTGGTTGCTGCGATGTTATCAAGAAAGCCACTCGCTACTACTCGCATATTGGATGAAATATTATTGTCCACAACCATCACTGGAGTGGCCATAGGGCCACTCCAGTGAAGGGTCGATTTGCGACTCACGACTGCGGGTGATGTTTTTTTTTACTTGAGCAGTTTGGTTGTCGAAATGTCTTGCAGAGCAAGGCCTCACACTCAATCATAGACCGATAAGGTTAAAGTATCCTTTGAAGGAGAAAATAAAGTTACAGCGTTACTATTGTAGCCTGATTATCGTAAGCATATACGATTTCCGCGACAAATGACTAACACGTTGCAGTACTCTTGCATCATATTGTTACAGTATCAGGGAAGTAAGTGGTACAACATTTGGTAAAAAATGCTTTTACTAATGCAACTTTGTGTCTAAGATTTCTTCGCCAGTAATTCATTTCTCTTTGAATAGTATCAAAGTTNATGCTTTTACTAATGCAACTTTGTGTCTAAGATTTCTTCGCCAGTAATTCATTTCTCTTTGAATAGTATCAAAGTCATTTATCTCCGTGTCAGTGTGACGAAATGGGCGAACGTTGTGGATCAATGGAGTGGTAACTCCATATAATATAGCAAATTTGAAAAACGCCGGGGAAGCTCCAAGCTTTCACCTACTNGGATCAATGGAGTGGTAACTCCATATAATATAGCAAATTTGAAAAACGCCGGGGAAGCTCCAAGCTTTCACCTACTTTCCCAGCTTCTTGTTCTGAATTAACGATGCACACAAAGTGGTATCGCTAGTACAAACCTTTATTTTAAATTACAACTATCATCGGACAGCTTCGCAGTTGGTTGTTAAGCGTTACGAAGAGACTACACAGAGATAATAAACTATATGCGGGCTGGCCTGGCTGAACACGCTTAACTGTTACAGGCAAGTGAGAAAATCATTGTATGTCCATCAGTAAACTCCAAGACTTGATAAACTAACCTATATTACTACTGTTTCAGAAAGTCTATGTGATGCAGAACTTGCGAAGATTAATTTTGTAAAATGCTTACCACATCGATGCTCAAAATGAATTTAAGCTGAAGTTCTATTACGACGAGATNGAAGATTAATTTTGTAAAATGCTTACCACATCGATGCTCAAAATGAATTTAAGCTGAAGTTCTATTACGACGAGAGTAACTTCACATCACACAGCTCAAATACTCCTTATATGATATACCAGCATTAAACCTAACATGACTAGCCAGGACTAATAACATATGGCAAACATTTTTCTAAATTAAACGTGTAAGAACGGGCTGTTATTTNTAACATGACTAGCCAGGACTAATAACATATGGCAAACATTTTTCTAAATTAAACGTGTAAGAACGGGCTGTTATTTTACCGTCAGGGCGCAGAACTGTTATTAACCGACAATCGATTATTTTGACCAGCTGAAAGGCTTTGGGTTTCTTATATGAAGTTTGTTTTTAAAGTAAGGTCAGTTAAGAAATTGTCACCAATCGATACTGAGAATCGAGTTCTAAAATGCTCTGTTTCATTGTTCGGTTCAATAAGTAGCTAGCTGTGGTTCNACCAATCGATACTGAGAATCGAGTTCTAAAATGCTCTGTTTCATTGTTCGGTTCAATAAGTAGCTAGCTGTGGTTCCTTTGTTGGAGTCAGGTTCACGTTGGATACCGCGTGTGAGTAATTTAAAATGAACACGAGAATAAATAATCCCACCAATTATGAAGTTCGTGCTGTGATTCAGTTTTTGTTAGCCAAAAACAAACGACACGGNCCAATCGATACTGAGAATCGAGTTCTAAAATGCTCTGTTTCATTGTTCGGTTCAATAAGTAGCTAGCTGTGGTTCATTTTGTTGGAGTCAGATTCACGATGGATACCGCGTGTGAGTAATTTAAAATGAACGCGAGAATAAATAATCCCACCAATTATGAAGTTCGTGCTGTGATTCAGTTTTTGTTAGCCAAAAACAAACGACACGGGCTGCTCTCTAGTGGAATCGTGCTCTTGTACGATAATGCTCTGACCACACACAGCAGGTTGAACTGTCGAAATGTTGCAGACATTTCGCTATGGTAAGTTTTTCACCATCCTCGCTATNGGTACGTCTATGGTACGTCTAGGCTATGGTAAGTTTTTCACCATCCTCGCTATAGCCCTGAATGGCACCAATGACTATAATCCCTTTACGCATTTAAATAAATGGCTACAAGAAGTTTATGGAAGTTAATGACGACTATACAGAAAAATAAAGTAAATATTTAAATATATTTTGGTAATAATAATTATACACCGAAGAGTAAAAAAAACTGGTATAGGCGTGCGTATGCAAATAACAGAGGTATGGAACCAATCAGAGTAACGCGATGCTGTCGGCAGCTAGATCGGTTACTGCTGCTACAATGGCAGGTTATCAAGATTTAAGTGAGTTTGAACGTGGTGTTATAGTCGGCGCACGAGAGATGGGACATAGCATCTCGAGGTAGCGATAACATTTGGATGTTCGCGTACGACCATTTCACGAGTGTACCGTGAATATCGGGAATCCGGTAAAACATCACATCTTCGACATCGCTGCGGCCGGAAGAAGATCGTGAAAGAACGGGACAAACGACGACTGACGAGAATCATAAAACGTGACAGACGTTCAACCCTTTCTCAAATTGGTGCAGACTGGATTTGTGGACTGCCCTGCAGGATTCATGATGTGAATTGCCTCCTGCATACCTTCAGACATTAGTCGAGTCCATGCCACGTCGTCTTGCGGCACTTCTGCGTGCTCGCGGGGGCCCTACGCAATATTAAGCAGGTGTGCCAGTTTTTTTGGCTCTTCGGTGTATTACCTTTATACTATTTTCCTATAATTTCCTAATTGACCTTACTTTAAAAACGCGCTGCGTATCTTCTTTATGGTAACTACGTATCATTACAAGGCAAGCACATTACGAACAACTTAGCGAAAATTGGCACCAGCAATATACGTATCAACATGTTTTGTAAATTTAATTCAGTACTCCTCCATCAATGCCCAGGAATAATTTGTATGGCAATACCAGAATTGTTCTATTTGTTCCACATGTAAACAAGGTACCTTTATGCCTGCCTTTCTGTTATAGCTAAAATATTGCCAGCAGTCTTGCAGTAGTGACGCGAGTGTTTGCTTAATGAGGAGACCAATTCATTGCCTTTGATGTTTTTTTATGTTTTTAACAGGAGTATGCGTAATTAATTTCTCTGCCTATTTTAAATTATATGTGTCATAATATCGCGAGTGCATGAATAATAAGGATGTAAGGGCAGGAAATAAGTTTTGCTGCTCGAATGACGTTTGTTAGGCGTTCCCGTCTGTTTGCGCACTATTGAATTTTCCGTTACCTAAGTTTTATAACATGTTCGTTTTCCGTTGTTCTCCTGCCAGTCCAGATACATGTCTTTTACACGCATGAATTCAGGATAGGGGTGGAAGTAGTGGTTAGCCTCCCTTCCCCCAAAGCACCTACCAGAACGGAAAATAAACGCAGAAGACACAGCTGATTTGATTTGTGTCTCAGTTAGAATAATTCACAGACGTAACTACATGATGTTCCGAGTATTAAAAGGCACACCCATTAGAAAAATATTAAAACACACTAATGTTCTCCCATGTGGCTTACAATACCAAAACACGTGATAAATAAAGTGAGACTCACNCGAGTATTAAAAGGAGCACCCATTAGAAAAAATATTAAAACACACTAATGTTCTCCCATGTGGCTTACAATACCAAAACACGTGATAAATAAAGTGAGACTCACAATATTTTAGTTTAATTTGTTGGTTTCATTGAACTGGAGATACATCTATGCCAGACTTGGCCATACTGCATGTTAAATTAAGGTGATTGTGTTGCGTGTGGTGCTGATTGTGGTGCATGTGTTGCTGATTGCGGTGAGTGTAGTGCTGATTTATGGATTGATTGGAAGATTAATCAAATGATTGATAAAGAAACAAGTCTTTAATAAATTATTTAAATTTGAGATATTTTTCGGATTTTTTGGGAGAAAAGTTATTTAAGGTCATAGGCACGGGGCCAAGGTCACAGATGTGAGACCAAGGTGAAGGTCATCCAGATCTAACATGTCGGTCGGAGTCATTAGTGCTAACAAGGTGTTGAAAATGTAAACAAATGACAAACGAAAAAAATACAATATGGCGGATGGAGTGCATTCAACACAACGAGCAAAAGTGATTGGAGAGGGGAATATTACTACAATGTGATTGATTGGAGGGAGGTCAGTCATCTGCTGGACGTGGGGATGTGGGAAACATCCGAAAATTATAGTTTTTAAAAAGAATAAAAAATAATAATTTCTAATAAATTTTTTATTAAATTTTTATAAATTCTTACAAAATTTTAGGGGATTTTGATAAATTATTGATTTCGAGGTCAAAGTTTACCGGATTAAGGTCAACTTTCAAGGTCACCCGGATCCCAGATGACGGAAGTAGTTAGTAATGTAATGTGCTCGCTGAATTTTATAAGTTTTTTCAATTTTAAAATTTTTTCTTGAGGTTTTGTTTCTAAGGTCATTAAAGGTCACGGTTATAGATAGGGCCAAGGTCATGGGTCAATGTTAAGGTCACCTGGGTCCAACACGGTGGTTGGGTGACATCATAACTTGGTGGCTGGTCAGTTCCAGTTCCTCGTCCAATCTAAGCCCAAACATTAAAAATTTTACTCTTACAGTTTTGTAAAATATATATTTTTATATTTTTATAAATATTTGGGTATTTTTAATATTTTTTGGTATTCTTGGGTATTGTTGTTATTTTTGGGAACTTTTGTGTGTAAGGTCAAAGGACGCTGAGGTCAAAGTCAAAAGTCAAGGTCACTGCCATTCAAAATGGTAAACGAGATGGCTGACAGAACCAATATAACTGATGGTTAGATCTGACTCCGGACCCCGGACCCTGTGTATTGATTTGGCACATCCTATATACATATTAAACCAATATGGCCGCCACTACTCTGTCCTCGAGAAGCGAGCCTCCCAAATACTTCCGATGGATCGAAAATTTCCTTTCTGTGGCTAATTTTTCGTGCTTTTTTTAAGGAAAAAACGTGAAATTTTAAGGGACAAACGGAAATTTTTAGGGTAAAATGATCGCTGGAGGACCGGAATGACAAAACATGAACAGCTCCGAGCTCCACCGCCAAGACGCCGATGGCCCCAAACATACCAAATAATTCTATTTAAGTTATGTATTTTTCTATAATTTATAATGAAAGACTGAAATAAGGAAGTACATGTATGCAGATCATAAGATGATAATGTAGGCAACTAGGCAAAACCGGCGACATATATACATATGAATGTATATATGCATATATACATCTATTTTTTGCGTATATGTATGTATATTGATAGTATTTGTAGTTTTATTCGCGTGGTATTCTATTTTTGTTATCTGAGAGTAGGTGATATTTTTCACGAGCAAAGAATTAACAGAAAGAGCAGTTGTTCTTGGTGAGACGACACGAACGACAAACAACAGAAAATTATTATGTTGGAAATAAAATAAATACATTATTTTATTAGAAAAAAAAGCGATAATGATTGTTGCCTTTGTATGGTTCATGTGTATAAAAATGCAGGCTACCGAGGACAATTTAATTTCGAGGATAAATGAGACTTCAATATTTTCGTCAGTAAGTGCATATCCCTGTGCACTTCTCACAGGATACCTAAATATCTTCTTGTCTGTGAAAAAGCAAATTAATTCTCGCAATTACCACACTCAAGACTTTTCGACGTTTGAAATTTTAAGATGGTGTTTTGTTCTTTTCTGGCTTGTTCTGCTATTTTTGCTGACGTTGGCGATCGAAAGCAGAAATAGCTGTTTTATAGCATAAATAGCAACTGCTACCGCCACCGGAACACTTACAAACAGTGCTTCCGGTAACACGAATGCGAACTAGCAGGAATATAGCAGAAATTATGCTAAATGTAAACATACCTATATTGTCCCCATGACATCGAATATGAGTACCAATACCGCGGATTACGTTCATTTCCCTAGATCCGTAAATTTTAACGGTCGGGGTGGGAAGTGTCCTTTTATACAAATGTATATTAGTAAACCAATGTATTTAAAAAAAATTTACATCGAGGTCTTGAGAGCCGGTGAGGGTGAGGTAAGTAGCAGTGCCGGAATGCAAGAGCATGAGAAATGAGGAGATCTCCGAGAAAACTCGCCGACCAGTGGCATCGTTCGGCACGATTCCTACGTTCGAAAATCCGGGAGCGACCTCACCGGGAATCGAACCCGATTCACCTAGGAAGGAGGCGAGTGTTCTGACCACTACACGTGTTGAAATCATACATCTAAACCAATACATAAAAAAAAACGTAACACCCAGATAACGTGAGACATTCATCGCTCTCAACTTACAACATAAAATAATAATAGTATTGATAACACTTATTATTTCTATTGTGTTTGAGGATTATGAGCCAGGCTGGCAGACAGAGTGGTAGTGAAGCGATGGGGGGAGTACTTCCCCTCCAGTGCCGTGCCCTCCCTCCGGCGAGATTGCCCTCAGAATGAATGCTGCGGCGTTCGCAGTTTGCAGCTCGCAGTTCCGATCCGTTCCGAGGCTTGTCCAGCGCACGCCTTTCCATTCCATGACATTGGAAGCAAAGCTCCCGGCTCGCCGTCGCTGATGCGGTCCGATCCGAGATGTGTCCAGTACGCAAGCGCCTTTAAGATGTTTTATATTTATATTTTATTTTTTCAACCACCAATTATAATTATTGTACCTGTATTAACAGAAAATATAGCATGAAATAACACTGCTTTACAAGCATGTAAGCAAGAAGTAAAGAAAAAGTTTACTTATGCAAGTATTTGCACAAACAAAATAGGCCGTTTTAAAAAAATATATTTGTCTCGATTTATCTGATTATTTTCTTGTATTCTCTAAGTCCAAGAAGCTTATATTTNGGCCGTTTTAAAAAAATATATTTGCCTCGATTTATCTGATTATTTTCTTGTGTTCTCTAAGTCCAAGAAGCTTATATTTAACTATAACGAGTATTTTTTTTGTTTGGAAAATATGCATAATGAGTTTATAGTAATTGTTTGATGGTGTGCAGGATTGTTTTCAATGAACTGGTTTGCTTACATTCCGTGTATTTTGAAGGAGGAGGACCTCTAGGCAGAATCAATTCGCGAAGTATGTATGCACAGTTGTATGGGGCATTTCAAAAGTAAAAAAACACACANGACCTCTAGGCAGAATCAATTCGCGAAGTATGTATGCACAGTTGTATGGGGCATTTCAAAAGTAAAAAAACACACAGAGTTTTAGGTAAGTTATTACCCTCCTTCCAGAAACGAGGTCCTGTTCCTGTCCACAGTCACGACGACCTCTTTAACAGAGGTCGTAAAGGTGCCTATGGAAACAAGTTTCCGGGTTCGAATGCAGAATAAGCCTTGGATGTGTGAGTCTCTTCTTGCGTTTGTTTAAGATGTATTCCGGCTCTGACTAGCCCTTTGTCATAAAACGAGGTTATTGAAAATTAAATAAAATAATAAAAGTAAAGATCTCTTGATCGAAAACCTCTGCATAGCAATGGTTTGCATGGAGCTACTCTGTTAAAAATGTTCGTATATGCACGGAAATTTGTAAGGAAATGTACAGTTAATAAAACTAAACGCTTTCCATAACGACAAAAAAATGAACTGAGCTCCGTAAATACAAAATATTGAAAGTATCCATATTTGTTATAGCTTTGGATTTCGGGAACAAACAATGTCGAGTCTACACGAAANATACAAAATATTGAAAGTATCCATATTTGTTATAGCTTTGGATTTCGGGAACAAACAATGTCGAGTCTACACGAAACGCTTTTCGCAACTGTAATCAGGAAATTATTGTTTCTGCGACAGTTAGAATATTCACGCCACTTGGACCCATTCCTTCAATAATCAAAAGTAGCACAAGGCACCTGTAACAGTTCGTAACACTGTAAAAANTAAAATAATAATAGTATTAATAACACTTATTATTTCTATTGTGTTTGAGGATTATGAGCCAGGCTGGCAGACAGAGTGGAAGTGAAGCGATGGGGGGAGTACTTCCCCTCCAGTGCCATGCCCTCCCTCCGGCGAGATTGCCCTCAGAATGAATGCTGCGGCGTTCGCAGTTTGCAGCTCGCAGTTCCGATCCGTTCCGAGGCTTGTCCAGCGCGCGCCTTTCCATCCCATGACATTGGAAGCAAAGCTCCCGGCTCGCCGTCGCTGATCCGGTCCGATCCGAGATGTGTCCAGTACGCAAGCGCCTTTAAGATGTTTTATATTTATATTTTATTTTTTCAACCACCAATTATAATTATTGTACCTGTATTAACAGAAAATATAGCATAAAATAACACTGCTTTACAAGCATGTAAGCAAGAAGTAAAGAAAAAGTTTACTTATGCAAGTATTTGCACAAACAAAATATGCAGTTTTAAAAAAATATATTTGTCTCGATTTATCTGATTATTTTCTTGTATTCTCTAAGTCCAAGAAGCTTATATTTAACTATAACGAGTATTTTTTTTGTTTGGAAAATATGCATAATGAGTTTATAGTAATTGTTTGATGGTGTGCAGGATTGTTTCCAATGAACTGGTTTGCTTACATTCCGCGTATTTTGAAGGAGGAAGACCTCTAGGCAGAATCAATTCGCGAAGTATGTATGCACAGTTGTATGGGGCATTTCAAAAGTAAAAAAACACACAGAGTTTTAGGTAAGTTATTACCCTCCTTCCAGAAACGAGGTCCTGTTCCTGTCCACAGTCACGACGACCTCTTTAACAGAGGTCGTAAAGGTGCCTATGGAAACAAGTTTCCGGGTTCGAATGCAGAATAAGCCTTGGATGTGTGAGTCTCTTCTTGCGTTTGTTTAAGATGTATTCCGGCTCTGACTAGCCCTTTGTCATAAAACGAGGTTATTGAAAATTAAATAAAATAATAAAAGTAAAGATCTCTTGATCGAAAACCTCTGCATAGCAATGGTTTGCATGGAGCTACTCTGTTAAAAATGTTCGTATATGCACGGAAATTTGTAAGGAAATGTACAGTTAATAAAACTAAACGCTTTCCATAACGACAAAAAAATGAACTGAGCTCCGTAAATACAAAATATTGAAAGTATCCATATTTGTTATAGCTTTGGATTTCGGGAACAAACAATGTCGAGTCTACACGAAAAGCTATTCGCAACTGTAATCAGGAAATTATTGTTTCTGTGACAGTTAGAATATCCACGCCACTTGGACCCATTCCTTCAATAATCAAAAGTAGCACAAGGCACCTGTAACAGTTCGTAACACTGTAAAAACACTCAAACATTACTAGGAACAGGAAGAGTTACTTTTGCCACATTTGTAGAAATTGCTTATTTTTACGTCACAAGAATAATGTAGGGAAATGGTATATGTCAAGACCTCCAAAGTAGTTTTATTGGTTTTCAATCCTCCCTCCAAAATAAAAATAAATAATCTTTTCAAATTTATTTTTCATGCACTGTTGAAATACCCGTATAAAGAAAATTACTATACATTCATAATCTGTCTTTATAAACCGAAAGTACAGAAAATCTACAGCGAATTTACGCAGAGATTCTGTGAATTCACGGGAAATTCTATGAAATCCTCGGGAAATTCGTTATTGAAAAAGCGACGTGTTCGTAATCTTACCGATATATCTTGATAAACTTTTTACCAGTACTTTTTCGTAATTCCACGTAAATTTTTTTCTACAGTGTACCAACTGAACAAACCTTGAAAATATGATGTGAAATCGGACGGCATTTGATGCATATAGTCGGTTCAAGACGGGAAGAAACTTTTGAAAATCAACATTTNATGCATATAGTCGGTTCAAGACGGGAAGAAACTTTTGAAAATCAACATTTGAAAAAACACCCTAGCCATTAGCTACATGCATATAACATTACAAACAGCGGCGAGCGCGGATACAGTTATGCCGTTAGGTTGCCAGCACAAAGAGAGGAAATAGTTCTAAAGTTTTAACGTAATTGTTAATTTATCGCTTACAAATGGGTTTCGAAAAGACTTGTATCTTATTATGCCAATTATTAATGACGTGATGCTAACGTACTTTGATTTCAATGTTTCTTGCATACTCACAAGATCACGCTCAAGGTGAAAGTAGAGCGGCCATTTGTTTACAAACCTTCGTTCCGTGTGTTGTTGGCGAGATGTGGTCGACACACGTGCCAGAGAATTGGTGCGATTATCTTGTTTAACCAATAATAATTCATTTACTGGTTTTTTTATTTTTTATTAATATCTTCTCTTTATTATTTCTCGTTGTGCCGATTTCTTTCGTTTCTGAAACCTGTATAAGGAGATTACTCGTAGTGCGTTCTGACGTTTTTAATATTTTTAAAATTGATTTCAGATTTGCTTAAAATTTTATTTATTGTATTTTACGTTATATGTTGCGGTAGTTTTTGTGTGCAGTNATACGAAATGGGCTTGAAAGTAGATCTTTAGCACGGCTTCAAGAAAGTCTCTTCCAGTCATGAACCGACTATACACATTTTTAGTTTCTTCTCGTGTTAAGTAAAGTAAAGCTTGGAAGCTTTGCCTCGCGCGAGGAATCATTTAAGCAAACTTATAATTTTAAAAGTTATAGTGCCCACCGTGTTTGTTCCAGCGGCAGTGCATTTCGAAGTCGTTGGTTCGATCTCGGCGAGCTGCAATAGTGATGGATACTCACAAGTGTTTTTATGTCAACATTCCAGGCAAATGCACGTTAATTTTCTTTATATGAAACCTACCCAATTGTTTGGTTGGTCTTGATAGTTAAAATAAAGAAATAATGAAAATAGACCGTATTATATCGCTGTACGATTCTGATACAGGCTAGGTAGGTGTCATGAATATATACTTTATCTCCTCAGCTCATCCCACGCCAAGCAGGACTAAGAACCAATTGTAAACACGGAGCACGCAGCACTCTGGTGGTTTCACTCCGTAGAGCCAAGTCCACAAACAGACTGGGTTCTATCTATGGCAGTAGCCAATGAGCAAACGAGTTCTACTAGAGTATGCATAGAACTGTGAAGTCTAGCATAGATTTGGTATCGAACGAAAAATTGTAGTGTCTGCAATGAGTATTACTATTAACACGTGAAAGTATATGCGTTAACTGCCGTGGCTGTCACAGGAACTTAATTTTTAGGTGGTATAGGCGAAGAGCGTTTCGTGTTTTCTTGGCCTAGTTTACAGGAACTACAGAGAAGTTTAGTTTTCTCCTAGATAACATATTTCGTCAGTACTAAACGCGTTTTCGAACATTTCTTTAAATTTTATGTAAATTCACGAAAACATTTAACAGTATATAGAAAAATACGACTTCATGAACCTTGTAGAGAATTGAGAATATGGAAAAAGCCCTACCTTCATAAAGTTTCTGATTCACTTAATACAAATAGTTTTGTTAACTTACTTGTTGAAACGCTATCGTAAAAAATCTAGTCAGTTGTATGTTTGTCACATCTAACGTTGTTTGTTGTTTCAACTGTCGTAACATTTGCAAGCAAAACTGATTAGAAAATAATAATTATACATTTATTTGCTCTTGAAAAGGCAATGTNACTGTCGTAACATTTGCAAGCAAAACTGATTAGAAAATAATAATTATACATTTATTTGCTCTTGAAAAGGCAATGTTACACGCAGATTTAAGTCGTTATTTCTAGCCCTATGATGGTGAGGCGAGGAATATAATGATACCAATTTAAAAACTGAAAAGCTGCATAATATAAATAATAACGCACAGCTGCACGTGTGTTTTGGTTTCATCAAGGGAATGTAGCTTATTCTTCGTTGAATAAATGTGGTTTCTTTGTATACCTACTGCAGCCGTTATGGTTCAGGAACCCCTTTTTTTAACTATCAAATGCCCTGGATTTCGTTGGTGAGGTTCCAAGCTAGAATCTCGAGATCACCTTGGTTCTTAATGTCGGTCAGCTAATGTACACTATCATTTGAGATATTTTTAATACCTCATTCTATACCAGCCTCTATGTTCTTAGCATAACTACTTTAAAAATAGAATGAGAGCAGTTATGGTTTTTGTCGAAATCAACGATGAAATCCGCGTTGTATTGAAACATTATTTACCTATTTTGTTTGTGAAATTAAATTTGCGAACAATCGTAGGGAGTAACAAGTCTTTTAAGAGAAGGAATGTAATAACGATGAAAAAAGTTTCTTATTGTTTGGAAATATCTTTCTGCACTCACTTTGCCAGCTGGTTAAGTTGCGACAACAGAAATGAGACACTCACGTTCTTAAAAAGTTGGAATTTTGGCGCAGCAAGCGAAAACAATACAGCCTATTCCGTACGAGGAAAAATATACTGTACGTACTCTATGCCTCAGAGAACTGCTGAACATCGAATTCCGGTGTTCAATGAGTGGAAAATGTTTCGCCTACAGAATGAAGTGTCGGCAGCGATATAGAAATACAACGAAATCACTGAGCTCTATACCTTCTTGTTACGTTTAGGAACTTTTTAATGAGACTCAGTTTATGTCTGTTAAATTGGACGAACNCTGAGCTCTATACCTTCTTGTTACGTTTAGGAACTTTTTAATGAGACTCAGTTTATGTCTGTTAAATTGGACGAACGAGTGCAATCATAAAATCTAAGTAGTCGGAGTAATTTGTGAAGGTTGAATTAAATGAAATTGGTGATCGTAAACATTTTTTTTTTCAATACATTTAGCATTCAAAGCATGAAAGCATATTTGACATATAACTTTTACACGTTTTCTGATAAAATGCTGATGATTTAGCTTGCTCCAGTAATGTAACTACGAGTAAACGTTATTTGCTGTTAACTGAGAACATTTTAAAGCCCTTAATAGTATGCAATTTTTTAACTTGCTGTGTCAGTCCACCGTATGCAAAATTAACATTGTCTTGATCTCGAACATTTACTCTTGCGTCTATTACGTGTAACTGGGGAATCGTTATAGAAAAGGAAACACGTTAGTGATATATCAATTATAATATATTATGCTCATGAAACAAAAATAAATAATTTAAATGTCAATTCCAAAAAAAATTGGATACAACACTTTTTATATGACGGTGAGGAATGGGACTACTATTTCTACATGGTTGGCAACCTTTGCTGTCAGAATACGACTCCCGAAATCTAGGCGAAAGTAATTTTTTCAAACATTGATTATAAAAGTTCCCAGTTAAACTCTAACAAACTATAAACTTCCTACCAACTTAAGAGGAGATCGCCTGAGACCAACTCAGCTGAATATTTGTATGCATGCATGCTGTAACGTAAATAACAAAGCAACACTAGAAGCTATTCAAAAATGTATATCACAGTTTGAACACGCTGTGCTGACCATTTAATTCACAGACACGTACACATTCACCAGCACGTGGTTTTGAAAATGATATCCTCCAAATGCCAACCGTCCCTATCTGTGCAATTCTAAAATCTCTCCCTGAAGTTCCGCACTACTCTCCTGGTCATACCCGGAGAAATTTCTGCGATTTCGTGATGGATGGCAACTTTCAGGTCGTCCAGTGTTCGCGGCTTGCGTTGGTAGACTTGCACATTCAGGTATTCCCAGAAAAAGAAATCACACTGTCCGAAGTCAGGGGAACGGTCTGGCCACGGAATGCCACCTCGTAAGGAGATCAGACGCCCTGGAAACATTTACCTTAGGAGGTTCATCGATGACCTTGCTGTGTGTGAAGTGGCACCATACTGTTGGAACCACACAACGGGATTCCCTACTTCGTTGAGTTTACGCTGTAGGGAGTTGTGTAACATCTGTATGTAACGATCTGACGTCACTGACATAGTTCTGTAGTCCTCTCCAAAAATNGCTGTAGGGAGTTGTGTAACATCTGTATGTAACGATCTGACGTCACTGACATAGTTCTGTAGTCCTCTCCAAAAATGCACGGGCCTATACTTCCGAACTCAGCGACAGCACACCAGACAGCATCATGTTCGCTGTGAAGGGGTCACTGGTGCTGCTGACGGNTATACTTCCGAACTCAGCGACAGCACACCAGACAGCATCATGTTCGCTGTGAAGGGGTCACTGGTGCTGCTGACGGGGACTGTTTCAGCCCAGTATCGAAAGTTTTGTTAATTAACGTAGCCCGACAGAAGAAAGTGAGCTTCGTCACTTGACAGTACACTGGCGTCAGGTGTAACTGCTTCTAGGATAGACTCACAAAATGCTCTGCGGTTGGCACAATCACGTTCACTGAGTTCCTGCACACTCATCATTTTGTAAAGATGGAACTTCATCTCTGTGTGNTGAGCTCTATACCTTCTTGTTACGTTTAGGAACTTTTTAATGAGACTCAGTTTATGTCTGTTAAATTGGACGAACAAGTGCAATCATAAAAGCTAAGTAGTCGGAGTAATTTGTGAAGGTTGAATTAAATGAGATTGGTGAGCGTAAACATATNTGAATTAAATGAGATTGGTGAGCGTAAACATATTTTTTTTTCAATACATTTAGCATTCAAAGCATGAAAGCATATTTGACATATAACTTTTACACGTTTTCTGATAAAATTCTGATGATTTAGCTTGCTCCAGTAATATAACTACGAGTAAACGTTATTTGCTGTTAATTGAGAACATTTTAAAGCCCTTAATAGTATGCAAATTTTTAACTTGCTGTGTCAGTCCAGCGTATGCAAAATTAACATTGTCTTGATCTCGAACATTTACTCTTGCGTCTATTACGTGTAACTGGGGAATCGTTATAGAAAAGGAAACACTTTAGTGATATATAAATTATAATCTATTATGCTCATGAAACAAAAATAAATAATTTAAATGTCAATTCCAAAAAAAATTGGATACAACACTTTTTATATGACGGTGAGGAATGGGACTACTATTTCTACATGGTTGGCAACCTTTGCTGTCAGAATACGACTCCCCAAATCTAGGCGAAAGTAATTTTTTCAAACATTGATTATAAAAGTTCCCAGTTAAACTCTAACAAACTATACACTTCCTACCAACTTAAGAGGAGATCGCCTGAGACCAACTCAGCTGAATATTTGTATGCATGCATGCTGTAACGTAAATAACAAAGCTACACTAGAAGCTATTCAAAAATGTATATCACAGTTTGAACACGCTGTGCTGACCATTTAATCCACAGACACATACACATTCACCAGCACGTGGTTTTGAAAATGATATCCTCCAAATGCCAACCGTCCCTATCTGTACAATTCCAAAATCTCTCCCTGAAGTTCCGCACTACTCTCCTGGTCATGTCCGGTGAAATTTCTGCGATTTCGTGATGGATGGCAACTTTCAGGTCGTCCAGTGTTCGCGGCTTGTGTTGGTACTTGCACATTCAGGTATCCCCAGAAAAAGAAATCACACTGTCAGGGGGACGGTCTGGCCACGGAATGCCACCTCGTAAGGAGATCAGACGCCCTGGAAACATTTACCTTAGGAGGTTCATCGATGACCTTGCTGTGTGTGAAGTGGCACCATACTTTTGGAACCACACCGGGATTCCCTACTTCGTTGAGTTTAGGCTGTAGGGAGTTGTGTAACATCTGTATGTAACGATCTGACGTCACTGACATAGTTCTGTAGTCCTCTCCAAAAATGCACGGGCCTATACTTCCGAACTCAGCGACAGCACACCAGACAGCATCATGTTCGCTGTGAAGGGGTCACTGGTGCTGCTGACGAGGACTGTTTCGGCCCAGTACCGAAAGTTTTGTTAATTAACGTAGCCCGACAGATGAAAGTGAGCTTCGTCACTTGACAGTACACTGGCGTCAGGTGTAACTGCTTCCAGGATAGACTCACAAAATGCTCTGCGGTTGGCACAATCACGTTCACTGAGTTCCTGCACACTCATCATTTTGTAAAGATGGAACTTCATCTCTGTGTGCAAAATTCTCCTTACAGTGCGCTCAGATACTCCTATGGCCACTGCATGTCTAGGGGTCGAACGTTGAAGAGATTGCGCATTGGCTTGTCTCACCGCACTGATGTTCTCTGGTGTTCGAACGCCACGAGGCCTGCCAGGTGGCTTCGTTTTTAACGTCGAACCCGTTATTGTCAAATTGGCGACCCATAACAAAATTGTTTTCATGTCAGGAACTTTAGGATTTTGACCTAGCCGAAAGTCTCTACGAAATAGGCGTTGTGTTGTGGAAACAGAGTCAGCATTTTAGAAGTAAGTCTCAACCACGAACCCACGATGTACTCCACTCCACGCCATGATAGCGACTGACTGACATGGTAGGCACGTGCCTCGCAAAGCCACCACCCCGGAACACGCTGTGATGCGCCTGAGAAACAGCGGCGTCAAATGCGGGAGTTATTTCTGTCTTAATCTGTATAACGCATTTTCATGACAGTTTCGGCCACTTTACTTTTTGTGTAATAGTTAAATTTGATAAACTAAATTCTGCAAAAGTTCTCTGACTTATTTTGAATGCACTGATACCCTCTAACGACGGGCGAATGGGATTAATATCATGAAATCACTCTAGTTACAACGCAGATACTTCGGACGGATGTTAGCAGCTACGTTTATAGCACGAACCATTTTACAAGCTTATCCTGATCTCCAGGTACACATGGCCTTGGTAGCTGAGCGGCTAGACTGCTTGCCTCTCACAGAGGTAAACCGGGTTCAATCCCCGGGCTCACTCCGGATTTTCGCAAGTGGGAATCGTGCCGGATGATGCCGCTGGTCAGCGGGTTTTCTCGAGGACCTCCCGTTTCCCCCGTCCTTTCATTCCGGCGCTGCTCCATACTCACTCTCTTCATCCTCATCGGCTCTCAAATTCTCGATGTTAAGAGCCTACCAAATCTCTTCACTCACTCCAGGTACACATGTTGTAAGAAAATTCATGATAAATAACATAACATTTATACTGTCATTAATGTATGATCTAACGTGATTGTTATGGGAGAGAGACAGTCTTAAAAATTGGGGATTAAAATTTTTTATTTGAAAAATTGAGCGTATTACACCAACGCAGCGTTTTGTGTTCCTCCGATGCAAACGTAATTATTACGACATGAACAATCGATAAACTTGCACGGGTAGCACACTACTGTTGGTTAAAAACACAACACCCTCTAATGTCTTAATGACGGGTCAAGTTACCACAGATAGTAGATATAAAATCAGGTTCACACTATTCAAGAATTTGTCGTTTTAACTCACGTAGTTTCTGACAATTTGAAAATAACTACTTTAATTACCAATTTTCAAGGGCATATCTCTACCTTTAAATTCACGTTAAGTGAAGTCGTATTATATTTCCTACTCCATTATCCATAACCGTATCCACACCTGAAGTTCAGGAAAATCCTGTATAGAGCATGGAGACCGTGACGTAATCATCAAAAAATTGTAATGAGGTATTTGATTCGGAAAATAAAAGGGGCGTAATTATGCAATTTTGTGTCCGGTTCATGCAACGACGCGTAAGGGTACGGGGAGGAAATACTATTATTACACCATAATACGCGCTCCTATAGTGAACTGAATGTGCTTGTTTTCATTCGCCCTCCCCGAGAAGTTACGTCGCCCTGGCATTTGGCGGCAATGGGAGGTTGCGTTGCGACGTGGGAAAAATACGCCCCCTCGGGTGATTTTGGCTGGGTGGCGGCCGAACCTGTAATCACCAGAGGCTAACAAGACATGTCGGTCTGTCACCAGCCCTGCGCTTGTTTTCGCCTTCACAATAGAGCTGCTAAAGTTCTCTCCATCTTGCATCTACGAAGAGAGAGAGAGAGAGGTCCGACGTGGGTAGCCCCGAAGAAATCACAGCAATATTGCGTCTGTAATGGAGGGGGAGGGGGGGGCAGACGTGCAGCAACAAATACCCCGCGACGACGAGCGTGAATTTGCACGACAAAGGCAACTTGACTCGCCGGCAACGACCTCCGGATGAAGGTGTTACTTCCGTGAAACGGCAGAATCCCCCCCCCCCCTGGCGCNGGCAGAATCCCCCCCCCCCTGGCGCACACCCGTATAGGGGTTCGGACAATGGAGGAACAACGGACTATTACGACGCCGCGACGTCATATTCCCCCTTTCAGATATTCAGTTCTGCAGGGGAAAAGTCACAAGTCTCATTCTTCCGAGACGAGCATTGTGCCTAATAGCAGCTTCCGGTCGCGCCCCTGCGGAGATCACCGCGACTCTTGAACGACACCCAGTGACCCGAAGAGGGGTGGCCAGGTGTGTAATGCCGACCAATTAGCTTCCCCCTTCCTTACTAACACTCGTCCTGGTGCACACTCCAGCGGCCCGTCCTGCGCTCCTTTTGAGAACACTTGTGAGATCGCACGTGGACTCTCGGCGAGTCCGTTACACTCCAACAGAATAACGTATTTCTTCTCCAAGAACACTGTAAAGAAGTAACTGATTCTAAAAGAGACGCCACATACGGTATTTAATTGAGAAATACATTACTAGGAAGAAATTTCCACGCTAAGTTTTCTTTAATTTAGATTTTACATCACAGAGAACGGTCGTAATACTGTACATATGAAGTATTTGATTTTATTCTATTATTTGGCATATCTATATTTCAAAGATTCGCCTTAAATTAAAATCGTCCAAGAGTTAATATTTTTATTGATTTTGAAAATATTTTATGGTTTTGTGGTATATCAATAACAACTAAATAAGAATACATTTTTTTACCGTAAATATTAATTTGTACAAATTTCTAAAGTTATTTTGACATAAATGTTGGTTTCTGTTAAAGTGGTTCTCGGAGTTATATGAGTGTTATGTTGACGTTTATTTAATATGTGACACTTGGTTTACATGTGGCAAGGGTTTAACTTTTAGCAGTTTTAACTTTAAATTTTATTTAAAAAGTTAAAATTGAAATACTAATCACAGAGCACAAGAAATTCCAAGAAAATATTCTCGTGTCATTCTGATGACAGACAAATATTTTGAGCCGTAGCCTAACATATTAATATTGTTCAGCTCTGTTATTTGTATGAAAAAAAGTACATGTTTAAATTCGTGTTGTTTCTCTCGTTAGTTAATTTAAAAGTAATTTTCGACGAATGCAATACATTTTTAGACTGTTGCTTTACGTCACAGTGAATAAACATGTAATATTCTTGACAAAAAAATTTCCACAACTCTTAAAGGGACCACGGTAGTGTAGTGGTTAGACTACTCGCCTCCCACTTAGGTGAACTGGGTTGGATTCCCGATGGAGTCACTCCAGAATTTTCGCATGTGGGAATCATGCCGGACGATGCCGCTGTTCGGCGGGCTTTCCCGGGAATTTGCAGCTTCTTCTGTCCTTGTATTCCGGCACTGCTCCATACCCACCTCGCTTCACCGTAATCGGCTCTCAAGACCTCGATGCTAAGAGTAGCCCTGATATTGAACGCCTATGTTATTTGGGCTGACTGGGGTCGGAAGCACATAGTAATATAATAATACAAGGATATACAAGTTATTTTGATATAACTGAAAATGCAAGTAGGCTCTAATACAAACCAATTCTTCTTCTTGTAACTTTTTTTCGAGGTTGATCATAAATATACACTCGTTGTCATAAGAAAAGTCACACCCAGAATAAATCACACACAAGAGACCTAAGTTAATATACAGCATCGTCCCAAGTGACATTAAAACTGATTTATGTATGGCTGCTACTGACAGTGTAGAACTGTCATAGCAGGTGCAAACACCGCTAAAACCCTAGTAATGTGAACGGTCATAGTCGAAGCTGTGTAATATAATCAGTCTGCGTGTGCATTGAACTACAGTGAGTAGCTAGCATGCCTCGGTGACGCATTCGACACAGATATGAACAACTTATTTAGTTTGCGGTTGGGCGAATCGTTGTAATACGAGAGGCAGGGTGGTATTTCCATCGAATTGCCCACCACTTGGATCCCTGCCAGTATTGAGAACACATACACCCCTAGAAGGCTCTGGGAGACCCAGAAGAATAAATGTTTCATCGCCCGACTGGCGCGAACTCGACCAACAGTGTCTTTTTCTCCCTCTACTATCCAGAGACACATGGCATAATCACTACTGACCTCTGTTTCAAATCACACAATTTAGAGGTGCTTGCAGAAGAAGACTTAACATTCTCGATATCCCTTTCGCCGTATTCTATTGACAACCGTATAACTGCGTCTTCGTTCGCAGTTTTGTCGCAGCCGGGCACAGATGGCTGAGGAATATGGCAACGTATCATCTCTAATGACGAATACAGTATTTAATTTCCCAGGACACGGATGGCAACCGTACTCGAGTATAGAGGGACACTGGCCAGTGCACAGATTCTGACTTCACTTATTAGCGACACACAGCCAGATCTGGTGACGTCATGGTGCGGGGAGCAATCTCTTATGCTTTCGATCTTTCGTTTTAGTGATGAAGAGAACACTGAAAGCACAATGGCAAGCCCAACAAAAATACAGTAAACTAGAGCACGCTACACGTGTCGCTTATTTTGGTACGTAGCAACGACAAACTTAAAAGATAGTGGTGAACATGCACACAAATAGACCTACCGTAACTTTTATTCCGAAAAAAGAAAAAAGAATTAGACATCAACCACTCTCATAACAGTCCTGGCCCTCTCAATTACATATTCAGTTGAATGGTCACATATCAGACTGCCACTACCGCAAGGTGAACCTTGAAATTTTGGGATGTTTCTGGGAACAGTTGAAATATTCCATAGGCCCCGACCTGCCTCTCTCTACGTAAAAAAATAACAATTCGTAGCTACAGGACGAACAGACAGTAGTTGTGATGGATGGTAATGATTACAGCCTGTACTTACGAAGAAACTAAGAGAATCCTGAGAGGCCGATACGGAGACTGTAGTCGTATAAAACAGCAGAATTAGACTAAATAGATGACATCAAACCTATTCACATCAAGTTCTTAGAAGAAATCGATTTAACTTTTAACAAATGTAACAAGCGATTCGGACCCTGCAGGCGCAAGGGGAAGACATCAATGTTTATGGAAGAATCTTAGTGCCTAAGATACTTCGTGATATTTTCAGATGATGGGTCGTGTATGTGAGAAACGAAAAATTACCAGATGACGATTTAGTAGAATTTTTGAGTGAAGGAGTTTATGGGACTTTGTATGCTTAGAAATTATTGACAATTCGTATAATTATGTCACCCTTATCTCCACGAGGGTTTTCTTACACACGTTCTCAAAATAAAATACACCAGAAAAAAAAAGTAATATTCTAATCGAAGCATTCTTTGCTTAACTCGAGGCTACAATAAAAAAAAACAATAAAAGGGAGAAGGAAACTTGCCTCAAATGCAGAGGGGTTTGTCACATAGCGATTTACATGTGCAAAGAAAACCTAAACATAAGGTTTCACCACAGACTACTTGGTTAGCAAGATCACTGTCACATTAAAAAATTTCACGTGTTTGCAAACTGCACAAATTTCGATTATTAAATGTGTATAAACGTCGCACTGTTGTAGGAAACATAAATGACACACACCAACAGGAAAATGGAAGGATAGTAGTCTCTCTACCATAAAAAAAAGTTTTATTTTTTAATTTTAAGAACAGAAAAAAAAAACAATAAAATTTCTTTTATGGAATATTTACGAGTGACATTAAGTTTTGTGAGACGTATCACACTACATTATAAAAGCTTATGTAGTGACTGTCACTTCTGAATAATGTACATACGATCATTTGTACTTGTCTTACAACGCAGTTCAGCAAAGAAAGATGTAACTGATAAAATGGAAGAATTGTTAAGCCTAGTCGCAGTAAACAAGAAGTAACTGATATAACTAATAAACCTACTTTCCTCTAGGTGCGTGCTAATAAAATTTATTGAGGTTTTTAAAACATATGCTACAGTAGTTAGGACAATTATAAATACATCCATGCCTTACCCGGCACTCAAACCCTGAACCTCTCATATCATAAGTTAGCGTGCAATTAACCTTATCATAGAGGTGGGATTCGGAGCATCAACTTCGGATCTAAACAGTATAAGGTTTTGGTGGATAGGGTTTACTATATTAAAATATTTACACAGCCATCGCCACTAAAATTTGTACGTAGCTAAGTCTACATGGTCTACTACGACAGGCATGTCAACATGCATGAAGAATTTGGTAAAAATAGTTTGATTGGTTCCCAAGACATGCTATAAAAACTTTATTTACCTATTTGGTGATATCGTAAAAAATTGCTTTAAAAGAGACTCTGTATGTATATGATATTTCTAATAAATACTGACAACTTACAAAGATTGTTTGAATTTGGTTATATATTATAATATATGACAAAATTATCTGAATTATTTATATTGCCATCATTTCGAAACACAGCGTCTGATCTCCTTAAATCATGTACATTTGCATGGCCTTCTGTAGTACATGTGCATGTGGTGCTATCTTCCAAAATATTGGCGAAAATAGTTTCTGTTTTATCTCATCTGATGTTTGCATTTGTACTGCCAGTATACAGAGTTAAGTTATAAATGGTTACACAGTGTCGTAGGTACAGCGTATTAAGCTTATATGTTTATATAGCCACCATTCTGAAAATAAGTGCCTGGCCGACTTAGAACATATAAATTACTATGACCTACCACAGTACAATTTCTTTGCCAAATTTGGTAGTAATCGGCAGATTGTTTCCAAAGATATGACATAATAACATTATTTATTCACGTGGTACTATATGTTACAAAATGGCTGACAAAAGTGGCTATTTGTTGGAATATGTGATTCTTGTAATGTACAGAATGTTAAATAAAAAGTAATCCATTTTGTGTATGCACCAAAACAAGACAAAAATTCTAACACATGGGTCCTAGAACCATTCGCTATAGAAAGTGTTCAATGTGATGTCCATTCATATTAATGTATTATTGTGCTCCATGTCGTATGGAATCATGCACTCTTTGAAACACTCCTAGTTGGTCGCAGATGTGCTGGCAGACATTGATGACGCGCTCCTGTAGTACTTGTACATCATTGATGTTGGTTGCGTACACAAAAGCCTTCAAGTGTCTCCACAACCAAAAATCCAAGGGAACGAGCAGGCCAACGCACTCGACCTCCCCTACCAATACCTCGCTCATTAAATGTCTGTGTTAGGTGTCTCAGAAATTTGGGAGAATATGGGCTGGTGCTCCATCATGCATGAATCACATCTATAGCCTTCGAAGGTACGGCACTTCCTCCAGTAAGACAGACAGTTCCTTTGCTATGACATCTTGATGAATTCCACTATCCAATACGCGCTACATACTACCTTCTCTCAACAAACGTAATACTTTTTTTTCCACATTGTGTATTTTGAGCGTACAGAGTTTGGTCGAAATTGGTTAAACGATTTGGTAGGTATGCCAAACAAACCTAAAATATTTGTATGACCGCCATTTTGGAAATAAATACGTGTAATTATATAATTTAAATTACAAATGTTTACAAGGCCTATGTTGGTATTAATAATTACCCAAATTTGGCGAGAACTGTTTGAGTAATTTTCGAGACATTTCATAATTTTTTTTTTTTCATGTAATGCTATATTCCAAAATGGGGCACCAACAACAATATCCATCTCTTAATTCATTACTTACATGATGCAGTGTCAAAATAAAAATATTGTTTAATCGGTAGAATAGTTCCCGAGATATGACACAGCAAGTTAAATATTTAATGGACGCCATATTGAATGTAAACTTCCAGCACGGTCGATTACTCTAAAACTCGTGCTTCCATACTAAGTACTATATGTGTACTGAGTTTGATGAAATTCATTAACACGCAATCAAGAGTTTTTAAGGGAACACACACACACACACACACAGACACACAGAGATAAAATTAATTTCATAAGCCTTTATTTTTTTCTAAAATTAGACTAAAAAGTTACGTTATCCTACTGCAAATAAACTATATATAACTGGGTTTCCGAACTTACCGCGAGTTTTAAATGCAGACGTAGCTCAAGTCTTCTTGCAATTGAGCTTAGACAGGAACGACCGAAGTTTAAACATTTTATTGTGTTATATGGAGGCAAAATGATAAATGGGAGTTGGAAAATTACTGATGATATTATCACCTACAGATTTACATGTTAGCCTTTCGATCTAACGTACAGCATTTTCCTTATCTTTGCGACCATAGGATAACTGAGTAATAGGTTCAGCAACAGGTACTCAGCAGCTGCAAAACTTTTGGTAAATTATACGTTTACAGAAGTCGTCAGAGCCCATGTTGAAGACAATGAAGTCATTATTGTACACTTCACTTCGATCAGCGTGCTTTAAAAAATGCGAATGCCAATAAAAAAGTGTGTGTCAAATTTAATAGCTGTTAAGTGAGTGAGTGAAGATATTTGGGCGGTTTTTAACAGCGAGGTCTTGAGAGCCGAAATAGCTGTTTAGTAAATATGGCGTGGCAGGAGGCGGAATAAAATCGCAAACAGCAGCTTTCGGAATCCCCGACTTTTGGACCATCAGTGTATCATTAATGGTTTGCAGAAAAGACCAGCTACGAATCGTCAAGTACTGCAAGTGATTGAAAAATTCTTCGATGCCACTGGAGTATTTTACAGAACATCGATTATGAGAAAGATTAATTTTCTACGATACATGCTGCAGAGGCATTCAATGGGATGGACGATGGACTCCCCCAGACTCCATCATGATGAAAAATGTGTACCACGAGCATCACCGATTTGTCAATCGTAACGATTCCTGAGTTTATAAGATCGTCCATTCGGACTCCAAGGGTACTGATACTGCTCGTATTTTGCAGCGCAACTGAAGGAGCTTTCACGGCTGTACTGTACACCAGAAATTAGGGCAAGAATAGCACTTTGATATGGCTGACTTGCAGGAAAAACAGACTTTCACCAGTAAAGCATGTTCTATTTCTCTGACTGGAATTAGTGGCAGCCTTGGTAGATACACGACTCCTCAAATACTTGTGTGAATCCACAGGTTGTGGCAACCACGTAAACACTACGGGCTGATTCTATAGAAACCCTAGGGTGGCTGTGCAGCGATGAAAATCGGCAAATGACCTTTGTATGAAACCGCTCGACAGGAATTCAGTGACACACTATTCCGAAAAGAGACAAACATTCTGATCTTGTAACACGTGGCATGTTAGCTACAAATCTACACCCATATCGATTGTGATAGATAGTATCTCCATTGCTCATGGACCATTTCTACACTTGACATCTAGTTGCTCCCATAAAAGTGCTAGCTATCTATACATATACAAAAGTCATCGATGAATCTAAATACAGCTTTAACTGTATAATGTTGCGCACAAGACATAGATTCCGTTTTCTGAAGAATGCAAAAGCGTGGTCAATGTTAAAGGATATCTAGCTGCAAACGAAATGGAAATTACACTATTGCATTGGATACATTTGTTATAGATGGAAATCTGTGCTGCCGAGTACGATTCACTCAAGAAAGAAAAGCGAGTTGCCAACAACATCGAATGTTATACAATACAAGTACTTGCTCCGAAACGATATTATACCAGGTGATTTATTTAACCTGAGATTACGGAATAACGAGAAATAGATGCGTCGTACGACAAAAGNGGGGGGGGGGGAATCAGCAATTCCGGTTTATAAAAATCTTTCATACGCATTGATGTAGAATCCGAATCTACAATAAAACATGGGGATTCCCATTTTAAATGTCAATTGGTTCCACCCACCCCCTGATCCCACCAGTAATTTTGATTTTCAAGATCTACTGTAGAATTATAAAGAGCATATATTATACTGTAAGTGATTGTAAAGGATTTGTGATATGTGAAAAAAAAATTGCTTTACAGTTCGGAAAAGTGCCCCTTCTTGCTTCTCCTCGCCCTGCTGACGCCCATGCACGCAGCTGTTTTTCCTCTGTGTTATCACATGCCAACAGCGCAGAGAAATTGAGCGTCAGTTGTTCTCGTGCAGGCATACCACTGGCTACCGTGTGCCTTGATGTTTACCTTGCCCGTCTCCCACCGCACTCTGTTTCCTGTGGGGTCACCGCGGAAAACGTGGCGAACGTTGCTTGTGGCCATCTCCCCCTCCCCCTACCTTCTCCACCCCGACACCATTGCTCGTTCTTACGCCACTCCATTATACGTGGCCCTTTCTGTGTAGAAAAGAAAAACATTTCTTTGGAGCTGTTTTGTTTACTGTAACAAAATATTGCCTTATTTTAAAGAGAATTATAATAATCTTAGGTTTGACCCTATTAAATTTTTTCTTTATAAGTTTATTTGTGTCAGTATTACATTACTTTATAGCAAAGAAAAAGATTTAAAGCGGGTTTTGTTTATAGTATAGAATTGTTTCTGTATACAAATATATCATCAACAACATAATCGTTAACGAACTTTCAAAATAATGTAACTGACATTATCAGAAAATATTATAGCTGCTGATATATTGTAGCAACAATGCAAGATTATCATTGCCATATATGTATATATATATATATATTTTTTTTTTTGTGACAAACCTTTTTTGCAGTGGTTCACATTTAATCACACATTTATTTGTGACAATAAATCATATACTGCAGAAAATAAAGAGTTTTTAGAGTGTAAGTGAGTGAAGAGGTTTGTACGGCTCTTAACATCGAGCTGATGAGAGTGAAGCGAGGTGAGTATGGAGCAGCGCCAGAATGAAAGAGCGGGGGGAACGGGAGATCCCCGAGAAAACCCGCTGACCAGCAGTATCGTCGGCACGATTTCCACATGCGAAAATCCGGGAAGGATTTTTATAATATAGGATGATGGTCACTAAGGGCTCCTTCTTCAAACCCCATCTCTTGGTGTGTGTTGCTTCCTCTTCTCCAGGGTATATCACTTTTCCAGAGTCGTCTACTTTATTTAGTATCTGTGTGTCGTTCTGGACATCATGTCTGGTTTAGGGTTTGTTACTTCGTGCTGAGAAACTCTACAGTACTTTCACATTACAAACAAACTTTATTAGTGCAAATAGATTAAAATAATTGAAAACCAGTGAAAATGGCTCCACGTGAAATCAGTTCTATAACTCACTGTTTATTACTGTGGCCGACTTTCACTGATTCACAGGTTATATTCAAAGCTTTGTTAAATGGCTGATAACATTGAATGAAAAATCTCTGTAATTAAATTACGCAGTGGGCACTATAGAAGCTGTTTCATAATGTAAATAAGGCTAGCTTTTAAATTTGTAAAGCAAATTCTTTGTACAATACGCATTCATTTCCAAAGCACAAAATATTTCTACATGGTGAAAGGCTTGCTGTTTTATTGCTATTGTATACCTTTACCCCAGTGCAACTTCAATAAATTTTTGAGAGCCACTTATGAAATATGAAAGTACACAATGGGTATCAGATGAGTTTCTGCTGTGAATTCATAAGAGCGCTATAGCTGCAGAGTACTATTAATTATTGTAAGATAAATGTAATGTCCTAATAACAAATTACATTAACGAATTATATATTTGTTAGTATTAAACAACGTTTTGAATTTACAACTCCACTGTGTGTAAAAATCCCTTAAAATTATACCACAACTTTTTCTTTTGACTTCAGAGTATATCATTTCATGTATCTAATGCAAGAAATATTGTTGTACTGACGATAAAGTAAACAGTAATATAATGAGGGCCCACGTTACAAAGTTATCATGTGATAGTAATGCCATCATGAAAGTATCCAGTATAATAAATCGTTTTGAAAAATTTAAAATAACGAGTTTGCAAGTATTACAATTAGCGAAGGTAAGTGGAATGGTGCACGAAATTAAATTTTTTGCTTGACAAGACAAATAATAACTTAGAACACCTTTTATTACTAGATATGAAGAAAATTGGGTAAATATACTGCCTTTCTGGGGTGCACCATTCTGCTTTACTAAAATATTTAATAAAAGTATCGGATTTAGAGCATATAGATTATCTTAGTTACATTCGATGTATCATAATCTGACGTTTTCGAATCGATTAAATTGCAAGTGGGCGATTATACCATGAGTTTCACCTATAAATTAAAGAATAGCAGCACTGTCGCCAGATGTTCTCATTTTTCAGTTACAATCCTTGAGTTTCTAGTCTTCTTTAGCTATATCGCCACTGACCTTTACTAAAAGACATGAGCGAATTATTATCACGTTTAATGAATTAAGTGGCAGTATTACGAGCGTCTTATGTAGGTTTTGTGTGGTTTAGAATAAGAAGGTTCGATACAAACTACCTCCACAAATTTCTACTACTTAAAATTTAAACTCATTTGGTTTAATATCAACATGAAATACTTTTCATGTAGGTCTAGTATGTAAAAATATTGAATTGCCCTCAATGGTATGCGTAAGCGAAAAAACTATTAAAACATCTCTTACGTCATGTCTCCAGACAATTATGAACATAACATGAAGACACTTGCCAGTTTCACTTAATTTGGCATGTACGTAGTGCTGTGAGTGTGCACATAGATTTAAGAAAGATTTTTAATATATCACGCAATTATTTTTTTTTTCAAAATGGTACCCTCATAGTATTTTAGTTTAGTACGCCATATTTATCAAACAATTATATACGTATATTTTAGTCAACCTTGATATACTGGTTTTACTTTTGCGAACACTGAGTAAGTTATTTCACAGCCTCATTATTAAGCATTTTGTAAAATAGCGTAATCTGGAAAATACATATTATACATTATTTATCGGGAACTACACAGTAAGAATGTCTTCAAATCTGGCACAAAATATTGCGTTTGCAGGTTACCTTAAAAGTATCATTTTTGTAGCTCAGTCAAAATTTCTAAAACAATGTCATTATAAATATTTTATAGGCCGTTTACAGTAAAGTGAGCACTTTTGAGGCCCTTATAACTTTTCTCTTTCAGCCAATTTTATCATTTAACCACCTTTTTAAAATAAATAGTACCGTGTGAGTAATAAACACAGGGTGTATATTCCACCGCACTCTGACGTTTACGTCTAAGGTTAAAATAAAATATATATATATTGATTATTATTACAAATGAGAGGGCTTACAAAAGTGCTTACTTTAACGTAAATAGCATCTAGGATAATATGCAATATCTAGAGAACACTTAAAAATAATTGAACTAAACTTTTTGTAGGTCTCCAAATTCACAATTTTTCAACTCTTTTTCCTCCGCTATCTTGAAATATAGCACCATATAAAAAAAACACATTTTTTAAAATATAGTATTTCAGAAACTAAAGATATCCCAATAAATTTTACATACAAATAGTAATGTTGTAGTCCACACAAATAAACTAAGAAATTGTAATACATAAATTATTTATTTTTGACATGGTTGCCTCGTTACATTCTATATTACATATTGTACCTATGTAACCCTTAAATCCGATTTGAATTCGAAGTGACATGCTAGCATTACTTACTGTGAGTACTAAATAGTTACACTATTTGATAACCTTGGTCCTTCGTTTCTGAAGCTAGTGTTGACTAAAAAAGTAAACTCGAATGTATCATAGAAACTACCCAAGCGAGTGCCTCCACATTTTGCATACAAGTAGTGGCCACCTAAAATATGTATTAATAAGTTCTTATTTTCAAAATACCTCATCAAAATTACTGGCATTAATGTGTATAGTAAATTAGTATAACTGCTTATATCTGTACCTTATTATTTATTCTGAGTTAATTGCTGCATCAATATACTCTGAACAATAACTTCGCCTGCATTTATCGGATAATGTACTTCTAAGAAAAAAAATCGCAATTTGTAAAACTGGGTCATTGTATAATGCATTCACTTATTTATTTACAAAGGAACTTTAAGGAGGGTGTAATGTGAAACTCTTAGAGATAAAATAAGATTTTTGAAAAATCTGGGCTTATCAGAGTCCTTGCTGTTATGCCAGGATGCTACCCCTGGAGGTAGGAGATAGTTGAGGATGCTTTCAATATAAACCTAAATTGTATTTAAAATATTCACACAAACTTGCAGTCTGAATTCGCCTCAACGACCTCGCATACTCCTTTAAAACTGCAGCACAGGTGGTGATTAAAGTTACGTGAATTTAGTCATAGTGATTAAGAATTCCTTTTTTATACTGTCATTAAAAAGGAATAAATTTACAAAATTCAATTCATTTTAATTTTGACATTATTTCATTGTTCTATCAAAGTCACGCACCTTAATTTGCTGGCAATTTTGTATAGCTTTTAAATCTATTTTAAAACGGTTCACAATAATTTCTGCAAATATATATTCCAAACGACACTTAGCAAAATTGAGTTTGTTTCTAGAGCAAGAGTTTGTACCCAAAGGACAGTTAACTACTGATATAAGTTCCTAAAGAACTATTATTTAGTATTTCTCTTGTGAAGGCAGACAGAATCACTGAGTCCAGCGGGAGGTTTGTTCCAGCTTAACTGTAGGAAGAGTGGAAAAGTTGGAGCGCAACTATGAAAGTGAAATGCGCTGATAACATAATAATAAGTAGGCCTCTGGACAATATTTCTAAGTTTAAATGCGCAGACATTAATACAACTAGTTTCTTTCATGATGACTATGAATTAAAAATAAGTGCCTACCAATAACAGAATATTATCCTTCAGTGCAATAATTGCGAAACTTAGAAGGAAATTAATTAACACAACACACACTTTTGCACCGTAAAGAACAACCGCTGCTCTTAATTTAATTATGACCTTTTATCGTGCCTTTCTCAGTAGTTCGGTAAATGAAACACACAAAAAAAACTGCAGCTTGAAAATAAAATCAGAATTATGTTCGCACGCTTGTTTTGTAATTTATTGGGCATTAGTCAATGGGAAAACTATTTTTTTTAAATACATCTGTGCATATAGTGCGTGATAAACAATAAAACGCTTGACGTGAATCCATTTCTGTAATTTAAGAGGGAAACTATTTATTGATTGAGAAGTCCTTGGTTTCTATTGTAATAGTGCATTTGTATATTTCGTGACACATAAAAAATGTTTTAAGTAGCCGTGGTGGCTGAGCGGTTAGCTTGCTCACCTCCCACCAAGGCAAACCGGATTCGATCCCCAGCCGGGTCATCGTATTTTCGCAAGTGGGAATCGTACCGGAAGATGCCGTTGGTCAGCGGGTTTCCTCTGGGATATCCCCCCTCCTTCATTCCGGCGCCGCTCCATATTCACCTCAATCACCCTCATCGGCTCTCAAGACCTCGCTATCAAAAGCCGCTCAAATCTTTTCACTTCATTAAAAATGTTTTAACTTTGATCCGTCTTCTAATTTACTGGGTTTGGCACATTCGGTCTAGACAAATAAGATTGTATACAGAATTTTTCAGTAAAAGAGTTCAAAAATGAAACTGGGAATATGGGCCACACCACGGAATGTTTTGAAATTGTGAACGTGTGGTCCACGATATCCCCTAAAGGAGATATGGGCGTAAACATGTGGGCGACCCATGTCGTGTGTGTGATTCACATATCGTCCACAAAGTGCCTCTGTCGTCCCTACGTTGCCACAGTACGTGGGTGTGTCAACGACAGACGCAACACGCATGGGGTATTTGAACGTTTGCTGCAGAATCTCGTACACTGTAAAAAGTATTTTGTATTTTTAAAAGAAAATTTCTTGGAAACTAGTTGCCAAGAAAATATTTCGTAGAACTACAAGTTTTCTTGTAAATTCTGCAAAACGTGTGTTTGTAATATTACAGATTAAAAAGTGGTAATGAAATTACATTTTTTGTTCTTAAAACACCGATGAATAATGAAGATAAATATAAATATATAATAATCCACGAAAACAAAAAGAAGATAGTTGTACCCTGTTGGCAAAGGTACTCGACCCCTCGTCTCTTGCGTTAATACTTCGCACCTTTAACCACATAACCAACTCGACTTACGAGGAGTATGCTTATTTCTACATGTACGGTTAGGTACTGAATAATCAACAAGAATATAAAGTAGTCTTCATTGTTTTATTAGGATTATTTGTGTTGTGTTAAGTGTTTCACGTTATGCACGCCTACAATATGTATAATCTTGCACGCAACTTTACATCACCCCTAGTTTTTGCACAAACAGGTATACACGGTTTTATGTTGTATAGTGTCCGTCATTTTATCTGAGATCGTAGATACGGGTCAGTGTAGGACAGCACAAACATTTCTTGAGGTCTATTGCAAACACGGCTCGTGTAATTTTACAAGTACGCAATTTTACAAGATAAATTTTTGTACTGTTAAAAGGTTTGTAAAATTACATACAATTTCTCAGTACAGATTACAACAATTTTTACAGTCGTTACATGCCATTGTCATGCTTGAATTGAGATTGGTGGCCGTCACTTTGAGCAACACTTGTGAGCCCCTAACTCAGTGGTACTCAGATTTTTTTTTAGGGGGCCATATTAAGAAAAACTAAGACCGCCGCGGACTGCACTTACGACACTTGACATAATAATATTTGTGAACTAAAAGTAGTTAGGTAATTCCATGACATTTAAAATTCAAAGTGTAGTGTATCGTCTTGCAAGTCGTTTTTTTATTCTTTCGATACGGTGAGGGTGGGGGGTGGACGCGGTGCACGGGCATCGGTCAGTCGTTTTCTCGCTACGTTCGCTGTTACATCTCGCAACACATATGACCTCTCAGTCAGTTTGAAACACGTATCAACGTGTTATTGATGCTGTGAATAATGGCAGGAGTATCTTCGAAACAAAAAGAAGATTGGCAGATGAAAATCGAGCCTTTCAAGAAAATTTGGAAGATGAATATTTTGTCACAGAAGGTAAACAAGAAAACTTACTTTGTTTAATATGGAGAGAAAGTGTTATAATGAAAAATTACAATGCGATGCACCATTTTCAAACCAAGCATTCGAGATTTAATGAAAACTTTAGCGTGGAATCCACTCTAAGGGCCGAAAAGTTGAAAAATTTTAAGTAATCTTTACGTCAACAGCAAAGCATTATGTCTGTTGCGATTTCACAGGATGAAGGTATTACTAAAGCGTCTTATAAGATCTACTACTTGATTGCAAAAAAAATTAAACCGTTTACTGATGCTGAAATTGTTAAAGATCGTATGATTATTGTTTCAGAGTCCTTATTAGAAAAATACTCAAAGGAAGATAAGATTTTATATGAAATAAAAAAATTACAGTTGTTTAATTTAACTTGTTTACGGCGAATCGAAAATATTTCAAAACACCTATTTGCACAAATAATTGATAATATAAAAAAATGTAAATTCTTTAGTTTAGCATGTGATGCCAGTACCGACATATCATCAACTGCTCAATGTGTTTAATTCGTACGGTATGGCATGGAAATTTTTGAAACTTATGAAGATTTCCTAACTATGATTCCCATGAAAGGACACGCTCGTGGGAAAGATTTTTTGGAAGCTATAAAATGTGTTTTGGAAATGAATAATATTTCTTTCGAAAACTTGATATATATGTGCACAGATGGGTGTCCCGCGATGCCAGGTGTAGAAAATGGTTTGGTTGCACTACTTAAAAGAAATAGGAAAAGAAATATTATAATTTCATTGCATACTACACCAAGAAAATTTGGCTGTTCGTATTTCTAATGAGAGACTTGATTCCGTTATGAAAACTATAATAACGATTGTTAATTACACCAGAGCGCGTGAACTCAATCACAGAAAATTTAAATATTTGTTGGAGGAAGTCAATTCTCAGTACAGTGACGTCCTTCTTCATGCCTCTGTACGTTGGTTAAGTCGAGGGAAAATACTACAGCGATTTTTGAAATTACGACTAGAAATTATGCTATTCTTACAAAAAAAAATAAAAGATATGACAAAATTAATGAGGAATGGTGGATATTATTGGCATTTTTATGTGACATGACTGCAAAGTTTAATAATCTTAACACGCAACTACAAGGGGAAAACAAACTGATAGCTCAAATAACCTATGAAATTCTGAAATTTGAGAATAAAATCAAACTGTACAGAGATGAAATAGAAAAATGTTACCTAAAAATCTTTCCAACCCTACTGAAAGTAAAATAAGACTCCACAATATCAGCAGCATGTCGCTCAGTAATGACTGAATATTCAAATAAATTAATAAATGAGTTTCTTAGAAGATTTTCTGACTTAAGATCACTTGAACATATATTTGAACTTGTAGAAAATCCGTGGCATTTAAACAATAATACCATTGTGGACTAATGTAAATTGGGTTTTGAGTATTCTCTTCTATTCGATGAAATAATTGAGTTAAAAAAATTACTCTAACTTGCGAGCAATTTTTAACGAAAAAAGGGAAGAAAAAGGATACGTCGAATTTTGAAGATTATTGCCCGATACATACAAAACAGTTCGAAGCTGTGCATTATTCATTTTAACAATGTTCCCTTCCACATATCTTTGCGAAGCATCTTATTCCAAAATGAAGTACATCAAAAATATGTTCAGAAGTAGCCTGACTGATAAACACCTGGATGATATTGTAAGAATTGCATGCAACAGAAGGGAGTCGGATTATAATAAAATAATGAGAAATATCGTCTAGTTTCATTAGTGACTTTAACATTTAATAAATTGTTATTACGTATTGCTTTTTTATTTTTGTAACAGACACCCTAAAAATAATAATTTGTTAACTTGTATCTACTGAAGCTGGCGAAACAGCGCGAGCCACAAAGAATGGGTCCGCGGGCCGCAGTTTGAGTACTCCTGCACTAACTGATATGTTAACACCGGTCCGTCAATGGAGTGTTCCTGTACAGTACTACCTGTCAATAGTTAGCATATGCAATGTCAATAATCAACGTTACCAAAACTCACGTCTGTATTAGTATTAGACATGCATGTTTGCGCCCGTATCTCCTTTCTCTGGCTTCGCGGAGCACACGTTCATCATCTCAAAACGTTCCGTGGCGCGGCCCCTATTCCCAATTTTATTTTACCCACTTTTACTGAAACATTTGGTAAAACACTATTGCAGGAAAATATTTTCTTGTTTTGCGGGAACTTTCCTCGGAACTTTCATACTCTGACCAAATTTTGATTCTAGCGCAGGTTTAATTACCGTTTTTTGAAAAATAAGTTTGCTCGTTTTCTGTGGGTGGTTTCAAAGTCATTTCCACATTTATTCTTTTCAAGCTTTATCTTGTTTTAGAAGTTCTAGTTGAAAAAAAATCATTACGAAATAAAATTTTAACGTAAAGCTTTTTATATAAATATGTTAGGTGTTACAAAATAGTATTTCTTGGAAAATATTATAATGCATATACTGTAAGTTTTAAAAGTATACTTGGCTGCGAAACCAACAACCACTTCGTCAGCAACACTAACATGTCAGTTAACAGGACGTAGCTTATTCTTCGCAACGCAACTAAAGAATGAAACACTGGCCTCGCAACACTTAGAGCCGGCAAGAATGGATTCCGGTCACTGTGGTTGCAGAAGTGATGGGCGCTGAACGGAGATTAGAGAAGCTTACGAATATTGAATATTTTTCCATAGATTTATTTGATAAGATTTCACGTTCGTAGTGCTTACTAGTTAGCAGATACCAGTAGGAAGAATTGACTTGACTACTATATTGTACGTGCTACGTTATGATGGCTGCGGTTGTCATCATGTGGTTTATGTGGCCGGGACTGACAATGTTATCTCCGGCACGCAGGTGAGTTCTCGCCAAGTGCTTACTTGTGCGTAGTGCTCTCGTCGTACCCACAGCTAATAACACATTATATACCTAGTGCACAGTTGAGAATTTGATAATCAACCCTGGAAAATAGTTACCGACCAGCATTTTGCGGTAATGTCGGTAGCGAGTTTTGGAAAGTTAATTATATGCAGTTGCGTCTTAATAAAGGTACTTATATTACTCAAAACTAGTTGTAGCTCAAATATGTTTGTGTCATTTGGATAACACAGCGAGGATATGAGTAGATAGATCTAGAGAGATCTGGGACAGGATTCACAGAATCGGACGCTGGACTCGCGTGCCATGACGTCACAGACGGAAGATGCAGGCAGCGGCCGGCGGCCTGGGATGGCCATATCATCGAAAAAATGGCCTATTTCACCACAAAAAAAATTACTTCTGAATTTAATTATTTTACCTAAGAATCACGTTTTTCTTAAAACATTTTAAAAAAATTATTAAATAGAAAAATGAGGAAAGCAGATTTGAAGCTCCGCGATGCGAGAGCTTAAAGTCCTCGGAGGAGCAATCGGATTCGAGGCCCTTAGCAGAATGAAATCGTTTAATCCTCAGAGCAGTAAAAGCGGATTCGTGGGCTCTGAGCCAGGTCCGGTGGATCGGTGCGGATCAGCGGACATGGCCCTCTCCCTGGACCAAATTATGCACCTAAAACGTCCTCAACCCCATACATCCACCCCACCCATTACAACACCATTCGCCTTACTCACCTCACCCCCTTCCCAACGCACCAACCCGGTACTTATAAATGTTGAGAAAAATCGAAACATTTTAAAAATCGAGGAACATATCTACTGTTACCTTATCTTCTCCATGCTCATCTCACCACCATAACCAACACTTCCCCACCCCTCACCAACACCCTCCCAATCATAAAGCATGGAGAAAAATCGCAAAAAGATCTAAAAAATTCTAAATAATGAATGAACATATAACGCTACACCACACTACCGCCTGCTCATCAAACTACCCTAACCAACACCCCCACCCATCACTACCACCCTTCCAGTCATAAAAAACGCGGAAAAAACCGCAAAATATCTGAAAACTTATTAAAAAATCCAGTCAATTATAATGTTACCCCACACCTCCCTCCCAATTTCCACATTACACTAACAAACACCCCCAACTCTCATCGCTACCCTCCCAATCATAAAATCTTCTTGATTTTATAATTGGGAAAATGATGGAAAAATATCGAGAAAAAAATGTTTCGTTGAGGAACATATATCGTTACCCCACCCTCCCAATACTCGACCCCTTCACCCTCACCAGCAACACCAACCACTCGCCACCCACCTCCCAATCATAAAAAATAAAACAAATGGTCAAAAATCGAAAAATTATTCTAAAAACCGAGGAAAAACTTGCATTGATGATTTCGACCATTATGTTGATTGTTAACGACCTTTAAATTGATCTCAATGACATTAAATTCAAAGAATTGAGAAAAAAAANTCGACCATTATGTTGATTGTTAACGACCTTTAAATTGATCTCAATGACATTAAATTCAAAGAATTGAGAAAAAAAAATTTTAAAAATCGAAAGAAACTCGTAAAAATGTAGGAACATATTAAGTCACTGGCCCCGATATTCATGCTGATTGCCGGTGGCCTTAACATTAACTCTAATACATTTGAACTTAAATTTTTTTTTTAATTTGTAAAAAATTCAAAGAAATTTGTAAGAATATAGGAAAAGTTATTACGAGACTGAATCTGATACCCGTGTTGGATATCCTTGACCTTTACCTTAACTCCAATAACCTTAAACTCTAAAATTTGAGAAAAATGGTTAAAATCAAAAGAAAGTCATAAAAAGTGACGAACATATTACATTACGGACTCCGACCACCATGTTGAATGTTGGTTCCCTTAACGATGACCCTACTAACATTAAACTCAAAAAATAAAAAAAATTAAAAAAAATCTGAAATAAACAAAAAAAAAACATCGTGGAAAAAAATTAGATACCTAATGCGATAAACCAAGTTGGATGTGCGTGACACTAAAAAGTTCATCCTACGATGCCAGATGACATGTACTAACACATTATTGCAGCTTGCAACAGCATTATGCCAGAAACACTATAGACTTCTCGTCGCTCACTACATGTGCATTCACAGATGTGTATTGCCGTCAATGGTGAACACATCGAGCACATGCTGTGAAAAGACGAAATTTGAAATGTTTCAACCATAACTGTCCACTTTTGTTCTATGTATGCAAATGCGATTAAATTTCTTCTTGAGTTGGGTTGCGCTATGTGTATTGTGCATATGTATGCACTCGTTTCTCAGTACAATTAATGACTAGGAAACAAATATCCTGAATTTCTTTGGCATCTGAATTAAAATGTTCTTAATGACTTGCACTCACATTGCTGATCTTCCCTCCACTGTAGTGCTAGCATTGGTCCAACATCGAATTATGTGCCCCTTGCTCCATTAACGTAAAATCTACATGCTATAGGAAGCAGGACGTGCTCTTGCCAGGGTGTCACTTGGCGCGTGTTGTTTACGTACAGCTGTGAGCACAGGTCTACTGCCCCATGCAACCAAACATTTGCCTAATCATATTTGTAAATTATTACTTGGCATTTCTGCGATACTTTTTATTGCAAATGCTATATCGCTGAATTCGTTTTTTCTGTTGGAACAAATGTATGTTTCTAGTTAAAAACCATATGTCTCCATTTATTTGTCCATACACGTGTTGCGAATTGTCAGTATGCAGCAAATTACTCTCCCCCATACATATTATCATTAAGCGAAAACCACATTTTGTGATCTGCAACCATTGCAGAAATGTTTGGGGGTGTCTACGTTAGGTTGAAAACCCCGTGTTTGTGTGTGTATATATACGAATATATAGAGGGTGATTCTAAAATCATGGGACTAACATTGAGGGGTGGTAGAGATCACTTAAACAATTATTGTATAGAAATATATGGGCGGGAGTGACGCGCTGAGGCACAAACACAAAAATAACACATGAAATGCAACACATTGTTTATTTACAACGTCGCCATTAAGTGCCTTTTTACAGCAATGTTTATAATAATTTCTCAAAATTGCTACCACCGACAGTAATGCAATCTTGGTAGCGTCGGTGGAGTGATTGGCGAACAGATTCAAATACGCCTGGTATTTCACGCACGCCACCATTGCCAGCCAATCACGCCATATGTAGAGGTTGCCAAGCATACGTGGCTGTTGGTGGATGCATTTCCAGCAACTGTTTTAACATTTTCTGTACGGAATCACTCGTTAAGTATGCTGCTAATGAACATTTTATGTTTCCGTTAATGTGTTATGTTTTTGTGTTTGTGCCTCAACGCGTCAATTCCACCCATATATTCCTATAAAATAATTGTTTATTTTAGTGAGCTCTACCACCCCTCAATGTTTGTCCCATGATTTTAGAATAACCCTGTATATGTGTGTGTGTATGTGTGTAATATAACGAATTAAGTAGTTTATTTCAACTTCCATAATCTAGAAGTGAAACCAAAGTTATTTATAATGCTTTCAAAATCAGTTGCAATGTAAAAATTATTTAAGTTGAAATNAATCTAGAAGTGAAACCAAAGTTATTTATAATGCTTTCAAAATCAGTTGCAATGTAAAAATTATTTAAGTTGAAATATCTTTTGAATTGTGTTCCTAAAATAAAGAAATTAGCTGGCATCAAGATGCAAACCTGAATTTTCGTGTTACAACGTGCAGCAGCGGCCGGATATGTTCTAAGCATCACCCCGTAACACCCATAGAAGACGCCCACTCTTTGGTGAATACTGCAACTAAGACTCCATCTGTGTAATCATGCCAGTCGTNACTGCAACTAAGACTCCATCTGTGTAATCATGCCAGTCGTGGCGACAAGAGGATACTTGCGAAAAACTAATTACAGCAGAGTAATGGCGTGTTGCTGGGTGACTTCTCAAATAAAGGAGAAACGTCTTTGAATTTGGTATATATAATTCCTGGACACTATATACTTTTTTTTTTTTTTCCAAATTTTGCCCATTAAAAATATTTAAATGGTAAAATGTCATAAAATTTACACTTCTTCTTTAGTTACATTTGTTCTTTGCAAATTATGTTGCTCCCCATTTAAAAGCACATCCCCCTCTTTTAATTAAAATATGAACAGAAGTTACAATTCTTCAAGAAACTCGTTAACTGACTACACAATATTAAAACTAAAAATTTTACAAAAGTACCTAGTGTCAATTTTCAGACGCAAATTGAATGTTAAATTGTACAATATAGATAACTATTTGACTTTGACGATTATCTTGCACCCATTAACAATTTCCCTTTAAATATCCTACATTTCTCCCACAGCATTCATATAGTGCCTACATTTTCGTATAGTTCCCCTCCAGAATAAAACCTGAGTGGGTCCTTTGGTCTCACTACTGCAGAGGGCCGAACCGCCGCTCTCGCCTCGAGTGTAGAAGAACTTGTTGGAAACTCTTGGTCGTATATTGCCAACAGAATTCGAATTCGCCCGTGACGTAGCTGGTTACGGGGACGCCGCGACACACAGGGGGCTTATTCTAAGTTTTCGTTCCGACAAAAAAAAGTAGCATCGAAACGATTTTCCTTTCCCGCCTACTATTTGGTATTCTAAGCTTAAAACAAAGGTAGTGTGACGCCACGAGTCGGTTAGGATACAGTGGAAGCCTACCAACTCGCCACGAGGTGTTGGAAGGGTATAATTCGTCGGCAGGACGTCGCGTCGGTTCAACATGGCGGGGATGTGGAGGAGGTTATTGTTAAATGCGGTGGGAGAGGAAGCTTTTGTGGGATAACAACAACCCCTTCGACATGGAGGACGGATCATTCATTAAAATTTTTAGTTTTTTCGAGAGCGGTCGCAACGCAGCTGTGCAACGANCGGATCATTCATTAAAATTTTTAGTTTTTTCGAGAGCGGTCGCAACGCAGCTGTGCAACGACCTCGGTAAACCACTGCAAATAAATAAATTAAACTGGCTTTCGGTTGAAAATAAGGAGAGTTCTTACATAACGTACATATTTTTTTACAGTGTGAGCTCGAGTCCAATATTTTTAACTCACAAACTTGAATTTTAACATTTAAGTTTTAGTATCTACCCAAATTAAAGGAGGTTATGTTAATGTAGTGATGTTTTAATTCTAGAGTGAAAATTGAGTGAAACGAGTGCGCATGTCAACCATGACGTAAAAGATTTCGTTTTCCAACAGTGAACAGCTGGTTACTAACAACTGAAAAACTCTTACCCGATTGAAGTTAGAACACTGTTTACATAGTGATGTGCTCTTACGATATTGTTACACGTCGTCTCTAATTAAGTTACAACGCCTATAGAATTTTATACGTTTTTTAAAACATAAAATCTTAGCTGCCAACTGCACAGCATAGCAGATATTTGAGGTACAAACTTCTGATCTACTTTCACGTTTGTTGCATACGTGATGCAAATTAAATATAAATATTTTCTGAGCTGAGATCCTTTAGCATTGGCCATTTATGTTGTGTCTGTAGCTCTCCATAAAATCCCAAATGATCGACTGCTGGGGTTCCGTTATACGTCCTTGGCGAGACATTCTTCAAATTAATTACAAGGAAGAGTCGGGAAGAGCAAAATAAACACGACTCCCGCCCAAAAAATAGTCGCCGATCGGCGTTGCCAACAACAATGATTGCTCATATTCCCCTTCAAATTTAAGACAACTACATATGATTTGTACCTCCTATATAACAAATGTTTCAAGCATTTATAGTTAACGGCAAACGGTAAATATTATTATTATTTTCAATTTGGTTTTAAATACAATTTTTCTACACATTCCAGCAATTCCGATAAAAATATATTCTTAGTTACATTTTTCTTGTAGGTTGCTTAAAGCCGAAGATACCCGAATGTGCTTACCCTCGAAACGACTGNATATTCTTAGTTACATTTTTCTTGTAGGTTGCTTAAAGCCGAAGATACCCGAATGTGCTTACCCTCGAAACGACTGAATACTCTAAATACCATTTTCATGAAGACTTTATTTTCGTCGGCCGCGAGACAGTGGGTTCGTGGCGACGTTGACAGTTCTCGACGAAACTTAGAATAAGCCCCCAGGTCACGTGATGAAACGAAGCTCAGGAGAAAGGTAGACTGATCAGTCATGCTTAGTTCCATAAAAACCTCGACGTGATGCAGTACAGCTCATAAGCCTCTAACTACGTCGTTCGAGCAACTTACAGCAGGACGACTCTTCGTTTATCACAGAGGCCGCCCGCCATACTTGCTCCAAAAACGACGTGACGCGAAAACAACTAACAAGCCGCTGCCACAAAGGGAAGCACCGTCTGCAGGTGGATTGAAACGTTGCACTGTTGGAGTTGTATCATCGAAGAATATACTGTTATATGAACTTTGCGTCGGTATGACCGTTACTGTTATTGAAAACTATCAAATCNTGTATCATCGAAGAATATACTGTTATATGAACTTTGCGTCGGTATGACCGTTACTGTTATTGAAAACTATCAAATCATAATTACATTATGTTCGGTTGGTTACACAAATAATTACTATGGGGAAATACACATTGCAACGTGATTGCATGAACTTATCTTTCCTGCAAAGGTAAAGTGAAATGCAATTAAGTTTTTGCTATCAAAACAATGTTAAAATAAAACACCACCTGCTTTTTCCCAAACTAATTCGTAAACACATTCACTCATTTTCGGGACAATAATTATCACAGAATGACATTTTTTAATGTTGATTTCGCTACTTAAAGTGATGCCAGGCATTTTACAAAGTTGATCACTACATCGTACAATGTTCTGTAAATGTACAAAGAATGTCTCAATAAAGTTTACTTAAACTTTTAATATTATAATAATGTCGTTNAATCTAGAAGTGAAACCAAAGTTATTTATAATGCTTTCAAAATCAGTTGCAATGTAAAAATTATTTAAGTTGAAAAATCTTTTGAATTGTGTTCCTAAAATAAAGAAATTAGCTGGCATCAAGATCCAAACCTGCATTTTCGTGTTACAACGTGCAGCAGTGGCCGGATATGTTCTAAGCATCACCCCGGAACACCCATAGAAGACGCCCACTCTTTGGTGAATGCTGCAACTAAGACTCCATCTGTGTAATCATGCCAGTCCTGGCGACAAGAGGATACTTGCGAAAAACTAATTACAGCAGAGTAATGGCGTGTTGCTGGGTGACTTCTCAAATAAAGGAGAAACGTCTTTGAATTTGGTATATATAATTCCTGGACACTATATACTTTTTTTTTTTTTTCCAAATTTTGCCCATTAAAAATATTTAAATGGTAAAATGTCATAAAATTTACACTTCTTCTTTAGTTACATTTGTTCTTTGCAAATTATGTTGCTCCCCATTTAAAAGCACATCCCCCTCTTTTAATTAAAATATGAACAGAAGTTACAATTCTTCAAGAAACTCGTTAACTGACTACACAATATTAAAACTAAAAATTTTACAAAAATACCTAGTGTCAATTTTCAGACGCAAATTGAATGTTAAATTGTACAATATAGATAACTATTTGACTTTGAGGATTATCTTGCACCCATTAACAATTTCCCTTTAAATATCCTACATTTCTCCCACAGCATTCATATAGTGCCTACATTTTCGTATAGTTCCCCTCCAGAATAAAACCTCAGTGGGTCCTTTGGTCTCACTACTGCAGAGGGCCGAATCACCGCTCTCGCCTCGAGTGTGGAAGAACTTGCTGGAAACTCTTGGTCGTATATTGCCAACAGAATTCGAATTCGCCCGTGACGTAGCTGGTTACGGGGACGCCGTGACACACAGGGGGCTTATTCTAAGTTTTCGTTCCGACAAAAAAAGTAGCACCGAAACGATTTTCCGTTCCCGCCTACTATTTGGTATTCTAAGCTTAAAACAAAGGTAGTGTGACGTCACGAGTCGGTTAGGATACAGTGGAAGCCTACCAACTGGCCACGAGGTGTTGGAAGGGTATAATTCGTCGGCAGGACGTCGGTTCATCATGGCGGGGATGTGGAGGAGGTTATTGTTAAATGCGGTGGGAGAGGAAGCTTTTGCGGGATAACAACAACCCCTTCGACATGGAGGACGGATCATTCATTAAAATTTTTAGTTTTTTCGAGAGCGGTCGCAACGCAGCTGTGCAACGACCTCGGTAAACCACCGCAAATAAATTAATTAAACTGGCTTTCGGTTGAAAATAAGGCGAGTTCTTACATAACGTACATATTTTTTTACAGTGTGAGCTCGAGTCTAATATTTTTAACTCACAAACTTGAATTTTAACATTTAAGTTTTAGTATCTACCCAAATTAAAGGAGGTTATGTTAATGTAGTGATGTTTTAATTCTAGAGTGAAAATTGAGTGAAACGAGTGCGCATGTCAACCATGACGTAAAAGATTTCGTTTTCCAACAGTGAACAGCTTGTTACTAACAACTGAAAAACTCTTACCCGATTGAAGTTAGAACACTGTTTACATAGTGATGTGCTCTTACGATATTGTTACACGTCGTCTCTAATTAAGTTACAACGCCTATAGAATTTTATACGTTTTTAAAAACATAAAATCTTAGCTGCCAACTGCACAGCATAGCAGATATTTGAGGTACAAACTTCTGATCTACTTTCACGTTTGTTGCATACGTGATGCAAATTAAATATAAATATTTTCTGAGCTGAGATCCTTTAGCATTGGCCATTTATGTTGTGTCTGTAGCTCTCCATAAAATCCCAAATGATCGACTGCTGGGGTTCCGTTATACGTCCTTGGCGAGACATTCTTCAAATTAATTACAAGGAAGAGTCGGGAAGAGCAAAATAAACACGACTCCCGCCCAAAAAATAGTCGCCGATCGGCGTTGCCAACAACAATGATTGCTCATATTCCCCTTCAAATTTAAGACAACTACATATGATTTGTACCTCCTATATAACAAATGTTTCAAGCATTTATAGTTAACGGCAAACGGTAAATATTATTATTATTATTTTCAATTTGGTTTTAAATACAATTTTTCTACACATTCCAGCAATTCCGATAAAAATATTCTTAGTTACATTTTTCTTGTAGGTTGCTTAAAGCCGAAGATACCCGAATGTGCTTACCCTCGAAACGACTGAATACTCTAAATACCATTTTCATGAAGACTTTATTTTCGTCGGCCGCGAGACAGTGGGTTCGTGGCGACGTTGACAGTTCTCGACGAAACTTAGAATAAGCCCCCAGGTCACGTGATGAAACGAAGCTCAGGAGAAAGGTAGACTGATCAGTCATGCTTAGTTCCATAAAAACCTCGACGTGATGCAGTACAGCTCATAAGCCTCTAACTACGTCGTTCGAGCAACTTACAGCAGGACGACTCTTCGTTTATCACAGAGGCCGCCCGCCATACTTGCTCCAAAAACGACGTGACGCGAAAACAACTAACAAGCCGCTGCCACAAAGGGAAGCACTGTCTGCAGGTGGATTGAAACGTTGCACTGTTGGAGTTGTATCATCGAAGAATATACTGTTATATGAACTTTGCGTCGGTATGACCGTTACTGTTATTGAAAACTATCAAATAATAATTACATTATGTTCGGTTGGTTACACAAATAATTACTATGGGGAAATACACATTGCAACGTGATTGCATGAACTTATCTTTCCTGCAAAGGTAAAGTGAAATGCAATTAAGTTTTTGCTATCAAAACAATGTTAAAATAAAACACCACCTGCTTTTTCCCAAACTAATTCGTAAACACATTCACTCATTTTCGGGACAATAATTATCACAGAATGACATTTTTTTAATGTTGATTTCGCTACTTAAAGTGATTCCAGGCATTTTACAAAGTTGATCACTACATTGTACAATGTTCTGTAAATGTACAAAGAATGTCTCAATAAAGTTTACTTAAACTTTTAATATTATAATAATGTCGTTNGTACAATGTTCTGTAAATGTACAAAGAATGTCTCAATAAAGTTTACTTAAACTTTTAATATTATAATAATGTCGTTGCACATTTAAAATAGAACCCGATATAAGTTAAAATAATAATTCCTTTACTTTGATCTTTTTCTTTAAATAGAGAAACCTGACACCGAAGATAAGAATGCGAATGAGGAAAAATATCTGCATTGGAAAGAGACTTTCTAATATCTATTTCCGCGCGATCGAATAGGGAGATTTCGGAATTGAGTCTTCAGTCGCAGCAGACTTGTTCGACAAGAAGCCGCAGATTTCGACTTCATAGGATAAGTGTAAGTGAAGACATAAAGCGCTACATACAAACCGTAATTATCAACTTGCCTTGATTCCATAATTAAATTTGAATAACAGGTATTCTGGCCGCGTGAACGGCTGTTAATCGCCATAACGACAGTAGAATGAAAAAGATAGTCTGGAACGATGGGTTGGGGGAGCGGAGCTGGAGTCGACCGGCCACCATGCTGTGACGTCGCCCGACCATCGTCTTGGATCTGGGTGACCTTAACTTGTTACCTTGACCCCATAACCTTGACCTTGTGCCTGTGACCTTGAATTAACCTTAAATACCTAAAAAATAAAACATTTGATATTAATTTTTTTTTTATTTAAAAAAAAATTATTTAAAGACGTACATGTAGGAGGTCCGGAGTTCAAGGAGCTATCAAGCTCCCAGCATGACCGACCCTCGCCAATTTTGTATTTGTTATTTAGTCGACACCCTTCCAGCCCCCTTCCCACAATTACTCACGTTCGTTAATTAGTCGGCAGACCTCCACCTCTCCACCCTACTAGCCACCTTACCTCGTCTTCAGCGGTGATTGTTTCCCATGCTGGTCATGCCATTCTGCTTCCCTTCAAATGTACAGCATAAATGTTTTAACCATGCACTCAGCTCCACGACTTCAGACGGGCTGCACATCAAACACTTGTAACACTGAAGAAATAAATATTTTTTCTAATATTTTTTTTAAAAACAAAAGTTTTACTCCAGAGCCACACGTATGTGATACGCAAGTGTTTTAGAAGTCAGGTCATAATTTTTGAAGACACAAATTCTTGCCAAAAATATAATTTTGCTGCAGCTACCAGTAAAACACAAGGTGGCATTTGAATTCAGAAAATCCTACAGTTCAATGTAGAACTAGCTCAATAACGCATTCAACATATATACAAAAATTCACAAATGTGGAGAAGACATGTACAAAAATGCAGAAAACCAGATCAAAATGCAGAGGAAATATATATACAAACATTTACAATAAATCACACCTAACCAAATGCAAAATACACCTATATAAAAAAATGTACAAAAATTCATACATGACCAAATGCGGAGGACATCTAAATATTATTATAGCCGTAGGTAAGCATGCCTATACCGTCATCCATCAGCTTGCTCTTGTCATCTGTTCATTATAGCACCATCTTGTTGATGTACTCCGAATAGAGAACATGCTGGTGGGAGAAAATTATGTTCACCTTCACCCTCAAGGTCGTAAGATTGTTCGAAACATCCATGAAGTCTTCAAATTTTATTTTATTCGTCACCACACATTTCTGAATTCCCTTGGCATGTTTTGTGCCTTTGTATGTGTACAATTTCGCCTGTAGCCCAACGCATTCGGTCATTATCGACCCATCGCATTCGTCCTTGAACATGCCCACTATCTCCTTGTTGGTGGGCGAAAAGCACTTGTGATTCGTGAGAAAGTCACTGGTGACTAACTCGGCAAAGAACTGTACATCCGAAACCAAGTCCTCATAGAAGTCCTGTGTTCGAATCTGGTACAGGAGCGAGTCCGTGTCCATATACAGGAGGTCCAATTCTTCTCAGTACTGGGCCCTCATTACATCATAATGAAAATGGTACATCAGAATTTTGAATGTGCTGAGCATTGCGAACCCTACGTATACAGGCTTGTCGAACAAGAATGATTCGTACTGCAGTCGAATCAAGGAAAGATTTTCTTCATAAATTATTCGGTCCAGGGTTGTCAGTTTTGCCACCAATTTCTTGAGTTGCTTCTCATTACACACCAATTCCATTTTTGTAATTTTCTTTTGTTTTCCATTAATTTAACGAAAGTTTTTTTTAAATTTAATAAATACTTTCTCGAAATCGTTGGTGGACACCTGTCGCTTTGCAGTAATTAAATCTATATAAGACTTTAGCCACACCGTCTGCTCGAACTGGAGCAGGTGGTGAATTTTCGTGAGCTTTAATCCATGTTCCAGAGCCTGCTTAAAGTTAAGATAATGGTCGATCTAGTGGTTATTGTCTTCCAGCATCATAATAAGCTTTTACTGTTTCGAGCTCGGTGGGCACTGGTTGACTGGAAGTAATGGCAAATCACCGTGTTCCTTGTGCAGAGATGCAGGATACTCGACATCCACCTCCAAATGTAACTGGTCGCCTCACCATCTGGTTTGGACATGATGTCAATGTTTTCGTCTACCCTCTTGAAGTTGCATATTGGCAAAGGCAGTAAGTAACATGGCACATCTGTACAAATTGTTTGCATCGATGTGCTGTAGGATGATGGAGGGCTTGCTGGGATCATTTTTTTTCTGGCACATAGATGTTGTTTGCCATTGCATGACACTTCACACACTGGCCATACCAACACGGAGCCATATGAGAAGCTCAAGCTCCATTCCCGTAGTCTTCAACATGGCATCGAACGTAAATCCCAGCATACTTGCATAACGTGCACAGTCCAGTCCGTATGATGTAATACACAAATTTCTAAAGTTTTCTAATACATATGCTAGGAGAAGGACAACTCAGAATATTCTTTAAGATTGGCACAACCAAACTCTTGCCAGATGGTCTGGGCATGGGCATATTTCTCATCGCTGATACCCGAGTCTGTCAGCCTGTTATAGAATTCCTCTTTCGGAGGAAGCTGCTTATAGTCCAACTTCTACCATTTGTAGATGTATACGTATGGGAAGATACCTTTGCACATGTGGAGAGGCATTTGGCTGTGTTGTTAAATTGATTTCGAGGTAGGTACTCGGCCAGTGATGCTAGACTTTGCACCATGAACTGGAAAGTATCTACGAACTAGATGAAAAAATTGTCACCCAGCTGCTTTGAAAGCGCGATCATTTATTCGCTCGTGTGTGGAATGATGAAAATATCTCTTCCATTATACCTCAGCTGTCTTACAATGAAATTCTCGTCATAGCTCAGGTTGTGAGAAAAGACTACAAGTTTCTTTGGATGGTGGCACAGCAAATTGCAACTTGTGCATGCAGGTCCGATGTACCATCTCTTGAAGTGGTCGTGGTCCCACACCTTATAGTTTTCCACCGTGAACGGATCAGCACAGTAGCAGCATCTCGTTGCTCTGGCATAGCTGGACATTTCTGCAGGTGCATCGGCTTCGATGTGGCATAGATGTATTTTACTTTATTGCCATTATATATAATCGCCTCCGTGAAATGTTTCTCCGCATCTATGCTTATGTATACAATAGGGTCCTGGCTTATTATTGATGTTTGCAATGCTGGAACGATGTCGTTATCCGCGTGGATGTAAATGCAATAGATGTACGCCTCATGCTTCTGGTAGGCATATATACCAGTGGCTGTGATCCGGTACATAGGTCTGAATATGTTTGAGAATGTCTCAAAATCCACATACATAACAATATGTAATTTATTAATGTGGTGATAGTTCTTAAATTTCAAAATGGGTGCCAATCCAGCTTCACCTGACTGTGGCATTTCAGTTGAGTATTTTCTTTGCAATATTTATTGTGTTGTTCCAGGCACTGCTGTCATGTCAGCCCAGATTTCCTCGACTGATCGTCAAAATATGTGAAGCAGTGCTTGCATATATCGATATTCTTAGCATTTCCACGAATTGTGCAGTATTTCGCAGGCGAGATGTAACCCAGCCTATTTCAAAATATGTGCGCTTGAGGCGACTGGCCATACCTCGAATTCACTGGCCGGGGTCTTGCAACTCAGCAGTTATGTGTTGCAGGGCATGGGAACAGGTGTTAGTTTGAGTTTTAAGGAGAGTTTTTGACCAGGCACCCACCAGTGTGGACGTTGGAGTGTTAGTTTAAGTCTAGACATAGTTGAAGCCCATCATACAGGCCCTTCGACCTGGCCTATGGCGTGGTATTTAACTGCGCGATCGTTGCGTGTACCGTGAAATGCTAAGATTGGTGAAGGAGTGCGGAAATGGTGGAATCACAGTGTAGTGATTCGTGCAATGTGTGACCGGTCCAGTCATTGGATTATCCCCCTTCTCGAGGGACGAAAGGGGTAGTCATGGTCTGCGTGTGATGCAACAAATTGTTATGTACTATCTGGTAAGTTTTAGTTTAACTTAAGTCTGCTTTAAGGTAGACAACCTGCTCAAGTTATGGTGTTTATTAGTTTTTTTCTGTATTAGTTTTTTTCTGTATGGGTTCACTAGCATCGGCACTCAGGATTAGAGATACTCTTATCAGTAATACTCACCTGTTTAATTAATGTTTTGCATAGTAAAATAATAAGTAATTGATGCTAAAGTATCTGGTAATTCTTAATGTGATAAATCTAGTCCATGTCTTATTGAAAGCGTTAACCGTTAAATAGAAATTTACATTTCATTTCAGTAGTGTACATTATTTTATGGTTTTCGTCATCCTCGCCCTCTTAAGTTAATGTTTTAAAAAGGAGAATGATAATGTTTATCTAAACACCTCCTATGAAAACCTCTCCCAATACAGTGGAATGAAGTATGAAATTGCCAAGTGAGTGCTAAGATGAGTTTCCTTCCTACCCAATATATGTTATGATGATTAGGGGGAAGCAGTCTGCATTCGTGACATATATAATCTGCCTCATAATTGAGTTCTGGCATGATGACCTGAATTAATCCTGTTTTCATTTGAGATATGTTGCAGCACTTGAACTAAAGGAAATATTTTTAATTAATTATTTATTGTTTGGTTCTGGATAGCAGGCACGACTGATGCTTATCCAATATTTCCTGCCCTGCGACGCCATGCAGTCGTGCTGGCTCTCATGGCATAACCTTAACAAAGACCATGGCCGGCAACAAGATAAGCGGAGCTGCCAGCCTAATAGATAAAGCACGCATCGCTGTGCGGGGGTGCTGGGTCTTACAGTATAACCCAAATAAAAAAAAACTCTTAAAAATAGTTACATTATATTTCACATAGTTTCTGACAAAAAAGTAAGCTGGGAGCGAGAAGTTGGACAGTGAAATGGTAACTAGAGGTATTATATTCCTTAAATCACTCTGCGCCTCCCCACCACTCGCTTACGCTGGAGCATGCTGAAATCTCTCACTCCGATATCAGGGTTTCCATTCTGCATATACGAGTTTACTTCTGCTTCGTTGCCATTTTGATTTTAGTGAGAGAGTTTGAGTTATCACGGTCGCCTTCCATTTTGCTTCAAATATTTACTCGCGAAGGTATGTTGTTTTTTGAAGAAAACATTTATTGACTGGTTAAATTAATTTTGTCAATAAGCTCAATAATTTTTTGTGCAGATTGCTATTTTTAATATCTAATCGCTTTATGAACAAACTCTTTCGAGCTCTAAAAGAATTTTTTTTTTCATATTGTATTTAAAATTATTTTTATTAGCAAATTTTTTATATTGTTTTTAACTCCTTTATGAACGACTCTTTAGTTTTTATTGTTTTTAACTGCTCTATGAATGAGATTAATAGTACAATTTAATTTAGTTTTTGTTTGCTTTTTTATAAATAAGAATTTGCATATTTTCTAATTGCTTTCATATTAATAATTTTTTTTCATATTGCTGTCAATTACTTTCTTAATATATGTTTTGCTTATTGTTTTCTAATTGCTTTATGAACGATATTTTGTATTTATTGTTTTTAATTGCTTTATAAACAAGATATGTGTAATTTTTTCTATCGAGTTTTTTCATGCATTTACAAATATTCTCGAGTGCATACTGAAAATTTATTCACTACATTAGTAGTATAGGAATGTGGGTTCAGGAGCATGATTCATTAGTAGAAGTCAGGAGCCATCTGCCATATTGGATGATGTCACCTCCTGGTCTGTCACTCTGGTCGGTCGGTGATACCCTGACCTTTACCTTTTTGATATCTTGTTTCTGGAATTTTCCACTTCATGATTTCTCCTTCCATCAAACTACTTCATGCCCTGTCATTCCATCTTGCCTCTCTCTCCCACCTCCTTTCTCTCTTGCACCTTCGTCCGCCACCTTGGATGTCATCCGCTCTAAATCCCTCATCACCTGCTAGGGGCGCTGGTGTCGGCCATGATGTTTATTGATGCTAGAATGTGCCAACCTATTACTCCATTTCGTTCAACTACGCCATTGAGTATCCACTTTCCCTTCGTTCAATTGCTGCCTGCTAGGAGCGCTGACATCGCTCTCATTTGACCGCCATGTTGGTTCCGGAGTTGACCGCTAGGGGCGCAGCTATTTAATTTTCGCAGAGCTCAAAATATTGTCTGGAGAAGTACGGGATCGAAATGTTGGGCCTAGGGTCGCCAGCATAGTGGATGCCTTAGACCACTCGGCTATCGGTGCAGATATGGAAGTATGGTTTTTAATGTGGTATATGCATTGCAACACCCCATCCCAGCCCCTCACCTCTGGCAATTAATATTAAAAATAGCAAAAATTGATAAAAATAATTTAAAAATCTAATAACCTATATGTTAACCTCACTCTCACCACTCCACCATAACCTAATCCCCGCCCCCTGGCAATTATAAAATCAACAGAAGTAAAAACAAATTCTGAAAATCGAGGAACATATAACATTAGACCCTCTTCCATAGCTCACCCCACCAGGCTCCCCCCTCCAAGACACCTAACAGTCACGAAAAGCTTCGACCGCCCCCATCTCCCATCCCTCTTTCCAATGCCCGGCACCTCTTCCCACACCGCTGTCGCGGATCAGGCAGCTGACTGGTCTTGTCAAAACAATAGTAAAAGGATCAGACATATAAGAATTGGTGCATTCATTAATAATTAAAATTATGTTGTTTAAATTTTCCTTATCTAATATTTGAAAAATGCCGAAATCTTAAAAAAAAAAAAAAAAAAAAAAAAAAAACAGTAAAATGTATCGGAAATGTATTTATAATGCAAAATCGGTTTATAAAATTAAAATTATGTAAATTTCACACTTTCCCATGACAGCTAGTAACATTTAATAAAAGAAAAAAAAAACCAATGGAGGGAGAGGGATTTGCACCTATTACCTCTCGATTACGAGTCGGGTACTCTAACCACTGAACTGCTTAAGAACCGAGTTGAGAGATTTCTTAAATCTGCTTTAATATACACCAAACGATGATACTGCATTCCCTCGTACAGTTACATTAGTGTATTAAACATTTCGTTATATTATTTATATATATTTTTTTAATAAATGGTTATATGGCTTATGACCACATATATTAGAGAGCTTTGTCAGTTAAAATTCATATTATTTACCATTTTAAAAACTCTTTAAAAGCAAACCTTTTTATTAAAAACACTTTGCTATTTTCAGCTGGGGTCTGAATAATGTGTGCCTTTGCTCACATTAAATGTTTTTATATAGTGTTTTAAAATAATTATGTAGCAGACCACATTTTTTTCGCAAGTTGGCTCGTAAGAAAGCGAATATGTACATGAATTTAGGTAGGCGAATACAATTAGCGAACTCTTAGGAGACAGACTCGTGACATTCAGTTTGCATGTACAATTTCTAGCTTCATACATGTATGTATATATTTACGTATGTAAAAGCCCTTTATAACCATAGTGATTCGCTAATTTAAAAAAAAATATTTGCATTATATCATTTTTTAACGAAGTCACTTTATAAGATGGCGGTTACGATATAAGGTTAAAAATATTCTTTTTTTTTAAATTTATTGAAATATATTACTAAAAGAGCACTCAAAAATATTCATGCACGGTCAGCTACAAAGTCCACACATGTGCACACAGAAGACATACTCCACCCAAAACTAACTCTACCCAACACTAACTCTGCTCAATATTATCTCTACCTAAGACTAACTCTACCCAACACTAACTCTGCTCAATATTATCTCTACCTAAGACTAGCTCTACCCAATGCTAACTCTACCCAAGGCTAACTCTACCCAAGATTGACTCTACCCAAAACTAACTCTAACTCAGACTAACTCAACCCAAGATTAACTCTACCCAAGAGTGACTCCACCTGAAATTGACACCACCCAAAACAGACTCCTGCTAAATCATCCACCTATAAAAACCAACAGTGACAATCAATCTTGAAAAAAGTCTGTAATAAGAATCTCGTAGCTAACATCTTCGCACAAAATCTTCGCGAAATCCTCGCAAAACAATTCTACCACAGCTGAACATACCAAAGGGTCACACTAACTTGCGAATCCAACTCACCAGGAAACAACAAGTTGCGAAACATTCCTCAAAAATACCCCCCTCATTTCATTCGTTCGCCCTATAGCATAAGTCGATTTTAATCGATCCGAGTATGACATACTTCAGATCCTACCACAGCCCTCCCGCACACGGCAATTTTTTTAAATCTAAAATTAGACTTTTGCAACCGATTGTATACACCATTGAATTAATAGGTCTTCCAGAAGAGCAGACCGGACTGTATAAGAAATTAAACTCGCATTATTATGTATATGTAAATTTTATTTTTTTATTTATTAAAAACATTTTATCTTTCTAATTATTTTGTGCATTCGATCTTTACATTTTTCAGATGTTTGCAGATCATGGATAGTAGCCAACAGTCTCATCTGATATAACCCCGATTCTTCAGTTTATCGATGATTGAAGATATCTCAACAATGCGTGACAGATCCCCGTATTTTTGCAGGTCAATCAAATATTGAAGTCAATCAACAAGTTCATTAGGATCTTCGAGAAATATTAAACAGGCATTCTTGACGTTTTCTGTCTTGTTCACAGCACTTGTCAAAGTAAACTCGGTGAAATGCATGGGAAATTCGAGAGAATCATTATTCTTCCCATCAGATACATAATCATAACTGTGGTCATAGTCATCACCATTGCTGTCCTTATGAACGTCACACCTCCTGTATCATCCTCAATATCAAGTTTACTTTTCTTTGTAGGAGTCGTATGGACATCACCAGTGTTTTTTTTTTTGCAGCCGACGGCAGTTTATTTTGAAGTTCGTCGACTTCACGCGAAAGTCTTGCAAGTGTACATGCCACACAGACTGCCTCTACTGCACTCATTCCATCTTTAGCATTAACTGCCTCATCATAATTGCTGGATCTCAAAAGACCCTTATAGTTCTTGGTCTGGTTTTTGAATGTATCACCTTGCTTAAACTGCATGTGGACATTGTCATAGTGCTTTATCATGCGAGTTCCCTCGTCATCTGATAACATTTTATGTAGTGTATTAACAGGCGGTAACGAAGTCAAAACATGCTGTTTTTCAGTGGGCGTAAGAACACTACATTTGATGGCTTTAATGTGTTTATTTTGGTTATCACGTTGAGTGAACTGTCTGGAACATTTATAGCAGCTAAGAAAAGCATGAGATGGGTTTTTCAAACAACCACATTGAAACTTTTGCTGAAAATCCGTCTCCACAGTAACAACACTGTTTTCCATGTAATTTTCCAGCAGTGGGAGAAGGTACAGCCATAGAGATAAGCTTTTCAATAGACTTCGTATAATTATTGGCTTGCATCATATTCATGAAAAAAAGTGCAGTTCTTTCCACAGTAGCAACTTTTGTATCTACTTTGCCTAGCTAATGCTCTATATATAGACTTACTTACATATTTCTTTAGTGAGATTTAAGCATTTTTATGCATCCATTCAACCAGACATTTGATCTAGTTTCATGATCACATTACCATGCAGTTACATCTTCAAAAGTTTCTTCCAGACAAGTTCTTTGCTCAGCTTGAACTCATGCTTCGCAAGTGTCCCCTAAATGAAAACTCTTGCTTTACAAATGACCCCTACATTACCCCACCTGCTCCACAAGTGACCCCTAAATGACCCCTTATGCCCTGCAAATGACCCCTGAATGACCTCTTCTTCTCCACAAGTGACCCCTAAATGACCAATAATGACCCATTAAATGACCCCTCCTGCTCCACAAAAGACCCCTAAATTACCCTTCCTACTTCGCAAATGACCCCTCCTTCTTCACAAATGACACCCTAGTTGACCCCTTCTGCTTCACAAATGACTCCTAAATGACCCATTATGACCCATAAATGACAACTCCTGTCCCACAAATGACCTCTAAATGACCCCTCCTGCTCCATAAATGACTCTTACATGACCCTTTCTGCTGCACAAATGACCCCCTGTAACCCCTCCTACACCACAAATGACTCCTAAATAACCCCCTCTTCTCCACAAATGACCCCTAAATTACTCATAATTACCCCTAAATGACACATCGTACTCCTCAAATAACCTAGTGAACCCTAAATTACCCCTAATTACCCCTAAATGACCTCTGATTGTGGAGCATCTGGAACGACTGTGGAGCTCATTGCAGTGCTGATTAATGGAAAGATTGCGAGAATTATAAACATATTGATGCAGAGACTACTCCTGGAGACTGACTCCTGCATGTGATGTCTGAATGCCTGCATGCGATTGGCCAGCTGCAATTACGTGGCTACTCGGGGATTGTCTGTTCGATGTCCGCACAATATTTAAAAGGCACAGAATAAAAATATTTGTAATTAAAAACTATTGTATATAGTACCATTGTACTGTATGTACAAATATAAAATTATGTGAAAAAATTTATTTTTGGAATTGGAGAACTTAAATTTGTGTAATAAATAATATGGATTTGCTAAATGATGTTGTTAGCCAAAGTCCAGCATTATGCATGTAGGTATACCGATGATTGAAAAAATAACTTTTTAAATTGGATGAAATTAGAGATTTTCGACATTGAGTAGTTATAAAACAAATATGAGTTCCGACAACTCGCCTGATGGCTAAATCGATAGAATTATAGTATACCGAAAGCTTGCCTTACAGTAAAGAGCCTAGCTTGTGCCCACAAAATACCTTCTTCCTTACAATTTACATGTAAATCATATGGGTGCACACTGAGAAAACCCACATACTCGTTTGCCCCAGAAGAAAATACGCAGGTACTTACATAACAATATGTTATTTTAATTTACTTATAGGCATGTGTATTTATAAATATAAATATATTTTTAATTTATTTTATACATAACTATGTGTATACATAATGGGTAGTGTCCTGCCGACTAATTAACCAATGAGAAACATTGGTAGAGGAAGGGAATGTTAAGACAATGTGCTAATTTTACAGTACAAATTCACATAAAAAATGACTAAAGAATGTCACAGCAGAAAACTTACAAATGTTTATGTACATATATGACATTTTTTCTCAGAGGAAAGCGGTACAGACTGTGTGTCAAGTGCTCGGCCACCAGAGAACTCTGAAGATGTGACCACCTCATTTTAGCTAATTGACATTGTAAATTAATCAAGTAGACAGTAATTACTACTATATAAACAGAAACCAAACATTCAATTAAGGAATGAAATATGATGTACGTTATGAGAAATGGTTTCGGGAAGAGAAATTAATTTTGTAATAGGAAACAGTTTACTTTATAATAGGGAAAGTGAAAACATTATTTCAGGGAAAATTTATTATTGTGCTTATGGAGAGATTTGTGGGACCAGAAAAACCCTGCATTATAAAGGGGTAAACCTTATAAGAGTATATACATTGGCTCTATATACTGTATAAACATTGGCTGTATCATCTCTTTGGATCTTTCGAAAGCTATTTATTTTGATGAACTTTTATCCACAGCCTTCTAACTAGTTTATTCAATCAGCGGCTTCGAAATAGTGCTCGACAATTACGTCGCGAGCATAAATTTGTTGTGCAAATTAAAGCAGTCACATAGAAAGTGTTTTCGTGTCGCGTGGCGCGAAATTGTCGCAGCTATGTGGTTCTATAGCAGTAGCATAGGGTCTACATGGTGAAGGTTGTTGCCATTATGACATGTTGTATTTATGTAGGCCTACACAAGTTATTCTTCTGAGGCCCAGATATTTAAATAAATTCAAAAGTAACAGACTGAAGCTTTAAATGTAGTTAAAATTAACTTAAACCTAATTGGTTGCTTCAAAAGCAGTGATATATTATTTAGTGCTAATCGTGGAATATAAGGTTTTGCAGCATTTTTATCCGCGACCAGCCTGAATGTATAGTGTTTTGCACTCCTGAAGTAGCAGGCTCAAATGCTAAACAAGAGGAATGTATAGTGTAATTAAGACTAATTCAAACAGGCTAATAATATTGCTTTATTAGTTATTGTTACACGAATTACTGATGAGACTAGAGAGAATCATGAGACTTTCAACAGCTCGTAAAGTGTGGTTGGAACTTCACAGACTGTTTGATGGAATAAGTAAAGATAAAATATATTACATCTGCTTGCTTAGAATTTTTCAGTTTTAAGAAAGAAGCTTGTTATTATATAACTACACACATGTCAAAATGGTAAAATTTGTGGAATTCGTTGTCTAAGAAATTGGATAAGAATAAAGGATTTCCGTGTGAGATTCCAAGCATCTTATTGGTTTGAAAAAATCTAGACACTTTGCCAGAATAATTTTTTCTTTTATATCAAGTTAAATGTTAATAAATAAAAAAGAATAACTTTTGAAAATCTCACTTGTCAGATTTACACTTTTGTAAAAGCTCAAAGAACAAAGAGCACTACATATGTCATGCCATGAAACTTTGGCTGTAAAAATAAAGACAACTCAAAACAACATATGTTGATATAGAAAGAGTTATCAAGTTGAGTATTATTTGTTATAGCTGTAAGGAAGATGAACATATAATTTGAAAATGTCCAAAGTGGATAGCAGATGGAAGACAACACTAAACCTTATAAGAGTGTAGACACAGCCATCGTTAGCATGTCTCTTATGAACTGAACTGCATGCCTACAGTCTAGTAGCAGTGATAAATATTATTTATTGGTATGTATAAAGGAGCTACTAATCATGCTACGAATCAGAAGGATATTTTTACATATTTTGAAAGGTTTGACATCCCACACAGTGACAAAACAACCGATAGAAACTATGTCGAAGCCGTGAGCAAGAACACAATTATAACAGAAGTTTATGTCAACGGACACATCGAGAAAATAGAACTCTGTGATGTTTAGTATGTCCCAAAGTTAAGTAAAAATCTGTTTTCAGTTTTAGTTGCGAAAGATACAAATCCACATATTGAGTTTATTTCTGTTATGGAGAAGTGCTAGTTTAGAATTAATGGAAATCTGAAGAAGAATGGAACTCGAAATACACCGAAGAGACAAAAAAAACTGGTACACCTGCCTAATATGGTGTAGGACCCCCCCGAGCACGCAGAAGTGCCGCAAGACGACGTGGCATGGACTCGACTAATGTCTGAAGGTATGCAGGAGGCAATTCACACCATGAATCCTGCAGGGCAGTCCACAAATCCAATCTGCGCCAATTTGAGAAAGGGTTGCACGTCTGTCACGTTTAATTATTCTCGTCAGTCCTCGTTTGTCCCGTTCTTTCGCGATATTTTTCCAGCTGCAGCGATGTCGAAGATGTGATGTTTTACCGGATTCCCGATATTCACGGTACACTCGTGAAATGGTCGTACGCGAACATCCAAACGTTATCGCTACCTCGGAGATGCTATGTCCCATCTATCGTGCGCCGATTATAACACCACGTTCAATCTCGCCTAAATCTTGATAACCTGCCTTTTTAGCAGCAGTAACCGATCTAGCTGCAGACCGCATCGCGTTACTCTGATTGGTTCCATGCCTCTGCTATTTGCATACCCACGCCTAAACCAGATTTTTTGGCTCTTCAGTGTAGATATGGTGGCCTTTTTAAAATTTGGCTTTAAAGTGTCCACACACATGAAGAAATGAGTGCTATATCTGAAGACAATATGCTTTAACTTTATCACGAAAGACTGGGACATCAAAACAAGAAATATGTTATAAAAAAATATTTTTTTATGAATGTGGTTTAAAACTAGAATTAGTCAGCGAAGTTTGAGAGGAATGTGTGTATGGGAAAGCACACAGAATAAAGATGGTTTACATGGAAGTGTTACAACTCCAGGAGAATTTATTCACTTAGATGTATGTGGTCCATTTGCATGTTTCATTTCTGGTTATAGATATTTTGTGCTTTTCATAGATGATTTTGTCGATATAGAGTATTTCATTTCATGAAACATAAGTCTGAAGTCCCGCATAAGTTGAAGTAGTTTCTGAAGGATGCACAGTTATGTGGCCATGTCATTAAAAAATTTCTTAGTGATAATGGTGGAGATTTTGACAGTACTTTTATCGACAGTAATCACGATAAATTTAAAGAACATGGGATTAGACAAATATAAACAATTATGTTGTAAATGATAAAACCGTACTCTAGTGGTGACTGCTCGTTATATCATGCGCGCACATGAAGAAATACCTCAAGGTTTGTGGACTGAGATGATAAATACTGCAGTGTATATTTTAAACCGGACTGGACCGTCATGTGTGGATGGCAAGTCTCCATATGAGCTCTGGATGAAAAAGAAGCTTAAAATTAAACACCTGAGAATTATTGGTTCTACTTTGTCTGCTCATATTCCAAAGAAGCAGAGAAGAAAAATGGACAAGAAGGCTGAGAAAGGTATTATAACTGGATATGAAGGAGATTACGGGTGCTTAATATGGTGCAAAAAAAATAACAGATTGACTCGATAACGAGATGTTTTTAAAGAGAAACCATTGACTAGTACAAATACTACCACAGGAAATTTTAGAGAACTGGAGAATGAAAATTGACGAAGACATACCAGAATAAAAAATCGAAAACACTGAAGAAATAGAGAATCAAGAGAGCAAGACATGAACCACAATCACAGGAATGAGGAAGCTAAGGTAAATATTGAAATGCCATATGAAAGGATGGAGCTTCGAGATCGTTCAAATATTCGTTATCCTACGATGCTTGATGACTATGTGATGGCAGCAATTCATGATGTGACAGAACTGAAGGCGCCATGTACTTATAAAGGAGCTATGGAAGCACATAGTAAGAAGAAATGCAAAGAAGCTATGGCAAGTGAAATGAAATCATTGCAAGAAAACAAAACCTTGACCCTGGAAGTGTTACCTAAAGGAAACAAAGCTATTCAATGTTAATTGGATTACCGAATTAAGACAAATACTTATGGTACAGTGGAGAGGTGCAAGGCTAGTTATCAAGGGATACTACCAACATAAAGGTTATGAGTGTGATCAAACATTTAGCCCAGTAGTTAAATCAGAGACTATCCGGTCATAGCAGTGTATAGCAGCGAGTGAAGGTATTTCTTTCAGACAATTCGATGTCTCGACTACATGGTGAACTTGAAGAGGAAATCTACATGGAGCAGCCCGAAGGATACGATGGCTCTGGTCGAGTATGCAGACTCTACAAAAGCCTATATGGACTTAAGCATGCACCCAGATGTTGGAACAAAAAATTGGTAGCTATCTAGTGAAACAAGGTTTTAAAGTAAGTGATGCCGATCCCTGTTTGTTCATAAAAAAAGTATGGGCTTACAAAAATTGTAATATCCCTGTACGTTGATGAGGAACTTATGGCTGCTACAGATTTTAATGAACTGGATGAGTTTATGGTAACTTTACAACGCGAATTTAAAGTCACATGAGAGCCTGCATCGTATTTCCTAGGACTAGAAATCATCCAACAAGAAGATAAATCCATTAAGAATAGCCAGAAAGGATATTCTCGCAAGATCTTCGATCGATTCGGCATGATTGAATGTAAACCAGTTGCCACACCGATAGTCAATGAGAATTCACAATCAGGAAAAGTAAAGAAGATGACATGGTGAGCATTGATAAAAGTAATTTTCCATAGAGGGCTCTTTGAAGTACCTTATGACTGGATCTATGCCTGTCATCGCTTATACGGTTGGAGTAGTTTCCTGTACATTGGAAATTCCAAAACATAATGACATAGTTTTGGTAAAAAGAATATTGAAATACATCAGAGGTACTATGGACTATGCACAAGAGGAACTACAAAAGAGGGTATTCTTGAGAGCTACAGTGATGCAGACCTATAAGGCGATCTGACGACCGGAAGATCTACAACAGGAGATGTTCCTGTCTATGCAGGTGGAGCTATCTTCTGGTTGAGTCATAGGCAGACGCCAGGGGCACTCTCTACGACTGAATCCCAGGTGGTTATAGCTAGTGAAGCCCCAAGAGAGCTGGCTTGGCTTAAGAGCCTCTTCTAAGGAATAATGGAACTGTCAAGACTTCCAGAGCTGCAGGTAGACAACGAGGCAGCTATCAGACTTGCGCAGAACCCAAAATACTATCGACGAGCAAATCACATAAAGATTCGGCATTTCTTTGTGAGAGAACTAGTTACTGAAAACGATATTGGCATCAAAAGAGTAGCAACGAAGCATCAAGTGGCAGATGTGATGACTAAACTAATTCACAAGCTTGGTGTTTAACAATTACTCAATAAAGGAAAGTGTTGATGCTATGACATGATCACATATTTAATTGATATAATTGGTTTTATTCTTTTTCATAATTTCCTTGGCAGTTTTATATACTGTTCAATATATTTGAAGAAAGAGTACCCATATGTTACTCTATGCTGTTTAATAAAAGTATAGAGAATTTAAAAAATATGCTTAAGGGAACAAGGTTTATACTTTTTATTATTTTAAGTAATAATTTAACAGTAGCTAAAGGAGGTGATTAGGTTTACATGCCTCTTTTAAGAAGTCAAATATTGATATTTAACTTAGATAACAAACACTGATTTTAATTGCGGTTTTTTTGATAGACAGAAAATTTACAAGTACAATGGAAACAATACCAGACAATGTACAGTACAGATAACATCTTCTACATGCCTGCCAAGCATTGAAATTCTGTCTGCGCTGGTAGTAATTAACTCCATCCTCGAACAGTAACTGGAAACACAAAGAGTACACTAAAAAATCACAGAAAACTAACTAAAACCTCAATTGTAACAATAATTAAAAATCACTTTCAATCAAATTGGCACAATCTAATAAATANGCAATTCTGTCTGCGCTGGTAGTAATTAACTCCATCCTCGAACAGTAACTGGAAACACAAAGAGTACACTAAAAAAATCACAGAAAACTAACTAAAACCTCAAATGTGACAATAATTAAAAATCACTTTCAATCAAATTGGCACAATCTAATAAATAAGAATCATGAGACACAAATTACCGACAGCAATATTATTAATGCGGATATAAATAACATTTAATTGGAATAATATAATAAAAAAGTTAGGCTCGTAATCAAATTATGAAGTTCAAGGACACAATAGAAAATTAAATTAAGGTACCTGTAAACAGGTTACTAAAGACGGGGTTCCAAGTTCCAGTGGGGACAGCGTAACCCATACGGTCGAAATCACCATGCCGTATGAACAGGAATAAGATGCTATGTATTAAGCATAACAAAATGTAGCCATAAAGCCAGGACAAGAGAGACTAGGTACTCTTAAATGACAAATGATATATGAAAATCCCAGGTGTTACAAGAGTAAATGCGAAAAGGGGAATCAAATTTATGTGAAGATTAATTTTTTCTAAGGATTTTTTCTCGATCGCATTATATTTATTATATATTATATTTCTATAAAGGACTTTCTTATTTACTGCGTGTTGAGTCACAAACCAAACCTAAATCTTTTTACTACTGTCTCAGTTAAAATACATACTAAACAAAATGTTTCAAACGATTTTTTTGTGTTCAGTTCTTAGTACTGTATGTGTAATAATATGTCAATTTATCGTGTCCTGTAGCCCTCCTCCAAAATAAAATCGCGTATACGCCACTTGGTGAAGGTATCTTCATACAGATACTTGGAAATACAATTTGATAGATATCTTAGACTAAGATAAGCTCCCTGGACCATTTCTGTGGGACATCCCGTATGCACAGGAAGCACCTGTCGTCAGACGGGACTGTTGCAGGATTCCTAAGAACATAGACCGAATGGCCTTACATGCTGAAATCGCGGTGTTGTGTAACAGAGCCAATCAGCGCCCAGAGACGAATGTGTTAGACGTCAGCCGAACAAGTAAGAAAACCTTGCAAGTTG